>JAVRXN010000003.1:30079477-30594477 GCA_033556935.1 Timema podura | reverse complement strand
ATTTATTCAGTAAATGCTCTAAACAATCTCTCTAAGCTGACAGTCCATTTATTCAGTAAATGCTCTGAACAATCTCCATTTTGATGCCCGGGTACTGCTAACAATTTTTACAACTACCTTCATGACAATATTCATACTTAAGAATTTTCCGCAAATAACTTTGAGCCCGTATAACCCGAACGGGTAGTAAGACGCGGTGCTAAATAATAATAATAATAATAAAAAAACTTTGAGCCTGAAATTATACACTGATATTCCAGAAATATCGGAACCAGTTAATATTTTTGAGATATTGAAAGAAAGTCCTGTAAATTTACGAACACCATCTGTGGCTATGCTGGCTAATTTTTGAGAAGGCAAATTTTTCCCAACCAGATAATTCTTGAATGTTGCAAAAAATATCTGCACTGTAGTGGTTCTGGTTGTGAGTATTATTTTCAAAAAATAATTTTTACTTGAAAATTGTTTGCTCCACAAAAATGCTTATTTGTGCATAGTTTGAGTCACCCAGCTGTAAAGAGTTAAGAAAGAAAAGTATTCTACATCTATCTTAAGTTGTTTGTTTAAATCTGTGGCCATGAGCTGGAATTGACCTGTCACACTGAACGCTGATAGCCAGACAAAATTAATAGCAGCTAATTAATATCTATTATTTATTTTTTGACATAGATAACAGTTCTACAGCAGCGTCAGTAAAAGCCTCCTTCACGAACTCATCATTGGTGGAAGATATTTTTCTTCGTAGCCAGAACATGAGCAATTTTGAACAAAGGGTCGGTAGCAACAGCTTGCGTTATTAAAAGCCATAGACTACTTAGGAAAAGGGGCAGGTCCATGGGGCTAAAATTTTAAAACAAAACTATTCTCATAAAAACAGCTTGGGTCAGCTGTCGTCGATGTCAAGAGTCTAAACTTTCACTTTCATTTCTCCTAATTTTCATTTTCTTACTAGACACATCGCCACTAAGACGGGAACTCACTAGCATTGCCAATAATTATTATAACAATTATGAACAATCAATTAATTTTAGTCACTCACCTATTTGTGAGTATTTGATATATTTGCAAATATCAACTTTTAACTGCGATATATTTGTCTAACGCGATCGAGGGAAAACAATCAACTAGTTGTCAAAGTTGGCAACAAATACTGAGCACTAAAGATGTGTCAAAAATACTTACTACATTTTAAGAGCAGGCTTACAACTTTATTTTATACCGCTATACTGTACTATTATAAAAATTCATTCAAAGTGATCCTAAAATGCCAAACTGGAAAAAAAATCACAACCATAATTGCATCGATACATTATTTTCCTCTCCCCTCAAATAACATATCTTGATGTGCCACTGATTGAGGATCCACTTTTAATGTGTTTTATAAACGTAAGTGGGGGCTATTATTACTTGTACAGGTTACTTATAGTGAATTGCCTTATTTAGCATTATAGCATTACATAATGGCGTGAAGATGATCACTCCTCAAGCCCACCGGGGACTACCCGCTTCGGGGTGGCCGCATGGTCTAACCTGCTACTCTCACAGTAGACTATACTGCCGATGAAGGGGAGATTGAGGTTTGAATCTCATTCCGTTGTACTGAGGGTGGTTTTTACAAAATGGTTATTCACTCTTCCACCACGCAAAATGCTGGTATACTTCTTATAAATATAACCTTCCCCTTCCCTAAAACCATTAGTATAATTAGTACTTAAGCGTATAACCCTAACGGGTGGTAAGTCGTGGTGCTAAGAAAAAACCCACCGGGAACCAAACTAAGTCTTTCAGAAGCTACCAAACATAAACATAATCTGGAGCAGAAATTCCTTACCAATCGTGCTCACGGCCGAGGCCTGTATAAACAGTGCTTGTGTGTAATAAAATTCGGAAGAGAAGTGGACATAAGAAAGGATGACGTTGTCATACATATTTGTAGCCGACGATTTCCGCTAAGTCCATCATAGACTCTGCCTTAAAATATGAGTGAAGAATGACCCTGGGCATGGGACGAATCCTGGATAGCTCAGTGGTTAAAGCATTGGCGTACTAAGCCAGAGGTCCAGAGTTTGATTCCCGTGTCCAGGTGTCATTTTTCAATTTTCAGAATATGATAACTAATAAAATAGTAAAATGTTTTAAATTTTGACCACGAAAAAATTATATGTTTTCTAAAAGGCTCTTCCTACTAAAAACGAAAGTAGACTGGATAGGTTTCTTCGTTTAATGGAATTTATAGTGTTGATTTAGAAAATAAAATTTAGTATTTGGGACAAGTATACCAGCTTATCCTAAGCAATAAATATTTAAAACATTATAGGCTACACTACACACTAAACTATCAACACTATAAGCAGTCACACAACACAGTATTTTCAATACACACTTATCTTCAGGTAAGCTGTTCTAAAACTGCCACTGTTTATATTTTCGCCATCTACAAGCATTTAGGGGGTTGATAGCTGACCCATTCCCCCTTTCTTAACTGATCCCTGCCCTCTTATTCTCCTTTCTTTGCCCACTCATTTGCGAAGTGTTCTTGGAAAGGTTTCCATTTGAAAGGTTTGGTAGTGTCCTAATCTCAAAGACTTGCCCGTTTCCACAGTTGTCGCCACATTCACTAATACTTCCAATTTCCTCTGTCATTATTTTGTCATAGTCTATACAGCTTTGTTGCCTAAATAATAAATACCATCACAACCTGTTCTTAAAAGTGCAATTTAACTTTCCAAACAAAAGACTCGAATGGTCTTGTTTTGTAAAGACAGTAGTAGGCCAATATTATTATTTTATTTTTTGTCAAATTTGACAAAGTACTCTGGCTACGGCCTGTATGTGTTAGTGTGTCACGAAATGTTTTACACCATGTGCCAGTGTGGGAAAATGTTTGAAAAATGTTTTTATCTAAGGCAGCGTGTCCAACCTTTCATAACTCGCGGCCAATTTCAAAAATGCAGCAAATAGAGCGGTTTACAAGCAAATAAAAATAATTACTATAGTAATAACAAGTGGCACTTTAAATTGATGTTTTACTTAGATCCTTAAAAAAAAAGTCACAATATTGACCTACCTTTTTTTACTATACCGTACCAATATAGTAAGTGGGATGACTGGGCTTATTTTTCTTATTTTTTTTATATAATTTATAACAGGATTATGCCATTTTATTATTTATTTAGAATCCTGTGGACTAGAATAAAATATGATAACTATGGGCCCCGAACTGGACCATACTCATTTGATACTAAAATGAATTGACGAGAATGGCTTTTGTTAATATTTGGGCCTAATGTTATGTCCGAATGCAGCCTTTAAAGAAAGTGACAGCATCAAAATCATACCAGCCAGCGACAGCTAGAAAATGATTGAATAATTACTTTCGAGTTTTTTTAATTTTATGAATTTACTAATGAGTTCACTGAAAGATATACCAACGTATTCTTCGCGGATATTCCCAAAATTTTGTTTAAAAACAAATATGTATTTTGTGGTCAGAAGTTATTAATGTATGCAACATCTAGAACGCTATAAAATAACCTCTAAAAGCTGTTATTTTATGAGAAAATAATAAAAAGATTAGTTATTTGGCCTTACCCTTCTTACACTAAAATATTGTTATATTTTTTTTCCATTTTTGGTCTTATTTATTTTGACGATTAATGTGTAGTTGGATACATTAGATAATTTTGATTATATTTAATTTTAAAAATAAAATTGGTTGTTTTTATGTTGACACAATTAATAAAAAATAGTACATGGTCGAAGAGTCCTTCCTTTGTCTATGGCAAGGTGTAGAAAAATGTAGAAAGGCTTTAAACAGTCCGTTTGTAGCGGCTGGAAGGTGTACTAATTAAGTGAGACATCTATTGGTAGAAATTGAACTATGAGAGAGCGATCAAACTCCTCCAGTTTTTTTACCACTAGATTTAACTTTTTTTCAGAGCATGTAAGGTGGCTAAGATAATAAAATAGCAGGTGGTGTTTTTTTTACACAGTTTTTGATTAATATATGAGATAAATAGGTAACAAAAGCACTGAAACTAAAGGAGGGGGGGATAGGTACATCCTTCCCCCTATTATTTTATGGGAGGGGGAGGCAAAATGTTGTAAAATTGTTAATTGATACGTGAATCCAGTAACAATGTCAACGGGGTTTTAAATAAATAATAAAAAGCCATAATCCAGATAAAAATATCGGCATTTGTTTTGTTTGCTTACAAATAGGCTACCATTATTTTTCTATCTCCTAAATAACTACCAAACAATATAATATTTGGTACTAGTGTGAGTATGATTAAAAGTTTTAAGCCATGCAAATAAAGGACTAGAAACTCAAGCTTAGGCCTACTCTCCTTTCTTCTGAAAGTTTGTTTTTTACTTGTTGGTCAGGTCATTCAGAATTTGTATTTTGGTTGGTTTTATTAAATTTCACATGTGTTTTAACTCAACCTAACTTAACCTGGACAAAGGCCTTGTGTAATTTTAACAACCCCCCTTTCCCCACACCCTGGACAAAAACGTTTTGGCATTCATTGACTTTATTTCTCATTTTTCAAATGGGCTTTAAAAGTATTTTTTGAAGGTGGAAGTATTTCTCCATTCTATTATATATTGAAGAGTACCGTAGTTTAGAACAGTGTTCCTCAAAGTTTTGGTGATGGAGTACCACCTAATGGAAGCTATGTGCACTGGAACCAAGGAGTAGGGGAAAGGGTTTGGAAAATAATCTAAAACTTTTTTAGCCAATTCTATTTTAAGATAATAAATAAATATGCAAAAGATAATTTATTAAATTGAATGTTGGAAAAAAAAAATTATAACATCATTGAATAAGTAAGTAATGGTTTGACTACTTTTAACTTTATAAACGTCATAATTTTTTTATGTATAATTGTTCATATTTATTGACTTAAGTTTGGTAGAGACTTCATTTTCTATTTGACTTGAGTCTATCGAGAAAATAACTAGCGCAATTAATTAGTATGTAATTTCATATTTAATTTTTTACATTTCAAAAATCATATATTTATTATATGTGATCAACATTCTTTAATTCATTATTATTGCTGAACATCCTGGGACCTTGTAGAACACCAGTGGCCCAGGACCACACTTTGATTAAAAAAACTGGGTTAGAATACTTTTGCACATTATCTTGTACTCGAAATTTTGTAGTCTTTAGTCATATCATCTCATCATCATTCATCAACTGTTTCCAGCTGTGCCAGCTCAGCTAATACATAATGCCTCCATTTTCCTACTATCCTTCTACCATTCTCCATCCTCTCGCTTGTGCTGTTATCTATGCTACTAATCTTCCTTGGCTCCCTTGCAGTCTTTTTCTACATACTATTTCATTTTTATTTTTTTTTGCATCCATCTTCTCCATCCTCATACCATACCATACCATCTCAGTCTTGCTTTCTCTACTATCTCATGTACTCCCTGCACCTCAACTATTTCCTGTATAACTTCATTTCCATGGCCTCCACTTTCCTAGCCTCTCTTAAGCCGTGTCCAGATTAACGAGCCAAACCTCGAGCTGAACCACGTCGCAAGCTGAACTTTTAACATTCCTGCGAGCAATATTTTACTTCATAGAGTTATATACTTCTGTGGATGACAGGTACACAATAAATAATGAAAAATTGGCTGCTGTGGCATATATTTATTTACACCTTGCAACAAAGAAAAAAAACAGGTAAACGATGGTTGCGAACTCAATTGTACCTAAGACAAGCAAAATACAGTGGAAATAGTTTACTCCACTTCCATAAATTTCAAGAAATTAGTGGTCAATACAAAAACTTCCGTTATCACCAAGTATAGATAATATTTGACTGGGCCAAGTGAAAAAATTATTATTATAGCCGTGTCTACTACCGTTGGTTATACGCATTACGCTATGTGTATGTAGGTGATGTGAGATAAATGAGACTACAGTTAACGTGGATCCGAACACGTGGCTGGCATCCCACATTCACAAGTTGTGATTAAACAGTCTGTCAGAGTGAGGAAGTTTGGCATCAGATAAATTGTGCGGATGAGATTGAACCGACCAGCACAGAAGTCTGACCTTACTCTACACAGGTACGAAAAAATTCACGCTTAGAGAATCATAGTGTGAGAAAGACTCGCAATAACATTATACTTCTTAGCATCCGTGACTCTTTTACCAGTCTGCAAAACCTATTTAAGGTCTCTAAACAACATATATATAAGAATCAAAATAGCCAAAGCTATTATTATTATAAATAAGCAATCCTTACAATCATGATAATTGTACAAGTAGCAGCATCAAGCCAACTACCGAGTTGAAGCTGGCTGTGTTATCTGATATCTTGTGATCAAACACATTTGTAGCCGATGATTTCTGCATGTCCATCATAGACTCTGCCTTAAAATGTGAGTGAAGAATGACCCTGGGCACGGGATGATTCCTGATAGCTCAGTGGTTAGAGCAATGGCGTACTAAGCCGAAGGTCCCGGGTTTGATTCCCGTGTCCAGCTGTCTTTTTCAATTTTTCAGAATATGATATCTAGATGGAGAATTCCTCACTAAAAAGCATAAATAATAGCTTCGGCTATTTTGATTCTTAAATATACAATCCCTTACAATTATAATAATTGTATAAGTGGCAGCATTAAGCCAACTACCGAGTCGAAGGTGGCTGCGTTATCTGATCGCTCGTGATCTTAATAAAATTTACACATTATTTTGTAGCCGATGATTTCCACACGTCCATCATAGACTCTGACTTAAAATATGAGTGAAGAATGACTCTGGGCATGGGACGATTCCTGCATAGCTCAGTGGTTAGAGCATTGACGTACTAAGCCAAAAGTCCCGGGTTTGAGTCCCGTGTCCAGGTGTCATTTTTCAAGTTTTAAAAAAGTATATATAGTTAATAAATTATATTATTACTCTAATGGGGTAGGAATTAGGAAAGAGGCATTTTAGAGTAAATCTCCTTGAATTTGCATGATATAAGAGTGAAAAACCATTTAGGAAAAACCACCTTCAATAGACTCGACGGGGATTCAAACCCCAATATCCCACCTTGAGCACGCCAGTCTAACATGAGATTAACGTGTTAGACCACTACATCGCTGAAGCGGGTTGGGATGTATTTACTGACAAAATCAACCTTTGGGTGACTCTATTCTTTGTTTACCCCTCTCCCTGCTCATTAAAACAGACAGATAGTTTCAAACTTATTTTCAGTGGGCAACAAACTTTCTAAGAAAAAGTAGCACTCTCGTTGTAGGCCTACATTTTATAACATGCGAGTAATCCTGTAACTGTAAATATTATTTTTAATATAGGCCTACTCTTTAATTTTTAAGATTAAATTAATTTTTGTTTATTTCCCTCAGCCTTTTATAAAATGAATTTGCACTTAATATTTAATTTGTAAACTACAGAAAACTTAATTTCAAACAAAATTTCAAGGTGTTGTTCAATACGCAACTGCTCAGCTAATATTACAAGCCCATGTGATGAAAGGTTAGTTAGAAATAAATAATTTAAAGTTGCAAGTGGTTTGGCTCGAGACTCGGCTCGCAACGCCGTCCAAAGAGTTTTGAGCCAAGCCTCATAACATCTTTTGATGCTTCATCAAAATAAAGACACTCACTGGGCTACTGTGAACATTCCGACAAACCCATTTATCCGATGTTAATGACATTCGAGGCGAAGTTCAGCTCGCTAGTTTGGACGCAGCTTAAAGCTTAGATGTGTCATTATAAGACTTACGATGACATAGTCATCTACAACACTATGAAGACGGGATCAACATATAGCTCAGATAAAGAACGAAAACCTTATATTTTCAATTTTATTGTAATTTTGTTACATCAACTTAATATTAAAAATGATCTTCAAACTCTTATAACATTTAATCCAAGTGTAATTACACATTTGTTAAATTATTTCTATAAGGAAAACCTCGTTTTGCTTTATGAGGTAATTGTATTATATTTGGAAGAAGGTATAGGAAAGGTGGATAGAAACATATAAAAGGGACGAACACAATATAGATTTTACAGTGAAAAGAAGAACACAGTTCACACTTTACATTGCTGCCATTGGACAAAGAGGTAATGGTTGCCTCTTAAAGAAAATCGATCGTAACCGCCCAATTCTTCGACCTAGGTTTCATTCTATTGGAACTCATCAAGGAGGAGTGTGAAATGCACAACACAACTTCATAAATGAGGAAACAAAAAAAAAAAAAAAAGGAGAAAATGGAAAATTGTAAAGAATGATAGGACACATAGATAGGAACATGTAAAAGGTATAACATTAAGGACAAACACAGGAAAAGGACATTGGATGTGAATATATAATATATCTCTATAAGGAAAACCTCTTTTCGCTTTATGGGGTAAATGAATTTTATTTGGAATAAAGTATAGAAATTCTCTTAGAATTTTCTGAATAGTAATAATAATTGTTTAATATCTATCAAGGATATCCTGGAATTTAATGACAACTTTTTCTGTTCATTTAAAAAGTTTCTCATCTAATGCCACTATGCTCATGACAGATATTCAACAATTGTTAATATAACCACGTGAAGAGAATTAAACTAAACGTCGCTACTGGAGCAATATTTTATTTATTTTGGCCAAAAAAAATTTTATGATAAAAACTGCTAAAACACATTTTCTCGTGTTCCCCACGTCTCCACCTTAAAAAGTGAAAGAGGTTTTTCATAAAGAGACAGACAAATATCCTAAAGTATTTCATTTGAATCAGATGAACATTATGATACATGGATAATTTAAAAATATTAATTTGGATTATCTGGCCAATGGAAAGGAGATCTGTACTTTGGCTCATTTATACATTGAGTCAAGATTTTCAATTTTTTAATACAAATTGCTTGGCAGGAGGAATAAAAAAAATTTGGCCTAATATAAGCACTTGGATAACTCATGATTCAATATTTATGGCTTTATTTTATTTAGAAAATGAAATGTTACCATTTTAGCTAATAGTGTTTAGTAAAAAATTATACAGTTGTTTACACTAATAAATACACATCTAAAGTAATATATTAAAATTAAATACTGGTAGTGTTTCACTTCAAATTGAAGCATGTAAAGTAATGTTTTTTGTTTGTTTAGTTGGTGACCCATCAAGACTGCGGTGTTTCATTATAATTTCCTCTTCCCTGACTTCTTGTTCTTCGAGAATTCTGTCTATGTCTCTATTTTCTTCCACTAGGTCCTCTTCCTTATCTGTAAGTTCGACTGTCCCACTCTGGTCCACGTGCATGATGGTGATTGGCTCCAGGAGATTGAGGGAAATTTCTCTATTCTCTGGTTTGGAAATAGCCCCATTCTGTTCGCTAGCTATGGCATTCTTTTGTTGAAACCTTTCCTTGATCTGCTGACACATCTCTACAGTGAGTCCTCCCTCCACCTCTGTAGCCGACAATAGCTGTGTGCAGAGTTCGTACACGTACTGCTCATTTACGCCATTGTCATCGATTCTTGGCTCTGGCTAAAATGATTGTTTCATAACATTAAGGAGCAGTTTTGCTTAAAAATTAATTTAGTTAGCTTATTAAGTAGGGGTGTGCAAAGTCTATTTTTCGATTCAAAGTTAAGTTGACTCAAATAATATGAAATATTCCCAAAGTCAATTTCAAGTTGGAATATATTTTTTTATTGTTTTATATTGCAATAAATATTATACTGTGCATATTTGTATAACTTTTAACACTAAATATTATATAGAGAATGTTTTATTGCCAACATGTCTAACGTACTTCAGCCTAAGCTGATAAATCACATTATTATCACAAAATGAAACTCAACTACTACATATTTTTGTCAAGTGAACATTATTTTTTAAGGTTTATAACATAATAAAATGACAAAACTTGTACATAAACGTTTATTTTGGCTGTTAGTATTTTTATTACTGAAGTAAAGTCAAAGTTTCAAAGCATTGCACACCCCTATTATTAATACATTTGGCAAGCAAATTAGTAATAATTTAAAAACTTTTTCTAGTTTCTGCAAGTTTTTTAATTTCAGTTTAATTTCAAATAGGCCTATTTAAAATAAATTCTACCAACAACGTTATATCAGTAAATGAATTAAAAACTGTGCTGTGTTGGAAAAGCAGACTCATCACTAACATCCAACACCAATGCCAGAAATTGAAGCATCTTGTTAGCAACATAAATATACACAAATAATCCACTTCCACCTGAGATCAAATCAAGAGTATCTCATGCATAGTGATAGGGTAAAATAGCATTAATTTTCAGTTTTTTTGGCATTAATTATTGAAAATTTAGCGTTTTGTGGCATAATTTAGCATTTTGTAGCAAAATAGGTAAAAATGTTTTTGTCAATGTTTTTAGGGCCTATACAAAGGATTTATGATAAAAGCAACGACTAACGGAATGTGGCGATTAGCCGGATGGGCTGTGGAAGGCACAGGATGCAAGTAAAACCCGAGCTGAAGCACACAGACGAGTGAAACTCAATGATTTTTAAATCACTTATTTCCGCTGAAAAACATCGTTTTATAGAAATTCTCAGCATTTTATTTAAATGCACAGCATTTTCAGGGAATTCGCGTCTATTTCGCTAAATAGAATAATTTAGCTAAAATACTCTCAAAATCATGTTTTTCGTGTTAATTCGCAAAATAAAAATCGCTTTAAACACTTTCAAATGCCATGAAACGCAAAGAAAACTTATAAATACCTTATTTTGGACCTTTTTTTTTTCTTTTCACGTTTTTCGCAAAAGCGAATTTACCCTATCTCCACTCATGCAGAGTGTGTTCTCCCCTAGCCACTCGACCATATCAACCAGTGTTTATTATGAATGCTGCTCTGACCTTCCTGTGTTGTAGTATTTCCTCTACCACAGTCCTGGCGCTCTCCACGATCGAGGCCGGCATGGCTAGGTTTTCTGCAAGTCGAAGTCCGTAATGGGCTACTTGTGTCACACCTGGTTTCAAGCAGTGAGTGTACACGAGCCGGCCTCGGCCTTTCTCAGTTTCCTCCTCTTTCACTTCAAAGTGGTGGCTGGCCAATACACAAATACCATTTGGTGATTATTAATAAGAATGGCCAACAGATCGAAAGATAGGAAAAAATAAGTCAGTCAGGGAATTTGTTAGTCAAGAGGATTTTATGATACTTTGAAATGTTGTAAAACTCTATAAGAATTTTTAAAATAACAAAACCCAATTTAAATTTAACACTTTTACTGTTTTAATTAAGACTGTAGAGTAGCATCTCAAAATGATATTATTGCTTTAAATTTATGTATGTATAATAAAGGACTGACTTTGTGAAATGCTATTCAAACCAAATATAAAAGGAACAGAAGCTTACGTCTTACTACGAAAAAGTCAGAACATTTTCAACTCTTATTTGGCTGGGCAAGGGAGGCCAAGAAAGAGATGGGAGGAGCAGATAACAGAAAGTGTTCAAGTAAGAGGAGAAGAATGGTGGAAGGATAGAGGAAAATGGAGGCACTTTAACTGACCCAGCCATAGGCTAGAAACAGTTGTTGATGATGATGATGATGATTTGGCTGGGCTTTTGTCAATGCATTAAGACACAAGTTCAGGCCTTGAAATCATTCAAGGCAAATTTCTCAAATATAATATTTGTTTTTGCAATATTTAACTAGATAAAAGAGATTTGCTTTAAGGTAAACAAAGATTTTCAACAAAATTAGGTCCCATGAATCTTGTTTCATAGAACTTACTGCATTTTAACAAATTTTCCTCTTAGAGCTTATTGTGTCTCATAGGCTGGTAAATATATCAACCAGATTAACACTAACTTGATGACATTGTAGTAGAGATCCTGCAGCTTGGTGACAAATAGGAAGTGTGTAGCAAGGAAGAAGAAAGCAGTGGTGTGAAGCAGTTCCTCACAGAGGGCCCAGGTCAGGGCTGTGCCATCCTCCACCGATGTGCCGCGACATAGCTCATCCATAATAACCAAAGAGGTCGGGGTTAAGGCCTGCTTGATATAGTGCATCTCTCTCACCTACCAAAGACCACATCTCGGCAGATTTAATTTCCTGAGGTATCAGCGTATCAGACCTTACTATATTCCTGACAATTCTTTAACATTTAATACTGTTGCATGTCAAAAGGGAAACACGAATATTTGTCCACTTCTATTGTGTTTGTACATAGGAATGGATTAAATTTTGTGTTTATTCAGACACATTTCTTAAATCTTTTTAAATGCAATGTATACTTTGATTTTCTTACAATTGGGCATTTGAAGAACATTTTAGAAAATACAAACATATTTTTTGTGGTAACAGTGATAACATTTGACTAAACTATCGTTATTTTATAGATATTGATAATATGTATTAAAAGTGACAGCTGCAAAACACATGACTTGACATGTGAATATGTGAAAATAGGTCTAGTAACTTTTCTAGCTGTCAGATATATCCATTCTTAAGAAAATTAGGTATAAGTATGTAAAGGAAGAGTGCCAACCTGGAAAGATAAATTGTATTAACATTGATAGAAACAAATAAATAACTTTATCTCATTTATTCATACTTTTATCTTATTCACTATTCTTGCTTACATAATATATTACACATAATGTTGAATTATCGGATGTATTTTTATATCATGAAGAGAAATAAAAAAAAAAGATATGATTAATATACCAAAGGAATCCTATAATGTTAATAGAAGATAGCTTTATTCCCTTATATCACTAAGTTGTAAAAGTGTTTTAAAATATGAAATTGATTTGTTTATGTTAAAAAATTGAGAGATTTGCACATTTAAAAAAACTTACTTCAAGTACAAATGTTGAGGCATTGCTTTCAATATTATCATCAAAACCAATTCTAGAAAATATGTGATCAGTTATGCGAAACTTGGCACTTTCTGCAGGAACATAGCAACCAATCTGAAAAGTAACATTAATTTAATTCCCATGAACATATTTTTATGAGTTTATAAGTATATTAAGTGCTTGCTATATGTTGTATTGAGCTATACATAACATACCTGATACTAACCTTTCCTAATAATGTTTGTCAAAACACTAGGGGCGTGCAAGCTAAAGTTTTTTTAATTCGAGTATCTCGAGTAAGCTCTTCATAAAGCTCCCGAGTATCATGTCGATCTCGAGCTTGGGTTGAATAAATATATAATTTTAAAACTTAATTATGTTAGTAAAAAAAACAAATATGTAGCCTATTAATATTATTTTAATTTTTTTTAATGAAATAAAAAACTTTTTAAATAGTTTTAAAAAATCAAGCAATAGTAAATTATAGAACAAGCTATTAAATATACTGTAGTAGTAACAGAAACATCAGTTTTGATACAATTCAACATCGTCTAGAATACAGCTGTTCACTTGGTGCCGACCACCTACCAGAGAAAAAGAAGTTAGAGCATAAAGTTATTGATTTACAAGATGTACATAGTACACTTTTGCATTAAGCTTTACTTGATATTGTCTTGCAATAAACATATTTTGTGTTCTAACAGCTCTACAGAGAGATGCCTATTTTTTCTTTATTTATTTTTCATATCCTACTCCACTCAACAACCAGTTTACCTAGTTGCTGACCTTGACATTCCACTGGCAACAACAAAACGAAAAATGTTTCCAGTCTCTGGTGGGGTAAATTTTGTAAAATGCTTCCATTTTCCTCTATCTTTATGTTACCACCCACTCTATACCTCTTAACTACGGCCACACTAGACTAAAAGGAAGGTGGGGGGTAATCTTACATTAGATAAATGACAAAGAAAGCAAGACATTAGCAACAATTAAATAACAATTTGAACGTTTTATTCAAGATAACAACAGAAACGATAAATTACATGGCCTCAAAAATCTATCGGAAGTATGTTGAAAATCATATCAATTGTAAAGCGCAATTCCATTATGTGAATGTTTGCTCAGATCAAACTATTTGATTAAAGCATCATCTTCTGCTATTCTTGCACCATTCTTCCTCCTTTAATTTCTTCCATTCTTCTCCTCTCATTTGAACACTTTCTGTTATCTGCTCCTCTCATTTCTTTCTTAGCTTACATTGCGGTCTTTTTCCTACATTTTCTTTAGCATGCTCTCTTCTACCATCTTCATTACATGTTCATACTATCACATGTACTCTTTGTATCCCCACTCTTTCCTGGATAACTTTATTCCTAATCTTGTTTTCCCTCATGAAAGCTAACATGCTCCTCACGAACTTCATTTCCATGGCCTCTCCTTTCATAGTCTCGCTTACCAGTGGCGCAGGAACGTTTTTATTTGAGGGGGAACAAATAATTATGTGCTTTTATAGGGGATAACATTTTTGAGATTAAAAAAATACCAGGAAAATGTAATTCAGCTGTCCCTCGCACTACGAGTGTGATTGGTTCTGATAAATAATCAGCTTAACACGAAAACGCATAAAGGGAATTGATTTTAACATGGGTGAGATAGGGATTACTCCAAAGGAGAAAAGTAAATAAAGACCTAAAACTTGTGCATGAATGCAATTTTTATTAATTTATCTAACTAGTACAATACTATAGGTGAGTTTGTAAACAAATGAAATTTTTAATTAAATTATTAAATTAATACAATGCTAGAGGTACACTTACTGTTAATCTTCAATGGCATGGTAAATTAACTGGCTCTGTCAAATATGGATTATTACTCTCTTGCTTTCTTGAAGGCCCTTGGACGATAGGCTCTTGCTCTCTTGAAGGCTCTGGAATGGTAAGATTTTGCTTTCTTCATGGCCCTTGGACGGTAAGCTCTTGCTTTCTTGAAGGGTTTGGAACTGTAAGCTATTGCTTTCTTAACAGCCCTTGGACGGTAAGCTCTTGATGGCCCTTGGATGATAATCTCTTGCTCTCTTGATGGCCCTTGGACGGTAAGATCTTACTCTCTTGAAGCCTCTGGAACAGTAAGCTTTTGCTTTCTTGGATGATAATTTCCTGTTCTCTTGAAGGCCTTGGTACGGTAGGTTCTTGCTGTCGTGAAGGCTCTGGGACGGTAAGCTCTTGCTCTCTCGATGGCCCTTGGACGATAAGCTCTTTCTCTCTTTAAGGCCCTGGGATGATAGGTTCTTGCTGTTGTGAAGGCCCTTGGTCGTTAGAGTGGACGATTTTCAACTTTTTTGATGAAATGGTCAAGACTCAGCTGGCGGGTAGCATTCATCCTCTTGCTATAGAATTCTTTGTAGCAAGCCAAATAACTCAATCTCTCTGGCAACTTTGGCGCTTCTATCCATGTTAGGGTCATTCTCTTCAATGATTCTAATTGCTCTGTCATTGTGCTTAAAATTCAGCAATTTATTTTGTTGAAAGTTGTTTGATAAGCTCAACAACATAGGGCTCTTTCTCTTCATCATCTATGCCATTCTCCATTTCTATAAGATCTTCATTGGTGAGTTCTGTTGAGTGGGATTGGAGCAATACATTCACATTTGACTGGTCTACGTCCTCAAATCCTACATCTTGTTATGTCAATGATGTCATGTCTTGAATTGGAAAGCTCGTGCTCAGGATCAAAACCATGAGTGTCAGAAACTTAAGGCCAAATATTTTTCCAAACTCTCTTTATACAGGACTGTTTAACTTCTGCCCATGCATATCCAATGTTGTCAATAACACACCCCCCTTAACACCAAACTGTACAGTAAAGATCCTTGTCCTCACTAGAATGTGCATGCACAAGGTCACGCCAGCATCGCACAGGGTGACAGCAAAATTACATCCGACCATGCATTATTTTTTTATTTATTCTTTTAATCGCGTTATAGTGAAAACACATAAAGTGAGATTGCGTATAACAAGGGATAACTGTATTTAACAGTCCCATTGTGCATTTTTCTAGTTTATTCTAGTCATGCCAAACATTAGAATTAATACACACAGAACAAATTAAGAAAAATTATATCTGATGCGGTTCAATTAAAAATTATGAAACACTGAAAATATTAAAGTAGGTTTCCATACACCTTTGCCCTATATTCATTACTAGCTATAAAACCACTAGCTAGTTTTGCAATTTAAATTTTGTTGAATTTCTCAGGGTCTGCATTAAGCACACACAGGTGATTTAGTCTACGTTGCCTCATCGTGGAGCGAAGATATAGTTTCTTTTTCGTATACGCATTGAAAAACTTCTTTCTGCAGTAGCTGATGTAATCGGTATCACTATCAAAGTTTTCAAAATCTCTTCAGTGTATGCTCCAAGCACATTTATTTTTACTATGTTAACTTAATGTGAACTTTGTATCTTGCCTCAACAAGATCTTTACTACGCTATAAAAGTTTTACTACATTATTTTGGGTGGGTAAAATGTAGCCACGTATCCCCCCCCCCCCTCGTCCTGCGCCACTGTCTCTTACATTCAATGTCCATGTTTCTGCAGCATATGTGACAATGGGTACCAAGTACACCCTGTACAACACTTCTTTACACTTCAAAGGCACTTCTCTTCTTCATAGCAGGTCTCTTACTTACATATAAAACAACTCTCCCTGCTGTCCTCTTCTGATTAAATCCTCTCTACTTCCATACTTCCACCTTTCGCCTCAAGATATTTTACGTTTTGTACTTTTCTTAGATATACTCCATCCAATTGTATAGCTTTACTGTCATTGACCTGGTGGTCTAGGGGTAAGGTGTCAGACTTCTGTGCTGGGGGTCTGGGGTTCAATCCTCGGTCCTGGCACAGATTTATTTTATTGCCAAATCCTTCCTTCACCTCTGACAAGACGTGTATTAATCACAACTTGTGAGTGTGAGGAATGCCAGGCCTCTACCGTGGTTCAGATTCCACGTTAAACTGTAGGTCCTCCATTTCATCCCATAATCACCTTACCATTACACATTAGCGTAAGTGCGTATAACCCGAACGGGTAGTAAGACGCGGTGCTAATAATAATAATAATAATAATAATAATAATAATAATAATATAGCTTTACTCAGCCTTACCCTCTTCCTTGTCATTACCATCACTTCACACTTTGCCATGCTAAAATTCATTCCACATCTTTCACTTCCTCATTCCATTCTTGTAGTTGTTCCTGTACTTCCTCTTCCTTCTGCCCTCATACCATCAAGTAATCAGCATACATCATGGCTTTCATTCTTTCCTCCCCGAGTTTTCCTGCCACTTTGTTCATGACCATTTCCATTACCAATACAAATATAAATGGTGAAAGGGCACTCCCCTGCTTCACTCCATTTTTTATTTGGAACCACTCCGTCCTTCTACACTCCATCTTAGCCAATGGCAATCTGCACAATACCTTCTTTGTTGAGTTCTTCTCACTCCATACCCTTCCCCTCTAACTGTCCATCATTTTTAAAAACATAGCCCAACAAGTATTATTATTATTATTATTATTATTATTATTATTATTATTATTATTATTATTATTATCATTATTATTGTTATTATGTGCATATAACCCAAACGGGTAGTAAGACACGGTGATGATAATAATAATGATGATGATGATGATGATGATGATAATAATAATAATAATAATAATAATAATAATAATAATAATAATAATAATAATAATAATAATACGCCTATACCCACTTACGCTAATGTGCAATGGTAGGGTGATTGTGAGATGAAATAAAGGACCTACAGTTTAACAAGGGATTTGAACCACGGTGGAAGCCTGGTATTCCACATATTCATAAGTTGTGATTAATACACGTATTGTCAGAGGTGAAGGGAGGGTTTGACAATCAGATAAATCGGTGCTGGGACCAAGGATTGAACCCCGCACCCCCAGCACAGAAGTCTGACACCTTAGCCCTAGACCGCCAGGTCACCCCCCCAACAAGTAAAGAGAAGAGTAAGCAATGAGTCCATCACCAGACACACAATACAAATTACAAGGGAAAGAAATAACCTTTTCAAGAAGCTGAAAAAACCACAGACTGAACCTACCTGAGCCATTATCTGGAGCATAGCAATCTGTCTCATGTAGATACTTTTGCCACTCATGTTAGGGCCAGTAATGATGTGGAAATTGTAACTGCTTGAAGCAAACTATGACAGACACAAAGATTGTTTGTAGATGTGCATGAAGCGATATAAATTCAGAGCCCTGCGTTTGTGGAGATCGCGATAATTCGCGAATGTTAGATATGGCATTTTATCTTTCAGATGTTCACATTTCAGGTTACCCTGATTGCAAATATATGCTCAGAATTGTCGCGATATTCGCGATTTTAAACAATGTCCGCGATAATCGCAATTTAGTCGCGATTTTCGGCATTCGCGCTAATATTTTGGGATATTGAAAAATAAATATTTTAAGTTTGAAAATTGCATTTTTAATTTTCGGAGGTCCCTTTTTTTCGTTCATGCTTCCTGGAAGAGAAGAAGGACAGTCTGTCTCCACAAGGACAAAGCCTTCTTGAACTGTTAACACCCGACTTCTTAAACTCCGTTGAAGTACAGGCAGTATTTGTATGTGAGAACTGTGTGGTGATCACAAACACCATTGTTGAACTACAGAGTAAGTCAGCTCCAAAGGCTCACCTGCTATTTGCAAGGCTGGAAGCTGTGCTTACAAAATGTGACTTGGTCAGCAAAGGCCACTTTGGAGGAAAAGTGAACTTATTGTTGGGTGCGCTCCCGTTCAAGAAGAAGATCTAGTGATTATTTTGAAGATGTGTGGATCGAAGTCGCACATGAAGTTGTCACAATATGTCGACTCGACCGGTGCCAACAAGTTGTTTGGGGAAGTGAGGGTTTTGAAGGCCCTCAGCTATCTTTTTAATCCCTCCAATATTCTAAGTAGGAGTACGCATAACATAGAGCAGGTCAAGATTAATTTTAAAGTACTGCCCTATTTTGTCAACTACGATGGAGATTTGTCTTTTTTCTACATTGAAATGTGTAAAAAATTTAAAGTTTTGATGGAACAGAGTGATGGCATCGAAAGTTTAAAAATTGAGAATGTGCTGCTAGGGCTGAAGACAGACAGTATGTTCAGTGACTTCGCAACAAAGTGTTTGCAAGCGTTGTGGCTGCCGATTTCAAATGCAGATTCAGAACTATATTTTTCTAGGTATAGTTTAGTAGTAACAGACCGCAGAACCACAATGAAAGTGGATAACATTGTTACCAGCTGCATGTTGCAGTTTGGTGATGTTGAGTAGTTATTTTGTATTTTTCTAGCCTAAATTGAGATTTAAAAATATAGTCACAATTTTTGTGAAGTAACAAGATGATTTTTGTGTAATATTTTGTCTTTGTGACTTGTACATACTTTTCTCGGACCAGCTGTATCTAAATCTTACTTTTTTAATAAGTTGACAGCACATTTTTTTGCGGACTAGTGTTTTTTTACCGTTTTGTCCAAACAAAATGTAATTTTTGGTTTTCACTTCAATATGTTTAGTTTACCTGTTTCAAACATTGTCCTGGAAGTCTAGTTTTAACCCAACAAAGTCACCTTAATCACGAAAGTTTGGTAAAAACAACTTTTTAACACTTTTGTCTTAATTCGATAATTTCGTCGCAAAAATAGGATTTTTGTAATTCAACACTTATTCACCGCTTTTGGGAAACTTAAAAACGAAATTGGGCTTTTTTATTCACCATAAAAGCAGGGCTCTGGATATAATATGTGACAAAGTGTCGTTATTTGTTGTTGGAATGTGTAAATAGTTTTTATGGATCTTTTTTTGTGTTAGAACAAAAAAAATGTAAGATTTTTTGTACATGTAACCAACCAGCTGTATAAAATATATGAGAAACCTAAGTCAATAAATATGAATAATTATCCTAAAAGTGGTTTAATAAATGAAAGTGAAACTATTAAAGCAATAATCTAAACAAATAAGAGTGGCTGAAAAACAAAGAAAGATCCATCACAGACATTTTGAGAACTATGATTTGAGTATGGTATTGAATTTGCACAAATTGTCAGTTTTGTTCCAGAGTTCTGTAAAACATAAGGCTGAAATTAGATTTTAAGTCATCAAAAAACCAGTTATATATTATGTTATTCATTTCACTTAACATTTAGTAATATTTAAAAAGTCCTCTGATTCAGTAAAAAAAAAAAAAATTATATGAGATTGTGGTAGTTTGGAATACCCAGAAACCTTTTCAAGCTATTATGTTTAACAGATATGCATGGCAGGGTACAGGTTGGATGTCACTTATCAGATAATTTTGAAGTACATAATGGGTTGAAACAAGGAGAAATACTGTCCCCATTACATTTTAATCTAGCCTTTGAGCATGTTATCAGGGTAATGCAAGAGAGTAGGGAAGGGTTAACATAAAACGGTACAATGCAGCTTTTAGAATACACTTTGTTGGATAACAGTAAGGAAGCTGTTGCAAGAAATGGATACATTTTATAAAAGGCTAGTAAGAAAATAGGTTTAGAAGTGAATGTTGAAACGACTACATGGTCACACAGAGGAGACAGATTGAGTACGATAATTTAGAGATTACTTCGAACAACATAACATTTGACAGAGCTAATGAGTTTAAATATTTAAGGAAAAGAATACAGTATGGAAATATATGCCAGTCAGTAAGATTTTGACATCTCATCTGTTGTCAAGGAATGTAAAACTAAGAATATACAAATCATTAGTTTTATTGGTTGATCTCTATTGTTGTGAAACATGGTATCTTACCTTACATGACGAAAATAAGTTTAGGGTGTTCTTAAAACCATGTGCTTAGGAAGATATTTGGTCCGAAAATGGACAAAGATACCGTTGAGGGGAGGTTACATAATGATGAGTTACATTCCCTGTACTCATTACAAGACATTGTTAGGATAATCAAGTCTCTTAGATTATGGTGGGCAGGACATACAGTGTGGATGGGAGAATCTAAAACAGTGTTCAGGATATTGACTGGCAAACCCATTGGAAAGAGACCCTTGGGAAGACCTAGATGCAGATGGGATGATAACATTAGAATGGACCTAAAAGAAATAGGGTGTAGTTAGGTGGACTGGATTGAACTAGCTCAAGATAGGGATAGGCGGCATACTTTTATAAGTGTGGCAGAGTTTCTAATGCCATAGATTAGTAAGTAAGCATTTAGTACTTCTTGTTCCTAGCCTTGAGTCAATTTGAGTTACCAAGTCTTATTTCATTTTATTCTTCTTAACTACTAAAAGGTTTTAAAATAATCTTTGTGTTTATTATTTTGATCTATAGTTTTAGGTGCTATTTTTTTCATCAAACCATAGAGGGGAAAAAAATGGCATCGTTAATACTTTTCAAAGTTAAATTTATTTAAATTATGTAAAATTTGATTCTTGGAACTAGGTATGATTAGTTAGTGATAATTGTTATGTTTTAGGCTAAGTTTGTTTTTAAACTGTGCACTAAGATAATCCTGTGTTTATAAATTGAACTTAAAATTCCCCTAATACAAAACTTATATACTGCATCATTTGACTTGGGAGTAGTATGGCTGATGAAGTCCAGAATTGGGTGTCTCGCCTGCTTGACATCGAGCTCTGTACTGAACTGTGGCCGCGTGTAGTTGTTGATGGAGCTGACGTGAGCGAAAGACACTAACATGTCCAGCTGCAAGATGTTCTCAGTCAACTTGTAGAGGCAACCAATTTGACCACGGATGTCCGTAAGGAGGCCGAATATTACCCTGAGATCAACAATCAAGCCTCAATTTTACAGTGGAGAATATTGTATTGTGATATTTTGAAATAAATCAACAAATACACAAGGATGTTTTTTATTATAACGAATGTAGAAGAGAAACAGTGAGGATACTGATAGTTACTGTTTCAAAAAAAAAAACTCTTCCTACAAGTGTTTCCACATTAAACTGAGTCAATCAAGTAGTACATAACTTACCAGAGTTACATTGGTGTTTATTCAATGGAAGCAAGGTAATTAATACTTCCCTATAAGTGAAGAAGCGGAAGAAAGAAAAATAAGAGGAAAATAAAGTTTAAAAAATAAATTATTATAATTACAAATCACTCAAACAAGTATACTCTTAATAATAGTAAAGGTGGCAGCCCTTCTTGCATAAAGCAAGCATCTCTTTCCCTCATATTGAACAGCGAGCCAGCTAGCTTCGCTCCTTATCGCTTCATTCATTTGTTTCTGGGTCTCATTGAGGAAAGGGCAGCAGCGTTTCCTTGAGCAAGTATTAACACAGTTTAGTTTCATGATTGATAATCATAGGTAATATACTAGAAGTGTGCAAAGTCCACTTTTTCAATTTGAAGCAAACTCGAATCTAATTTATGAAATATTCTTGAAACTGAATCAAAAGTTGAATATTTTTTGTTAGTTGTTTTATGCTTGAACAAATGTATTATTGCTCAATTGTTTGTAATATTTTGTTTTATTCCGATAAATCGAGCTATTATCATAGCTTTTTTTTATACATCCATTACTGTTTCCAGCCTGTGGCCTGGGTCAGTTTTTTAATCAAGCCATATATTTTCCACTACCGACTTGCTAGCCTTGTCGTAGCTTCACATGCCTTATAATCTAACTTAAGACTAGGACAGGCACAACATCCAGTCCCTGGCCATTAATTCATCACTATGAAAGAGTGAACCAACATTTCACCAATGATGAATTTTTCAGCCATGCAGGGAATCGAACCCTGGACTCTTAGGTAGAGTGACACGCTACCAACTGAGCTAAGGTGTCGGACTATCATCATAGCTTACAATTAAATTATTTCACATTTTATCCATATTAATATTGATTTAAAATTTATATAACAGCCCAGAATGGTAATAATTGACCTTAAATTTAGTATTTTAGTCGTCAATATTTTTATCATCAAAGCTTTGTAATTATTGAAGCTAGAATTTTTTTCAAAGCAAAGTTAAAGCTGATATTTGTTTCGAAGCCAAATGGAAGTTTATATGCTTTGCACACACCTATAATATAATATTAAAAATTAAAATGTTATTTTTAGGTTGTTATTTACAAAATTTGATGGTTCTATATATGTGTTATCTTGTGAAATCATGTATTTATCAACAATTTACAGCAAGTTTATCTTTATTTTATAGAATAATGACACTTGTTTGATCCTCTTAATGAAGCGGTTTGTTTATTTGCTACAATAGTAGAATGACGAGTGTATCAACAATTGCAGGAGTGGAAGAGGAAGGATGTTGTGTCATAAATATTTTTCGAAGCATAGGTTTTTGTCTTGGTCTTTCGATGAAAAAATTAAAATAATTGAAACAGGCAGACCCACTATCTTTAGGCAACCTATCAACAACAACAACAAAAACTTTCTTAAGACACAATACACAATGTATGTAAGGCTTGAGTAGTAATTGTGGAGTTGGGTTGGTAGAAAAATTATTAATTTTATTTTTTTAAGCTTTTTAGGTTATATGCCATCTTGTTTATTATTTACTAATGACAATAGTGTATGGATTAAATCTGGATTGAGTGATATTAATAATATTGTAAAACAATTAAAAGGAATGCCAAAGGTCAAACTCATTTGCAGACCATAATCCAACAAAAAACGTTCAACAATCGTGAAGTGACTGTTGTTATTTATTAAAATTACAATTTGTGCTTAACTCTTGAGTAAAGAAAAACAGAGTTTATTTTGTTTTTATTGTTTATTATTTGGTGGTGAGGGGTTATGGACAGTGGTAGGCTGTAAGGATCTTAAACATTTAAGTAAAAGAATTAAAAAACATGAGGAATGTGCAATTAATTTGAAAAATGCATTTAAGTTTAAAACATTCGGAATAGTAAATATTGCATCACAGATAGATTATGTGGTCAATATTTCAGTCCAAAAACGCAATTAGCAGGTGTAAGAAATTGGGCATATATTAGGCAGCTTAAATAGGATGCCTAAAATGCTGTGGTACTCATGAACTAGCATTAAGAAACAGACGCGCCTGACTTTTGTTAAAGTAATGTCATCACTTGGTAAGTTTAATTCAAAACCTGTATTCTTTTATTCTTTCTGTTTGTAGATTTTTTTTAGTCATTATCATCATCATTTGACGTTTCTGCCTCTCTAAGTTGTCCGACACATCCTCTACCATTCTTGTCAATCTCTTCAAACTTTGTTTAGGGTCATTCCATGTCAATTATCCAATATTTTAACACTTTTAAACCCTAGCCTTGGATCTTTTTTTCAAATTTGGCTCACCTAATGTACCATGAGAGGTATTAAGAAATGCAATTTTTCAGATTTTTATCTGCAGTAGTTTTTAAGTTACGGCCATCTGAAATCTAAAAAAAAATTGCAATTTTCTACTGACATGCAATTACAAAATTAACTATTACTCGGGCTAGAAATGGGGTAAAGGTTGGGTAGAAAAAAAAATTGTAGGTTATTTTGTAAGCTTTCATATTATATGTAGCACCACTAGTTTTGGACATTTTTTCAGTTCTAGGTCATGTCATACGAATGTTGAGCTTTAATTTCTCAAAAACAGAATTTTTTTTAAATTCTGGAAAAAATCACACATGAACATATGTATTTTAACATCATTTGTGGAAAGTTTCATCATGAGATCACAGTGGGATCATGTGTTTGTTAATTTTCAAAAAAAAAAATAATGCAAAGGATAAACCATTAGTGTATAAGTAAGATTGCAATTTCAATTCACATTTGTATATTCCTTTGGATAAAAATTATGAAAAATGTATAATGATATATATTTACACACATCAAATACTCCAATTTTTTAAATAGGCCTATACATTTTTTAATAATTTTAACTCACCTTAATTGAAATAATTCTAAAAAAAAAGTTTCTTATTGGTATAGAGAGATTACTTCATTTAAACAAAAGAGTAGGTGTGCTTTTTTGGTAAGAGTCTATATCGTGCGAGTTTCTCATGAAGCTGCTGAATATCAAGCCAAGTCAAGCTTCGGTTGAATAATTATATAATTTTAAAACTCAACTATGTAAATAAAAAACAAATACCTTTTTGTTTTAATTTTTTAAATTAAAATGACGCATATATTTATAAAAAGTTTTAAAATCTAAAATTGCTTATTTTTAAATAATTAAAAAATCAAGTCATCATAGATTATAAGATTAAATTTTAAATAATTGTAATATTGACAAAAACACTCATTATTATTTAATTTTATGTTCTGAAAGAAAGTTTTGAAAAAAAGCATTCATGAAAATATGTTTGAATGTGAAGATTCTGCAGTACGTTCTTAAAATAAATAACCCCATTATTCCTTGTCCATCTGGAGTGCAACCGTTCATTTGGTGCTGGCCTCTTAGCCTCTTACTAGAGAGAAACTAAATCATTAATTATTTTTATGACCCGCCTCGGTGGCGTAGTTGGCTAACGCGCTAGTCGTGTTGAGCTCGACCGCCGAGGACGGGGAGATCGAGGTTCAAATCTCGGTCGGTTGAACTGGGGGTGGTTTTTCCTAAATGGTTTTCCACTCTCCGTCCACGCAAATGTGGGTTCACTTCCTCTAAATTCAACCCTCCCAATTCCTAATCCATTAGAGTAATTAGTACTTAAGCGTATAACCCGAACGGGTAGTAAGACGCGGTGCTAAATATTAAATTAAATTAAATTATTATTTTTATGATATACACAGTACACTTTATTCACTAGGTATGTCCTTGATACAATCTTACATTAAGCTATTTGTATTCTAAAATCTCTATGGAGAGATACCTTTCTTTACCGTATTTTATCTAGGCCTCATCCATTCTCCTTTCATCAACAAAACTAGTTTACTCAGATGAGTTCCATGACATTTCAATGGTCCTCTGCTGCACAATACCATCTTCATTAAGTTCTTCTCTCACCCACTTCAGTGCCCACATGGTCTAAGGCATCACGCTTGCAATAGACTATACTGCCGATGATCTGGTTTTTCCTAAATGGTTTTCCACTCTCCCTCAATGCAAATTTGGGTAAACTTCCTCAAATTCAACTTTCCTAATTCCTAACTCATTAGAGTAATTATTACACAGAACTCAAACGAGCAGTAATACATGATGCTAAAAAGAATCTAGCCCACCCCTCCCCAGCAAACCCTCAAACTTAATTGGCACAAAACACATCCCAACAAGTAGAGATAAGAGTAAACAATTAGTCATTCATCCCAGAGACACACAATGCAAGGCAAAGAAAGAACCTTTTTCAAGGAGATCAAAATTGCGAGCTCATAAATCTTTCAAGCCCAACTCAAGTATCTATTTAAAGCTCGGCTCGAAGCTCCAAATCCAAGTATTTACAGAGCCCTGCTATCACCTCATCTCTAATACTTACACACTACTGATACTCTGCACCTCTTGAAGAATTTCTTTGCCCCTCTGATCCAAAATAACCAGCTCCTGAGTGGTGAACGTGTAGTTGTTGCGGCTTCTTTGTACCTGGAGAACAATGTTGAGTTGATTGTTCAATGAAGTTAGCAGACATTCAGTCAATATGCTAGTTTATCAAGCTTTAAATATGAGGGGGAAGGCTATGTATCCCTTGGCTCCTTATAAAAACAATTATAACACCTACGAAATAGTAATATTTTTTTCTCAAATTCTTAGTGTCTGACAGGGTTCCTGTTGTAGTTACTTTTTATTTCTTAGGTACAAAATATATGATCAAGGTTATCTAATTTTTTAAATAATAATTAACTGTCACGTTTAAAAAATCATACAATGGGGTGAATAGGAGTATGTTATGGAATGCTCTTAGAGAGTATGGTGTGGATGCATGGTTGGTAAATGCGGCGGTGTATGATGGAAGTAAAGCGTGCGTTAGGGTGGATGGAGCTTTGAGTGAATGGTTTGACATTGAACAGAGTGTTAGACCAGGTTGTGTTATGTCTCCATGGTTGTTTAATGTTTTCATGGATAAGTGTATGAGGGATGCTTGTGAGGACGCGGTTGGTGTACAATTGGACAAAGTGAATGTGAGTGCTGTTATATGCAGATGATGCCTTATTAATGGCTGAGAAGGAAAGTGACTTGCAGACTGCATTAAATCGTTTGAGTGTGGTGACAGACAAAATGGATCTTCGCCTAAATGTCTCCAAAACTAAGGTATTGGTTTTTGATTAAAGACGTATCAGGAAATAATTGTCAACTTAGTATAAATAGAAAACTGTTAGAACAAGTGGATGATTTTGTGTATCTGGGTAGAATGTTCTGTAAAAGTGGAAGGAAAGATGGTGAAATCGACAGACGGATGAATGTATCTTAAGGAGTAGTTGGATGTATGTGAACTACTGCAAGGAAAGAAGAGGAAATGAAGGCAGTATATAAATGTGTGTGATCTTAAATATGGTTTTAGGGATGTAAAGCATGGGTTTGTCAGGAGAAACACAAGAGTGTGGTGAATGCGGTTGGAATGAGATATCTAAGAAATGTATGTGGAAAAACTCATATGGACAGAGTCGGTAATGAATGGGTGCTGGAGGTGTGCAGCTTTAAAGGGAATCCAATAGGTAAATGTGAAAGAAGCTTCTTACGTTGGTTTGGGCATGTTGAGAGGATGAGTGTGGGTAGAGTGACGAAGCAGATACATGAAGGTAAAGTGTATGGATCAAAAGAAAGGGAGTAGGTCATGCAAGACCTGGCTAAAGGTTGTAGACAAAAAAGAGAAACACTGAGAGTTTTAAGAATAAAAGAACATGTATGACTCGGTGTATGGATGTTGTTGAAGCAAAGAAAAGTATGCAAGGATAGGAAAGTGTTGAGAAAGTTAGTGAGGATGGACTAACAAGGGGAGGCCACGACGTTCGGATCACAGCTTATCTTTAAACTTTGTACACTTTTAGTAGTCCATTAGGACAACATAATGTGCAAGTAGTAAGGCGTACTACTTAGGCGTTTTCGAGAAAATTGCAAGAGAAGTTTTACGCGTTGAATATGTACCGATGCGTTGGGACAATGAGCACGAGATGGCGACAGTCGAGTGGTTAGCGTTCCAGCTCCGTAATCTCTAGATAGCTGGATTGAGTCCCGCTCATCTTTTATTTTTCAACACTGGTCATATTCTTTCCTATATATTACAATTCAAAGGTAATATATTCTGACATATTGTAACTCATTGTATTATTGAATAAAGTTATTCACACCTTTATTTATCGATGTTTGACTTGGGCTTTCCAAGCCTGGCCCTCCCCTTATCCTTTCAAACCTGTGTCTGCAGGTCAAAGCGTCCAGGTGCAAAGCAGTTCCTGCTACCTTACCCAATTTCAGATATGAGGGATTTCGCAAATCACGACAGGCATACATTTTCAGGAAAACTTTATGCGTTTGGTCGTTTACTTGTCGATAATTATAAATATAATATTTGTTGTAGTAATAAAAATGAGTAAACAGCCAAATAACATTGGAAATTCAATAAAAGTTCATGCAAATACACATATTTTTATTATATTACCTTTGAATTGTAATATATATATGAAAGAATATGGCCAGTATTGAAAAAAAATAAAAGATGAGTGGGACTCGATCCAGCTATCCAGCGATTACGGAGCTGGAACGCTAACCACTCGACCGCCACCATCTCGTGCTCGTAGTCACAATGCATCGGTACATATTCGACGCGTAAAACTTCTCTTGCGATTTTCTCGAAAACACCTAAGTAGTACGCCTTACTACTTGCACATTATGTTGTCCTAATGGACTACTAAAAGTGTACAAAGCTTGAAGATAATTCGTGATCCGAACGTCGTGGCCTCCCCTTGTAAGTATGAAGTAGTTTTTGAGCTATATTCAGAGTTTCTTGCCTACTCCGTAAGGTATATGTATATGTATTAAAAAAAGAAGGGGAGACAAAGGAATTTCTAAGACAACCTAGAAAATTCCAGGAAAAGATTGGAAAAATGAGAAATTCCATTACATTTCCAGGCCTGGAAGAACTATTTTAAAATTCCAGTTTTTCCAAGTTTTCCATGATGCGTAGGAACCCTGTAGCGACCATTATCAAACATTGCTAGTAGAAAATTTTCCATGCATGTATATATTAAAAACCAAGGCCAAAGGGCCAATTAAAAGAGTGAGAAATATTAAATATTAAAACAATATAAGAACCAATATTTTTCTAATATATCAAATAAACAAATTCATTTTATAAAGTGTCTCCCAGCTTTCGAGCTTTCATTGTGTCCTCCATGACTTATATTCAGTCAACACAATGGGACGCACATGTAAAAATATATAAATCAACTTAATATTATAACTATGTACTATTCCTCGCCTAGTAATGAGTACCTGAATAAACTTGTCAGGTAGATTGAGATCATGGAAAGCTCGTTTGTTGCCCAAAGACATTTGGATGTGAAATCCTCTTGCTGTTGTAAAGCCTACCTCCAGGGGTAGATTAGTTTCCTCTGCTAATTGACTTACTAGAGCTGTAAGCAAACAAAATCAGTTCAAGGGTACAGAATATACTGTTTTTATGCATTTCATTTTCTGAAACAGCTTTTAGCCTTGTGGTGCAAGATATTCTTGAAAAAAAATCTCTAACTGCTTAGTAGACTTTGTGGAGAAAATAACAGAATATACTGTTTTTATGCATTTCATTTTCTGAAACAGCTTTTAGCCTTGTGGTGCAAGATATTCTTGAAAAAAAATCTCTAACTGCTTAGTAGACTTTGTGGAGAAAATAACAGATAGTTCAACATCATGGTTAATACAAACAAGCTCTTTATGTAGATAGTTATTAATTGGATAAATGAAAGAAGTCTGCCATCTTTTTCTATTTTTTGGGTTGTTTTAATTTAATTTCTACTTGGGACTACAAGCAATTGCTATAACATGAGTTTTATTAGCTACTAAAATGTAATTTTGCTGTTCCAAGTATGTCAAGTAAATAACTAAAAAGTAAAAAGTCACCTTACTGTTCCAAATATATTGAGTTAAATACTTAAAAGGCATCTTGCTGTTCTAAATATATTGAGTTAACTACTTAAAAGGCATCTTACTGCTCCAAATATGTTGAGTTAACTACTGAAAAGGTATCTTTCTGCTCCAAATATGTTGAGTTAACTACTTAAAAGGCTTGCTGTTCCAAGTATGTTGAGTAAACTACTAATCATCACCTTACTCTTCCAAATATATTGAGTAAGCCACTAATAATCATCTTGCTGTTCCAAATATATTGAGTAAACTACTAATAATCATCTTGCTGTTCCAAATATATTGAGTAAACTACTAATAATCATCTTGCTGTTCCAAATATATTGAGTAAACTACTAATACTCATCTTGCTGTTCCAAATATATTGAGTAAACTACTAATGATCATCTTGCTGATACAAATATGTTGAGTAGACTATTAATAATCTTGCTGCTCCAAATATGTTGAGTAAACTATTAATAATCATATTGATGTTCCTGTTCCAAATATGTTGAGTAAACTATTAATAATCATATTGATGTTCCTGTTCCAAATATGTTGAGTAAACTATTAATAATCATCTTGCTGTTCCAAATATGTTGAGTAAACTATTAATAATAATCTTGCTGCTCCATATATGTTGAGTAAGTTACTAATAATCATCTTGCTGCTCCGAATATGTCAAGTTGCATAGTGAAAATTTCAAGGTTTAGAAAGTTTCAAATTGGTAAATTGGCACTTGGTTTTTTGAGAGTTAATTGTACACGGTCATTTATTGAAAAAGACGGTTAGTGTTTGTGAGAGTTTCTAAAAGCTGAGGTTCAATCCTGGCTGGCTTCCCTAAAGGTGGTTGTTTCCAAAATGAGTAAATAACGCATGGGAAGATCCTCTTAGTGACGTTATTTGAGCCTTAGCTTCCCTGTCAATTACAACTAGATGCAATATGAGTCTTTCACCTATAACCCTTAAATCACCAGTGAGGTTTTGCTTAGGTTAAGCAGTTTATAACATTGTCTTGGATGTATCTCTGCTTTAAAATATGAATGTTGGTAAATTTGAAAAATGACACGAGAATCGAGCCCAGAGGGGTATATTTTGCTGGCAATCTTTATATATACACTTTTTCTTCAAATGTAGTAGTCACTCTTGTAGTATGTTCAAAATGTGAGCCGCAATCTTTTTTCAAATGAAGTAGGAGTCGGGTTCAAATTCTAAATTAATCATGTGTAATATGGTAAGTGTGTAATTCTTAAGTTGTGAAATCAAAAAATGCAAACTTTTATAATATAATATTAAATATCAAATGAAAAGCCAATGCAATAAAAGTTTAATAATTGATCCATCATCATCAAATGTTTCCAACCTGTGGCCGGGTCAGTTTATTAAAATGCATCATCTTCTGCTATTCTTGCAGCATTCTTCCTCCTTTAATTTTTTTTTCCATTCTTCTCCTCTCACTTGAACACTTTCTGTTATCTGCTCCTCCCATCTCTTTCTTGGCCTACCTTGCAGTCTTTTTCCTACATACTTCATTTCCAACTTTTTCTTTGGCGTCTTCTCTTTTTCCATCCTCATTACATGCCCATACCATCTCAATCTTGCTTCCTCTACTATCTTATGTACCCCTACTCTTTCCTGGATAACTTCATTACTAATCTTGTTCCTTCTCGTTAAAGCTAACATGCTCCTCACAAACTTCATTCTCATGGCCTCCACTTTCCTAGTCTCTCTTACATTCAATGACCATGTTTCTGCAGTATATGTGACAATGGGTACAGAGTATGCACTGTACAACACTTCCTTACACTTCAAGGGCACGTCTCTTCTCCATAACAGGTCTCTTACATACCTATATAACAACTCTCCCTTATGTCCTCTTTTCATTAAATCCTCTCTACTTACACCTTTTTCCTCAAGCATGCTTCCAAGATATTTTACATTCTGTACTTTCTCAACTCTACTCCATCCACCCTTATAGCTTTACTAGGCCTTATCCTATCCTTCTCATTACCATCACTTCACACTTTGCCATGCTAAATTTCATTTCACACCCTTTCACTTCTTCATTCCATTCTTGTAGTTGTTCCTGTAATTCCTCTTCCTTCTCCCACCATACCATCAAGTCATCTGCCAACATCATAGCTTTCATTCTTTCCTCCCTGAATTTTCCTGCCACTTTGTTCATGACCATTTCCATTACCATTACAAATAATAATGGTGAAAGGGCACTTCCCTGCTTCACTCAATTTTTTTATTTAGAAACACTTCCTCCTTCCATTCTCTGTCTTAACACAATTCCTGTCATCCTCATACATTCTTTTCACTCTCATTACAACTACTCTTTCCACTTTGGCCTCCTTCATCGCTTTCCAAACTTTATTTTTATCCACACTATCATATGCCTTCTCCATATCCATAAATACCAAGTCTTTCCATCAGCTGTCATATGGCAAAGATTAAGTCTATCGTAGACCTTTTTTGTTTCCTAAATCCATGCTGTTCCTCTCTCCACTTTCCTTTCATTTTATTTCTTTACCTTATTCTAACTCCAAACAACTCTCAGCACTCTGTATAACCATTGTATACCTACTTCACCTGCAGATCTTATAATTTCCACAGTCAGTTCATCCACACTCGGTACTTTCCCTTGTTTCATCCTCTTTAATGCATTCTCCACCTCTTTCCATGTTGGACCTCTTTCCGCCTCTTCTCCTATTTCTTTTTGCTCCTCTGTTTCTCTCTTATTCCTTTTCTTCCTCTCCTATCTTCAATGTGCTTCCCTCTTCATCTACCATTCTAACTTCTTGTCTTCTCTTTCTCCTGTTTCTTACTTGGCTATGTAACATCTTCTTACTTCCTTCCACATCCCGTTCCAGCATTTCCGTCCAATCCTCCTTGGCTTCCTATACAAATCACCTCGCTCTTTTCTTCTTCTCCCTATAGTTTTCCTCCATTTCCTTACTCATATTCTTAAAACTCTTGAATGATCTATATTCTTCTCCTCTACTGCTTCCTTCACCCTGTCGTTACATCAAGGTGTCTCCTTCCACTTCCTCTTATAACTTGTCCTCCCATATACCTCCTCTGCCGCTCCCACCAAACTGTTCCTAAACCTTTCTCATTCAGCCCCTACACTTTGCATCAAATCCTTAGTCATTTTAAAAGCTTCTTGCCTTTCTTAGGTACAGCTTTTTTTCTTCCAAATTTTTTAGCTTCACAACCTTATTATTCTTTGTCTTACTACCTTTCTGTTATATCCCCAACCCTATACCGTATGTCTGCTACCAACAACCTATGGTCATTATCTGAGGAAAAACTTGGTATTACCTTGATGATTACGGTCTGCCTTTTCATTTCTTCATCCATGATAAAATTGTCTATCACCGACTTTTGATCGCCATCCCAACTGTATCTAGTGATCTTATGACTTTCTCTTTCCTTCTTATATCAGCTGTTTGCACTAATTCACCGGCTATACAGAGTACCCTTGGCTTAGTACGCCAATGCTCTACCAATGAGATGATCAGGAATTGCCCTAGGCACAGGGTCATTCTTCACTCGTAGTTTAAGGCAAAATCTGTGATGAATGGGGGGAAATCTTCAGCTAACAATGAGCTATCAGGTATACCATAGCCACAGCAAGCTAGGGGGTCAGCTTTATGCTGCTGTTTGTACAATAAAATTTGTACGTCAAAAAGAATGACACGAAAGTAATTAAACCTTCAAACTGTTAACTATACATGACTAACAACGCTTAAAAGATTAAACTGATCTTTTCCATCTTCTAAGCTTTGACAGCAGCATAAAGCTGACCCCAAGTCGCTGGGGTATCAATGATAGCTTAATGTTAGCTGATGATTTCCACACGTGCCAAGCCAAGTGTCCCGTCTCCAGGTATCATTTATCAAATTTATGAATATGATACTTAATATTGCTATATCCGTAGCTAAAAGATCATCTCCATCTTCTAAACTTCGCTAATCATGTACAGTTAACTGTATGAGTGTTTGCTTACCTCATTAAAATATTCAGTTAATATTTGCTATTTCCTCATAATGTGGTTTTATTTCAATTAATATTATAATTATTGTGAGAATTATATTTGCATAAGGCTTTTGAACAAAATTATTATTTTAGTTTTAAGAGGGAAACAAACAATCATACCCTCTACAAAACACACACAAAAAAAGTTAATTTGATTTTTAAAAAACACTTGTTTAACTTGCCAACAATGTCTTCAATTATCTCACAGTAGGTCTTCCTGGCAACATCAAGTAATCCATTAATATTTGTTTTCACTGCGAAATTCCGCTGCATGTGAGAGGCAGTAAAGTTCTTCTCATGACGAGCATCATTATTTAAGGTCTGCAAGATACGTTCCAAAATCTTTGCAAAACGAGAGTCTGAAAAAGCCTGGAACAGATCATAATAGTAGTTTTGAACACAGCATTTATCTCAATGTTAATATATTCAATACACAAACACCCTTCCTATGGGTAGTTGGAGCGAGCATCTTTGAGCTCAAATTATGGTTATAGTAGCCAATGATAAAACAACGGTTTTTGGAGTGTCTTTGAGTAGTGTTGAGTTCTATCAGAAGTAGTCGACGAATCCCCATGGAGGTGCACAGATATTTTGAGCATGAATCCTGACAGCAGTAGTTGACATACCTCAAAGTGCACAGATATTGTGAGCAATCATCTTTGAGCAAGAATCCTGACAGCAGTAGCTGATGTACTCACTTCCAAGTGCACAGATATTGTGAGTAATCATCTTTGAGCAAGAATCCTGACAGCAGTAGCTGATGTACTCACTTCCAAGTGCACAGATATTGTGAGTAATCATCTTTGAGCATGAATCCTGACAGCAGTAGCTGATGTACTCACTTCCAAGTGCACAGATATTGTGAGCAATCATCTTTGAGCATGAATCCTGACGAGAGTAGCAGTAGCTGACATACTCAACTCCAAGTGCACAGATATTGTGAGCAATCATCTTTGAGCATGAATGCTGATGGGAGTAGCTGATGTACTCACTTCCAAGTGCACAGATATTGTGAGTAATCATCTTTGAGCATTAATCCTGACAGCAGTAGCTGATGTACTCACTTCCAAGTGCACAGATATTGTAAGCAATCATCTTTGAGCATAAATCCTGACAGCAGTAGCTGATGTACTCACTTCCAAGTGCACAGATATTGTGAGCAATCATCTTTGAGCATGAATCCTGACAGCAGTAGCTGATGTACTCACTTCCAAGTGCACAGATATTGTGAGCAATCATCTTTGAGCATAAATCCTGACGAGAGTAGCAGTAGCTGACGTACTCACCTCCAAGTGCACAGATATTGTGAGCAATCATCTTTGAGCAAGAATCCTGACAGCAGTAGCTGATGTACTCACTTCCAAGTGCACAGATATTGTGAGCAATCATCTTTGAGCATAAATCCTGACGAGAGTAGCAGTAGCTGACGTACTCACCTCCAAGTGCACAGATATTGTGAGCAATCATCTTTGAGCAAGAATCCTGACAGCAGTAGCTGATGTACTCACTTCCAAGTGCACAGATATTGTGAGCAATCATCTTTGAGCATAAATCCTGACGAGAGTAGCAGTAGCTGACGTACTCACCTCCAAGTGCACAGATATTGTGAGCAATCATCTCTAAGCATGAATCCTGACAGCAAATCTCGTACTTACCTCTCGGGCAGAGCGCAGGCAGTTGGAATGAGCATCCTTAAGCACAGTGCTGAGCCCTGGAAGTAGCTCGAGGATATTCTTGAGCAGCAAAATATATTTGAGCTGGAACTCTGCCACCCTGGTGTTGTCTTGTTGAGGTATGTGCATACACAGGCAGAGTAATTGTTCCACATTTGTGAATTTGCTCAACATCAACTTGGAACAAACCGGAAATTAAATAATACCAGTCAAAGGAAGCTGCATGCTCAACATGAGTTTGGTTTATAATACAAGTATAATAATAAAATAAAGGTTTAATCCCCTTAGTTTTCTTCCTATCCAGAAAGAGTGAGGGAATGGGTTAGGGCTGAATCAATTATGTACAACACCCATCAAAATCAGTGCATAGTATATCTCACATGTCCATTTGCATCTTTTATTTTTAACTTGTGTGGTTTATTTTTTAACTTAACATAAATAGGTTTAATAGTGTTCACAAATGAATAAATAATTGTGTTGTTGTTTTCAAATATTCTTGCTACAAACATACTATTTTTATTGTTAGTTTGAATTGAGATCAAAAGGAAGGAAAAAAATTAATTGTGGTAAAAAAAGCTCCCCTAAGTTGGATTCACACTTGCAGGACTGTTCACCAGCTGTGTCATGTGATTAGCATTCACACTTAAGGTGATTGGCCCTTTTCATTTGGCGTGGAGATGCAGAGCTATGGGAACAAACGGTTATCTTCAAGAATTTTTATTGTTTTGCAATTTTCTTTTCATAAATGATTTGTTCAAGAATAGAAGCATGTTGATTAAGTTATACTTTTTGTATACACACCTCTATAATTTTAACAGTGAGAAAATAACGATAAAATTGACATTTTTCAATAGAAAACTGCCAGCCTCATAACAAAAAATAAGAAAATGTAACAATTAATAAACATTGATATATTATTTTATAAGGAGTATTGAAAATATTAACATAAAAATTTCACTCATTCTCAAGAAAACTGACATTTCCAAACGTATGATTTTTTCCACAAGATCTGTTTTCGTGATCCATCTGTTCTTGTTGGTGCGGAAGGATACTTTGGTCGGTTGTGAAGCCACGCCATGCCTTTCACCCTCCCGCCCAAGATACCACAAAATAGTTTTTAGAATTGCATTCGACAGGGCCAAGGGCATTAAAGGACTGTGAACTGACTGTGTTTCTACTATGTTTTGGTCATCGGTAGTTGTAAACATAGATCAGAGGAAATGGGATTATTTCATGTGGCATATAGCTTATCTCGCAAGAAAAAAAAGGAGTAAATGCTGACCAAACTGGGCTCATAATGTCTTAAGAGAAAGAGAAGTAGAATTTCACACCATATTTGGGTGACTCAATGATGACCAAGTATGTAAAATATTGAATTTTTACATTATCTTCATCCAGATATTTTCTTTAATGAGATTATTGTCATAATATTTATGCTGTACACATACTCTTGAAGCAAAATTATTCAGCTTCATTTGTCCATGATTATTGGTTTATTGCTCAATGAACAGCATTATAATATTCTGCAGCCAAAGTCAGATCATAGCTAACAACCTTTGTGAAGTTTCATACTTGCCGGAAGAAGCCAAATTAAAAGAAAAGACATTAGGTAGAGCATCGTACCTCAATTCACACTTGCATGAGTGTTCCCCTACCGTGCGGGATCGTGACCTTAGGAAATAACTTTTGAAATGATTCAAGACGACACTGCCGCTAAATGTGAATCAAACAACAGTTTTACATGGTAATTCATGAGAACGTCCATTTTGAGATTAGCAGCATGACACAGCTGGCACACTATCCTGTAAGTGTGAATTCAACATTAGTAGCCTATATTGGACTCAGGTACACTATTCTTGTCAGCTACCTTGATAATGATTCATTGAGTAAATAAATTAGACAACACATTATTTTGAAGAGAAAAACTGCAAGTAACCTGCAAGGCAGCAAACATTTCTGGATGGTCGACCATCTCCTGTACAGAGTCTAGCCTGTTGCGTATAATCTCTGGCAAACAAGGTGGCTGGAGGATGTTGGCTCGTAGCAGGCGAGTTCCCCCGGCGGTAGAACAATGATTTAGGATTCCCAAAAGACTGTTTTGAGATCCTGAGCCTTGTAAGCTACGGACTAGCTCCAGGCGACTTGCTGTCGCTACATCTGAATATACATGATTGGGTTTTACACTTTTTTTCTGAAACTCACTTTTATCTATGGAATGTATAATATTTTTATTATTTAAAAATACAGCTCAAACTAAGGGTGAGATCTTATATTCCTCGAATTCTTAGGGAGATTCAAGATCCAAAGAATGGAGAAAATTTTGAATTCGAGATTTTTAAAAATGTATTCTTTTTTAATTGGGGTTTATTTCAGAGCACTAATACTGCTTATTGGTGGTTTAGCCCAAACATACTTATAGAAAAACCACAACCAAATTCCAGACATTTAATTTAACACTTAAGTGAATGTATGAATGTCATTATGAATTAATTTCAGCAAAAAAGTTAACACTTAGTTACTATTTTTATTTTCTATTATTCTGTTATATTTATATTTTCTCTTATGTTCATAATTTTTACAAGATTCGGATTTGAAGGTAAAATAAAGATTCAAATTTGTAAAATATTGGATTCGACCCATCTCTACTCCAAACCCTTAAAACTATGATGTGTGTTAACATATTTGAAAATCGTTATGAATCACCTCTTATGAACATGACTTTAAAAAGAATACCAATAGTTGACAGCTAATTAGTCTTAAGAGAAGGAACTACAGTCTGATTTATGAGAGTTACTTAAACTATTTTTCATAAATCATGTGATCTGAAACTTTCACTTTTCACAGATAAAATAAATGTATTAAGTAAAATGGTGAGAGAAAGAAATATGTTTCGTATATGTAATTTTTGCAGAAAAATGAGATACACCATTAGTATGTTTTAATGTTTAATTGTACCTAGATACGAATTTTAATCACAAGAGTTAAAGCTAATTTTGAGAAAATTTATATTTTTTTCTCTTTTTTATTTTAAGTAAACCATTCTTATTTTTAGGGTTTGATCTATAATTTTTTTTTAAACTCTTAGAAACCTTATGTAAACACTAGGTACTAAGTTTTAGGCAGAAGGGTAAAATAGTTTTGCTCTAGGTCAAGTAACAGACGGGCAGAAAGACTAACAGTATTGCGAAAACCAATTTTTTGGGTTCAGGGACATCAAGCATCAATATCCATTAAATGTTAACTCTTCTTTAAGCATTTCAGCCACAAAAACAGCACCAGGAAAACACTTTACGCTATTTTTATTTATACTAAAACATTGCAAGTAAAACAACCATGTTAAGAGAACTCGGATCCGAGTCCACTAGAACCGAGTTGACTCGTTCCAGTATAAACCTACTTGCAAAGTGTCAACTCACCTAAAAGGGTGGAAAACATGTTAGCCAAATACAGAATCATATATTTTCCTAGAATGCAGAGTCACAATTAAATATGAATAATTTAAAGCTTGTTACAAATACTAGCTGTTATTATATAAATTTATTGTGTTATATTTGGAAGAAGGTATAGGAAAGGGGGATAGAAACATATAAAAGTGACAAACACAATATAGCTTTTACAATGAAAAGAAGAACACAGTTAACGCTTTACATTGCTGCCACTGGACAAAAGAGGTAATGGTTGCCTCTTAAAGAAAATCGATCGTCACCGTCCAATCCCCCAACCTAGGTTTCATTCTATCGGAACTCATCAAGGAGGAGTGTGAAACGCACAACACAACTTCCTAAAAGAGGAAACCAAAAAACCCAAAAGAGAAAAAATAAATAATTGTAAAGAATGATAGTACACATCGATAGGAACATGTAAAAGGTAAAACATAAAGGACAAACACAGGAAAAGGACATTGGATGCGAATATATAAGATCTCCTTATAGAGATATAATAAATTTTTTGTATTTAATTTTACTTTAACAATACTAAATTAGCTTAGCAAATAATAAATGTGATTTAGAATATTTTCAATAGTTGGCACAGTTCTTAAATTTCTTTACATAAAAAGCAGGCTCGGGTGTAAAATCCTAAGTTCATTGGTCAATGTTTGCTGGTGAGTGAAAAGGGAGAGTTTTGTAACAGTATAGAGATTAGGCAAGGTTATCAGGATCTCTCCAGCTGTGTTTGTTGTTTTCAATCAGCAGGTCTTGGCGTTCGTAAACTGGTAGGTATACCCTTTGGAAGACAAACTACTTTATTAACCAATAATCATTTATCTATAATTATTATAGTTGTTATAGTAGTTGTAGTTGTTGTTTTCATCGTTTAGTTATCATCACCGCGTCTTACTACCTGTTCGGGTTGTACATACTTACGCTAATGTGTAATGGTAGGGGGATTGTGAGATGAAACAGAGGACCTACAGTTTATCGTGGGATCCGAACCACGGTGGAGACCTGGCATTCCACACATTCACTAGTTGTGTTTAATATACGTCTTGTCAGAGATGAAGGAAGGGTTTGGCAATCAGATAAATCTGTGCCGGGACCAAGGATTGAACCCCGGACCCCCAGCACAGAAGTCTGACACCTTACCCCTAGACCGCAGGTCACCTCACAAGAACTACTTAAAACATGATATTATTGAAAAATAAATATATATTAGTTTTAAAAATATATATACATGTTGAATTTAAAAAAAATAGTCTGTATGGGTTTGTGGCGCAGGACTAGCATAACTGAATAATATGCTAATAAAGATTTGGAACGCGTAGATAAAAAGAAGATTCAGATTCAAGAAAAAGTGTCCAGATTCAAATCGTCTCTACTTTTTATTTATTCTATTTCAGTATTTATAAATATCCAATACCATAATTCAGTCGGTAAAATGTCTGCCTAGTGAGCTAAGGGTCCTGGGTTCAATTCACGGCTTGGCCTAAAAATTTATCATTGGTGAAATGTGGGTTTACCATTTCACAGTGACGAATTAATGGCCAGGGACTGGATGTTGTGCTTGTCCTAATCTTAAGTTGGATTATAAGGCATATGAAGCTACGACAGGCCTAGCAAGCCTGTAGTGGAAAAATATATGGCTTGATTAAAAAACTGACCCAGGCCACAGGCTGGAAACAGTAATGGATGTAGTAGTAGTATTCATACATATCACCACTTCTTACTACATGTTTAGGTTATACGCATGTATGATAATTACTCTAATGAGGTAGAGATAAGGAGGAAGCATTTTAGAGGTAATCTACCTGCATTTGCGTGGAAGAAGAGTGGGAAACCATTTTAGGAAAAAATACCCTCAGTAGACCCAACCGAGATTCAAACCCCTATCTTCCTGTTTTCAACAGGCCAGTCTAACATGAGAGTGACGCCTTAGACCATTCGACCACTGAAATGGGTTTCATTATTCAAATAAATATAAAATTCCTATAAAAAAATTAATATATTAATTAAAGCCAAATATCTCTAGTAAAAAGTAGGGTTTCTTAGAAATTCAGTGAAAGCCATCCTTGATTTTAATTCAACATATATTTTTTAAACCTCTTATTGCATTATTGTTCCTGGTTCAAGAAATTATGCATTGATAAAAAAAAAAAAAAGCAGATGAAAAACACACAATTGATTAGAGCCATAAAAAATTAAGGTTTACTTTAATTTTAGCTAAATTTGATTCATTTTTAAATTCTTTTTAAATTAAAGACTTAAAGAAATTGAAATTATCAGTATCCTACACATGTATCTAACACTGAAATGAAAAAAATATAAAAATTAAACAAGTTGCTTGACCTACAGTTTAAGTTTCAAGTCGACTTAAAACTGATGTATTAACATTTGTTTTTCAATTTTCTGCCAGCCAAGGAGTTACTAAATGATTAAAAGAGATCAAGCACCTTAGAGACTAAAAAAGTTTTTACTTACTCTAAACCAAATTTAACCTGAACTAAAAAATAATAAGTTTTTAGATAATTAGAGCATATACCCATACCAGCGGTCACACAATCAAGGTGTCCATCTCACAATAAATCAGATGAATTGTAAACAGCTTACCAATAATTGTGGTATTATGAGAACCTTGATATTCCACTTTGAGAGATTTTGGAGCAAATATTTTGTTTTCTATGAACTCAGAATACTTTAGTAAGGCAGCTGCGGCAGATAGAGCATAGAATCTGTAATATAAAACCATCCTATTACTAATTCCAAATCACATGACATTGATTCACCTTAAAGAAGTGGTGGCTAGTGGAACTCTAACATGGAGAAGGGACAGATTCTTGAGATAATACATACATTTTATCCCTTCTCTTTAATGCCGGTTTACCAACGCAACCTAAGCATATGTTTATTGATTGATTTTCCACAGATGAATATGATTATGATTGAGGTGAAACAGTTTACATTATAAAAAATTGTGTCAATGGTTTATTCTATACTTTCCCACTATTTAATAAAATACTAGCCAAAAACAACCAAAAAAAAGCAATAAAATAGATTCAAATAAAGATGATGGAGTAGTGACTTTTATTGTATTAAATTTTAAAAAAAGAATTTAATATTGACATTTAAAGAGCTGAAACCAGTTACTTTTGTCTCACATTTTATTTTAAATTAGGAATAAAATCAAGTCAGGCAGATTATAATTAATAGTAAAAGTAAAGATGTACGGTACATAAGAAATTATTTATTTATTTTATTAATTTCTCTATTTTTGTTAAAGTGAAATGAAAAGTGTTTTTGGATTAGATACAATTTTTATTTTTTGTTGTTTAATATTTTATTATAAAATGAAAAATCCCCTTCTGTAAACTGGCCAGGAATCAAACCTTGATCTCCTCATCCAGAGCAAACAAGTGGAAAGTGAATATAATACCTTGTGTGAATATACATTTGAGGGTTCTCGACTCACTTAGATGTAACCAGCACTTCAACAGACGCATACTCTTGTTCACACACATGTTTTATCTGCTGGAGACCAATGGTCTCGTTAAAATGTCGTCTATGTACAGTTGTAAGGCTAATGGAGGTGTAAGTGTCCCGCAATAAGGTGTACAACTTGGTGGGCTGGCTGCCCTCGCAGAATGTGTTGGGTAAAATAAGCTGCAATAAAAATTGAAAGAAAAAAACACCTTTGATCCTTTGAATATTTGCAATAGTTGTGTCATTATTTTCTATTAATTTACTTTTATTTAGTGTCAAAAAATCACCACAGTATTATACTACCTATAATATAGATAAATAATTTTAAAAGTTTAAGAAAAACATACGGGTAACCTCAAGACAGTAAGATGCAAGACATTTATACATAGGCATTTGCTAAAATAATTAAATTAGTGTTCAGAAAATATGTTGGTTATAATGTTGGTGCTTTCATAATAAGATTAGACATTTTGGGTGAATGAAGATAATTTATTTAATGTTGTTTGATCTTTGCCAAGGAGGGTTGAGCATAATACATACCACAAGAAAAATGATGGTTATTAATACATACCAAATCAATCATAAATAGTTTTTTTTAAGATTAAGATTAAATGCACCAGAATTTGCCTGCAGGAAGGAAAACTGATGTGTAAAAGCCTGCTTAAATTCAAACAGTTAGGATTGAGCACTCATCTATGTCCAGAGCTGATAGCACAATATATTGTTCATTAATTTAATTTAATTTAATTTAATTTTAGCATCGCGTCTTACTACCCGTTCGGGTTATACGCTTAAGTACTAATTACACTAATGGACTAGGAATTGGGAAGGTTGAATTTAGAGGAAGTGAACCCACATTTGCGTGGAGGGAGAGTGGAAAACCATTTAGGAAAAACCACCCCCAGTTCACCCGACCGAGATTCAAACCTCGATCTCCCCGTCCTTGGTGGTCTAGCTCAACACGACTGGTGCGTTAGCCGACTACGCCACCGAGGCGGGTGTTCATTAATTTGTATCGGTAATGAGCTAAAGGTGAAGTTACCTCTACAGGATTAAAGACATTGATCTTGGTGAGCGTATTGATGTAGCTCTGACTGTCGCTGATCTGACAGAGGATGAGGTGAGGATGGCGAGTGTCAATGGCAGCAAGACCTACCTCACCGCGTGCATGCCCTCGCCCTTCGCACATAGCTGCAATACAATAAGAGGGCCATTTTCATACAATACACATTTTTTTTTATCCTTTTAAAAGTCAATTTTTGCTTTCCAAACAAGAATGATATCTTATCAAAATACATGTTATTCTTCATTTTAATACTGTATAACTACTCATATGAGAAACCTACAACAATTAATCTAATGACTGGATGAAAAGGATGAATTTCTACTAAAAAGATCAGTACAGTTTAACCTGGCTAATTCGAAGATGAAGGGACTACTATAAAAATTTGAATTAATCTATCCAAAAATTCGAATTAGTTAAGTTTTTATTTTGGCTAGAAAAATAACTTTAAGCATCATTTCATTGAAGTAAAATACAGTAGTGTATTCGAATCGTTTTATTATTAGATTTTCCATAGTAATATATAGTACAAAATACTGTATTTAAAATTTGTCAAAAAAAAACTAGAAACTTTTGATCAGTTTTTGGAGTTAATACTCTGATTTGGAGTAAACTCTTCTAGTTTATCGAGCGCCTGGAAAATAGAGGGGTTTACATTATGTTGTCCCTCAACAAACCATCTCAACTCTTCGGTGTGGTCCATGGCCTGTGTAGATGTTGGGATTGGCTTCTCTGAAGTTCCTGTCTTTTCCCTTTCTTCATCTGAAGATGCACTGTCATTTATGTTCTTCACATCTGCCAAAGTTTCTGCATTTCTAAGTTCACTGCAAACTCCTAAGTTCTCGTCCAAGTTCACAAAATCCTTATAAGGAGCACAAAACTTTAGTGCCCCTGCACGCAGAGAACCTATTATTCACACAGCAACAGTCAAGTAGTAAAAGTGTTTCCTATGTGAGATTTCAGGCTATTTTTCATCATCTTCGAGGCAATTTTACTACGAATTAAACAAAATATGCTCGAATTACATATGATTTTTTCCAACACTTTTTAAGTAAAAGTTTCAAGGGAGCAAGGAAAAGGTTTGAATTAAACATGAATTTGAACTATATTATACGTACGAATTATCCGAGTTTTACTGTACTCGGAAAGATGAGAAATAATATTATAAAAAAACACTACCCAGTGTAGTAGATCATAATAATATATGAATCTGACCTCTTATACCAGAGACTAGTGCATTAGCCCAGTGTTTATCAACCGGTAGTTTGCGAACCAACGCCGGTTTGTAAGCTCTTTGCTGCAGGTCCACAAAGGAATTTATAGTTGCAGTTATAATTGTATAACGAGAATGACAATCCATTTTGTTTAGATGATTCAACTTAAAGCTTACTTTGGTTTATTTGTGGTTCAAGCAGGTCTATATTCATGGGGAGATATCACCAACTCCAAACACATTATTCCCCCTTATAACCCCCCCGCCTCCTCCTCTAGATCTAGCCATAGTTAAGCTTGTTATGGTAAATTCTAGGCTTCTCCATTTCTTGTAGGCTATCTTGCCAGTCCATTGAGTTGAAAAGTTTGAGAAGTTGTGCTAACCTTACAGCTAACCCTGTAAGTTATATAGTAATTCAAGAGAAATCGTGATGAGATTAGGGCCCAAGCTTGTACAGTTGCATTGGGGGAAGGCTGGTAAAACATATTTAGTGAAACTGGTCAAAATAAAGTTTTGATTTCATGAGTCAGTGTCCGATACACTAACCATGCAACCAGCTATAGCATTTGTTGTTAACAAGATAAGTCAGAACTACCTACCAACAACACAGTGAGGATCATTGGACATATAGCTGGACACAGATTTTGGTGTTCTCATGTCTGACGAGGTAGTTCGGCCTTTTGGTCCACTGCTGTTGCTTGTAATGGATCTGTGGTAATGAACAGCACAATTCACAGTATTTTTGAATAAATAGCCTTTTAGGCATCTAAATAAGATAAGCTAATTTGCAAAACAATTTTGACAATTGCACTGGTGGGCTACGTTAAAATATTTATGACTCGAAAAATGTAATAAAAGACTAAGCTTTTTTTTATTCAACATTTTTAAATGGGCAATTTATTAATTTGTAAGTTTATGTTAGATTACCTCTGTAGTAGTGCCCTTCTGCGTGCACCACTGGTGCCAGTGTTAGTATTGCCCGAGCCATATGGAATGCGAGGGTTGGCACTGACAGAACTAGATATTGTGCGACAATTGGCACTACTTGAACCAAACAGGCAGCGGGTAGCTCTACCTGACCCATTTGCTGTTGGATGTCTGGCACTAGCTGAACTAGAAGTCGTTGGACGGTTGATGATTGTGCTATCTGGCCCCGCCGTTGTTGGATGGTTAGTGCTACCTGAACCATGTGTTGTTGGATGTCTGGCACTAGCTGAACTAGAAGTCGTTGGACGGTTGATGATTGTGCTATCTGGCCCCGCCGTTGTGGAATGGTTAGTGCTACCTGAACCATGTGTTGTTGGATGTCTGGCACTAGCTGAACAAGACGTTGTGGGACAGTTGGCACTACCTGTGCAGATTGTTGTGTGAGGGTTGGCTGAAGAGGAGGAGGACCTGGGCTGTGCTGGCGTGATGAGGGAAGTATTTCTCCTCACAGATACACTCAGCAAAGGCGGTAAATGACGTGCTAAGAAACCAGGTACAACCCAAAATAGTTTAACTAGGATTTATAATACAGGATCTAGACTATATACAAAATAATAAATAACATTATGTAGATTTTGAATTTGAAAAGTTAACTAGTTTAAGATTGTTCTTCTCTAAAACCTTTAAAGCTTTTTTTTATTTCTAAAATAAATTTAAAACTTACTTAGACATAGAGTGATAAATCTTTGAACCTATTTAAAGAGGGACTCAGAAACCCTATTCCTATTTTGAAAATTTCTGGCCCCATTGGGTTTTTATTTTTTTACAAAGTGAGGGGGGGTAGGTTAGAACTGTAAATTTATCAAGTTTTTCTATGTATATATCATATTTGGTTAAGTGATCATTCAGCAGCTACTACAAAACATACTAATTCATAAATAAAGAAAGCAAAATATCTCGGTCTGACCATTGACAGCTCACTATCTTGGAGCCCACATAAAACCATGCCACAAAAAAAAAATTAGGGGTCCAGTTGGGGTGCTAAAAAAACTTTCCTACAAATTCACTCCGAACATATTAAAGCTCATCTACTTTGCTCTGGTTAACTCGCACTTGTCCTACTTAAATGTAATGTGGGGTAATTTAAAAGTCATTTAATATCACTAATAAGACTACAAAACACAGCACTAAAAAATATTTTTCGGCTGTCCCGCGGTGAGGAAGGCGACATTAAGTTTAAAAAGTTGGATATTTTGAAATTAACAGAAGCTATTTTTTTTATACGGTTGTAATGGCATATAAACTTGAAAACAACCTAACTATTAGTAACCTAAAAATTGGGGAACACAAAAAGGGGAACTACTTTACAAGAAGTGTGAATAATTATTTCCAGAACAGAGTAAACACCACTACTTTTGGACTCTACTCAATAAAGATTAAGGGACTAAAATTTTTCAATATAATACCACAAGAAATAAATACGAAGAAACTTAATCATTTTAAAAAGGAAGTTAAGAGGTACATTCTGGAAAATAATTTTTCCCAGGTGATATGTGGGTGAAAAGGTATCTGAAATTTTGTAGCAACTGATGTTATAATTTGAGCAGAATTTGTATGTACACTGTGTTTATTGTTGTTTTGTTTTTTGTAAAGGTTTTTATATACTATTATTATTATTACTTTTTTTTTTAATTTTACTATCATTGGGGTGATTGCATCTAAAATAATGTGGCCGGGTGAGGACAAATAATGTATACCCTGTATTAGATCTTACCTTCCTAAATGTGTGTAAAAAGTTAGTGAATGAACTACGCTTACATTAGGATGTTTATATGTATACGAGCCGATTTTGGCTCTTTTTATAAACAAATTCTGAATAAATAATTTTTTTTAATTGTTGGCCTGGTGTTTAATTTAAAGATATATAATTTTAAGTTATGTAATTAAATGCAAAATATAATAGTAAATTAATAAAATTTATAAGTAGTCAAGGCATATCTTTATTTAATTTATGTTACTATTGTTAAATAAATATGATCCCTAATTCCCATTTTTATGAGTATAGGCATGTCTAAATGTAGGCCTACTAGTATAGATACTATTTAAAATAGCCTAGTTGCATTGGTACCTATTTATAAAAAAACTATTTCATTACTGTAATTTTACTATAGTTCAATATTAAATAATGAGTTGGTTGCACAAAATCATTTTGTTTGGTCACTCCTGGTTCATTCCTTTAAAGTTTCTTTTACATTGAGTTTAAATCCATTGTTAGCATATAGTTATAATTTTAAAATAAGAAGTAAAGTGGGTTTCTCTTGGCAGTGAGCTTTTGCATCAAACTAGTATTTAGAATGGTTAGGTTAAATAAAATCAATCACATCTATGGAGAAGTTATTGAACATTCTTATGAGTTTGTATTATCAAGGTAAAATATATGTATTCGCTTAGATATATTTAAAATACCATTAGCCTATTCTTTTTAAGAGAAGCTGTATTTCACTAGAGTACAACTTGTGTTAGTAATAACTATTAAATTAATGAAAATGTAAGTAAGAAATGTAAAAATAAAGATATGTAAAAATTTATATCTATAGCTTTACAGTGGTTTTAATAAAATTGAAGAAATTTTAAAATCCATATAATTTTTTTATGAAAATTATGATATTTATATAAATTAAACAATTTAAGATTTAAGCATGCTACCTTGAAATCTTGCTCCCCTACGCCCTCGGCCACTCAACCAGACAAAATTATTTCGATTTGATGAATCATTTCTGACAACATTCATTATTTCGAATTAATTAATAATCAATAGATATTATAATTATTTTGTAGTAAAATCACAGTGCGTTTAAAATAATCCCCAAAACAACGTAGGTTTTTTTTTGTTCTTGAATTTAAACGATTTGAATTAATAGAAGAGTACTAAGTAGTAAGTACCAACCATTGATCTCTATAATATAACTGGAACTGGATGGACATCTGTGGCTGAAATTTTCGAGCAATTGTCTACTTTGTGGTGTGTAAGAGAGAAAAAGATTTTCGGGTATCATCTTCTCTCTTACACCCAAACAAGGCAATGTGTCATTTTGACATCGTTCATTAATTTGATTGAATATATGAGATACATCAATGTTCAATGTGGGATTAGTTAAATGAAATAAATATGTTAGTAAAAGCTTTGAAGGGCATATCAAAGTTGGAAAATGGCTAGTTTTTCCTTTGAATAAGTTGATGTAGCCTTACATATACGATGATTTTTGAAGGAAGCTCGCTTGTGAGGATTTATTTCGTAACAGAATTCTACTCTATAGGTGTTTATTTAGGATAAAAGACCTTCCAGAAGGCATTTTTTTACTTCCGTTCTAAATGGACGCTTATCCTACCAGAATATATACATGATAGTATTCTAATACGAATAAAGCCTTAGATTGGGATTATTACTATGTTACATACTAAGGGTTTAGTAGATACCGTACTTCCTATAAGCCTATAACTTAAATTATCATTTGAACGTAAGACCTCTACACAAAGTATGTCATTCAAACAAATGTAATACAGTTTTTAGCTAACTTGTTTCATTATAGTTATCGAACTTCCAATATAATATGGTTTCTGAAAGCACTATACAAGATATGAGCCAACTTTTTAAAAAATGGTAACATAATAATACTTTCTACAAGCCTATAACCTAAGGGATAGGTTGAATGTATGGCAACTACACAAAGTTTGTCATTCAAACATATGTAATCAAGTTTTATCTTATTGATTATGTTGAATTTATGACTCAAGTAGTCCAATTGCTTTGTTCATCTAGTAGTACGTCATTTCCGCCTTCATCTTTACTCTTGTACATGGCGTCAGTGAGGTTATAACGTAGCCTACCTTATTCTGTACCATTTAACAATGTTATACATTGCATAATTAAATATTAACACATTTAAGTTAGTGCTGATCAATGTGTTAGTGAATAAAGTACAATGTTAAAATGATTTGCACGTTGTGAACGAACACACCAGCAAGCGAGAGACGCCATTTTTCGATAAAGTCTTTTTTTCTTTGTGAGTTCTCGGAGATTTTCACTGTAGCGGATTTGTTTTTCTGTGAAAAGAGCATAAAGGTTACTTACAAAGATGGATAAAGTCAAGAATTTCCACATTCAGAAATTTGATGGTAATAATTTCCAACTCTGAAAATATCAAATGGAGATAATATTGCATGCGGAGAAAATTATGGATATCATAAATGGCAAGAAACAAAAACCAGCAACAACTGAGCTTGAGGAGGTTAAGACATGGAACGATGGGAACGAAAAAGGAATGTTGATAATTTCAACGGGACTTGAGTATAGTCAATTACAAACAGTCATCGCATGCGAGACAGTGGCTCAGATGTGTAATCGCCTCAAGAACGTTCACCAACAACGTAGCTCTGTAAACAAGGTTAGTCTCAAGCAGCAGTTCTTCAGCTATAGGATGAATCCAAACGATAACATTGCTCAGCATATAAGCACGATCGAGTCAATGGCGCTGTCATTAGCGGACGTTGGAGAAGCTGTTTCCGATGTGGACAAAATTGCAAAAACACTTGAGAGTCTGCCAAGTAGCTTCAGTGCATTCATAAGTGCGTGGGACTCGTACGCTGAGACAATGCAGACATTTGAGAACCTAACCTCTCGACTTCTCAGGGAAGAGAAGCAGCTCATGCAGAACGATGACGTCACTACGGCGTTTGCGACGCTGAACCTCCAGAAAAATTACAAAAGTATGAAAAGTCTAACTTCCCACAATAACGAGAAGAGAGAAAATCACGGAAAACTTAGTGGTAAGAAGAATATGAAATGTTTTTACTGTAGTCGGGTGGGTCATATAAAAAAACAGTGCCGCAACTGGCTAGCGAAAATTGTAGTGGAAGTAAGCCGGACGAGTCGAAGCATGTTGCTTTAAGTGCTGAATACAAAAATGTTTCTGCTTCTGGATGTGAAACTGTGTGGCTGGCGGACAGTGCTGCGTCAAAACATATGACCTTTCACAAGGAGTGGTTTTATGTGCTAAATCCAATAGATAATTCAAGTGTCGTACAGATTGGGGATAATTCGTACGTTCAAGCGGAAGGTATTGCCTCTGTAGAAGTGTTAGCACTTGGAAATGGACAGTGGGAGCTTCGCACACTTGAAAATACTTTGTATGTTCTGAAACTTAAAAAAATCTATTTTCAGTAGGAGCAGTGACTAGTAAACAGTTCAAGGTGATTTTCGATAAAAACAAAATCGAAGTACAGATTCCAGCACAGAATCGAGTTGTTGTAACTGGAATTAAAATGGTTAACCAATGTTACAAGATGCTTTTCAAGAATAAAACTGTTGAGCAAGCAAATTTAATAGAGGAGTCAGTGAAGCTATGGCATGAACGACTGGGACATCCAGGCATCAATAGCTTCAAGACCATGGCAAGTCAGGGACTCCTACCAGGATTAAGGGTGAACAACATAGACAAGCTGTTTTGTGAGTTATGTAAATTTGGCAAGACACATCGACTGCCGTTTAATGAAAATCTTAATCCGCGTGCAAGTAAACCTGGCGAGTTTATACACACAGATATCTGTGGGAAAATGCCGGTTACGTCGCTGGGAGGAGCCAATTATTTCTTACTATTTAAGGACGACCGCACGTCATATCGTTTTGTGTATTTTATTAAGTACAAAAGTGATGTTTTTGATACGTTCGTACAATTCCAGCAGATGATAGAAACGCAGACTGGAAACAAAATAAAAGTACTCAAGAGTGACAATGGTCGCGAGTTTGTGAACGAAAAATTTACAGAGCATTTCAGGAAAACTGGGACTATCTGTGAGAGAACTGCTCCATATTGTGCGGAACAGAATGGGCGTGTCGAGCGGGAAAATCGATCCATTGTGGAATATGCTAGGACAATGCTGATTGACGCAAAACTTCCGGAGGAACTGTGGGCTGAGGCAGTAAATCTGAGTGTTTACATTTTAAATCGGCGGCCAAGCAAGGTAAACGATAATGTGACACCGTTCGAGAAGTTTACTGTAAAAAAGGTAACTTTGAAGCATATGCGTAAATTTGGAGCAGATGCTTATGAGCATATACCCAAGCAAGCCCGTACTAAATTTGAAAGCAAAGTTAAGAAGGCCATTTTTATTGGCAATGACGGTAACAGTACTAACTACAGATTGTATCATCCAAGTAGCAGAAAAGTCACAGTAGCTCGGGACGTTGAATGTAATGAAGACATTAGTAAAGGTGCTATAATTAATGATCCAGAATTTTTCATTTATAATTTAACTTCACAGAACGATGAACCAAAAGAGCAAGAAGACAAGGAAAGTGTTACCACATCTGAGAAGAATGTCAACCAAGGAGGTAGGCCTATACAAGACAAGAGAGATACAGGGCCAACACTTCGTAAAAGAGCTACTCTAAGGCCGCCAAAACGATTCGATGTTTGTCAAGTATCCATTGAAACAGCCTGTGCAGCAATTTATGAGGAGCCTCAAACATACCAGGAAGCTGTTACTGACACGTATTCTAAGGAATGGATCGCTGCTATGGAGGAAGAGATGACGTCTTTAACTAATCACGAAACTTGGACCTTGACAAATCTACCTTCAAATAGACTAGCTATAGGCTGCAAGTGGGTATATAAGATAAAAAGAAGACCAGATGGGAGTATTGAACGCTTCAAAGCACGGTTATGTGCAAAAGGGTATTCACAAAAGGCCGGTATCGATTATACAGAAACTTTTTCACCAGTAATCAGGTATGATTCAATCAGAATACTTCTTGCACTTGCAACAATTTATGACATGGAAATGATACAGTTTGACATAAAAACTGCGTTTCTATATGGAGAACTGCTAGAAGAATTGTTCATGAAACAGCCAGAAGATTTCGAGAAGAGTGATCAAAACTTGGTCTGCAAGTTGAGAAAGAGTTTGTATGGACTTAAGCAATCTTCACATTGTTGGAGTAAGAAATTCCTGGAATTTTTAAAGTCATTTGAATTCAAGCTTTTGGAATCAAATCAATGTGTTTTCAGAGCAACGATTGATAACGTTGAAGTTTGGCTTGCATTATGTGTGGATGATGGAATGCTAATAAGTACTTGCTCAGAAATTTTGGCACTTATTATAATAGAGCTTAAGGCACAGTTCGAGATGAAAGAAGAAAACTACAATTATTTTGTTGGAATTGAGATCAAAAGGGACAGGAAAAATAAGAAAATGTTTTTAAGTCAACAAGGATATCTTGAGAGAGTACTGAACAAGTTCTCTATGCAAGATTGCAAATCCCAAGCAGTACCAGCTGATCCAAATCTGACTTTACATAGTAATGATGGTAAATCTAATAAGGTTCTCGATGTATCCTATCGAGAGGCAGTTGGAAGTTTAATGTTTCTCGCTATAGTGACACGTCCAGATATTGCATTTGCAATTAATCAAGCAAGTCGTTTTTTAAATGAACCACAAGACATCCATTGGACAGCAGTTAAGAAGATAATGCGATATCTAGCTGGGACTAGGAGCTATGGTATTTGCTACCAAGGAAATCAACCTGAGTTAACTGTATATTCAGATGCTGACTATGCTGGGGATGAAACTACAAGAAAATATACGACGGGATATATCACTCTTTTAGCGGGAGCACCCGTCACCTGGTCATCACAAGGTCGACAAGGTTGTGTCAGCAGGTCAACTACAGAAGCTGAATATATAGCAGCTTCCTCAGCAGCTCAAGAAAGTGTTTGGCTAAGAATTATGCTTGCGGAACTTGAGCTGATTTCCAGTGAGCCTACCACACTCTTCGAGGACAACCAAAGTGCAATTAGGTTGGCTAAGAACTGTGAGCATATTAAAATGACCAAGCACATAGATGTTAAGTACCATTACATTCGTGAGTGTGTAGAAAACAATGTTATAGTTGTCCAATATGTGCGTTCTGAGAACCAATTAGCAGAATTTTTAACTAAAGCTTTGCCACAAAAGAAATTTTGTATGAATCGTGAATCTGTGTCGATTAGGGATATCAATGAACAAAGAGTGGGAGTGTTGAATTTATGACTCAAGTAGTCCAATTGCTTTGTTCATCTAGTAGTACATCATTTCCGCCTTCATCTTTACTCTTGTACATGGCGTCAGTGAGGTTATAACGTTGCCTACTTTATTCTGTACCATTTAACAATGTTATACCATGCATAATTAAATATTAACACATTTAAGTTAGTACGTACGGTTTATCATTCTAAACCATAACATATTATATTTATCGAACTTTCAATATAATAGCCTAAGGTTTATGAAACCATTATATAAGCTAGTAACCAACCTTAATTATAAGTGTAGTCTTGGCAGATTGTAAACAACATTGGTGATAACTACATATTTAAATATGTTAAAGATTTTATTCATATTTGTACAGTATTACCTGTAAAACTGAATTGTATATCCTTTAATGTAAATATTACTTCAGGAAAGTGTGATATAATACTTCACTATTTTCAAACAATAACACTTTTATTCATCAGAAACATATTTTCGCATAAGAACATTGAAAGAAACCGTTAAATCTGTCCCCCCACAATGTAGCAGACGATAAACTTGACCATCACGCTTTTGTCCTTGGCAATGTATATGTGTATGTTCATCCGGTTATATTATAGAGTTCAATGGTACCAACACAACATAACGCCTTTACAACAGTTATTTTTAAACATGTTCCATAAAATTTCAGTTTGCGATTCAGAAAAAAATAATGGATAACATCCAGGCAATAATCTGCATGAAGCTCTCTTTTTACCAGTTAACATTGCAATTGTCAAGGTTTGTTAATTAATATTTGTTTGGCTAGGACCAGCACATTCTAAACACTACTGGAGGGACAAGAACACACTATTTACCACTGACCTAAGCGTGACGTTTAATCTTGTCATATGCTAAGGACAGGTGGGACAAACATTGAGAAAAGAACAGTGAAAGCGTTAACACCTGCAAATAAACTCTATTTTAAGACGTCTAAGCTACTCGTTACGAAAATAATGGATGATGCCGTGTATATTCTGAACATTGGAGACCTGCCACTTTCGAAACGGCCTTGACCAGTTTCCAGTATCATTCCTACGCCTCGTATATTCCCGGACCGTTAGCTAACGGGAACGAGCTTAAGATATCTATCCAACAAGAAGGACTATACACGTTACCCCACCGTTCTCTCCTATATATCAAAGGACGACTACTTCTGAATACGGGGGAACCTGGAAGTACTTCGAGGATTGTTAACAACGGAATTCTCCATCTATTCTCAAAAATCGCCTATGAGATCAATGGAGTAGAGATTGATCAATCGAGAGATGTAGGCATTTCAACTCAGCTTAAAAACTATCTATCTATACGGAATGGGGTGCAAACTCATCTTTCATACGCTGGTTGGAGGCTTGAAGGGGTGCATGTGCACGCAGAAACAGGCATATTTGACGTATGCATCCCTTTACGTCTCATAGGATTCATTGAAGACTATTCTCGAATACTGATCAATGCGAAACAAGAACTAATACTCGTTCGTTCGACCACTGACAACAACGCTCTACTCAGAGCACCTCCTCCCGCCGCAGAGACACACTCTAGGATCTAGTTAAGTAAAATATCTTGGCTTGTATCGCATATAAAGACCGACGATATTAATCGTCTCAACCTGCTTAATTTCATCAAGAGTGGAAGGATCATCGAGCTACCTTTTCGTACTTGGAAATTGTATGAGTACCCTAACGTACCTACCTCTAATCAACATGATTGGACTGTGAAAACGTCAACTTTGCTAGAAAAACCTCGTTATGTTATTTTTGCTCTTCAAACTGGGCGCAACAATACGACCGCTGCAGATTGAAGTATTTTCGATCATTGTAATCTACGTAATGCTAAACTCTATCTAAATGATATCACGTACCCTTATGAGGATATGAACTTCGACTTTAAACAAAATTCCTTCTTGAAATTATACGAATACTATGCTAATTTCCAGACTTCGTACTACGGAGCGAGCACCTCTTTACCTTTACTTGATCCTTCCCCTTTCAAGTCTCACGCACCCATCATCGTGTTCGATGCCAGCCGACAGGAAGATACTCTCAAGGACGGTATGGTAACGTGTCGTATAACGTTCGAGAAGGGGGAAAACATCCCCGCAAACACCAAGGCGTTTTGTCTCATCATACACGATAGAGTGGTCCGCTATAACCCTTCAAGCAGCGACGTCAGCAAGATGACATAATAAATGACACATCATCGTTCTCGTATTGGGCAGTATGTTGATCGACGTGCAAGGATGCTCGAGCGAGGAGCGAGTATCCATCTTCAAGGAGGTGGGTGTTCTACATTTCGAACCTTTTGATAAAGCCAACTTCAAGTTTCTTCCTCCGTTCAAGATCGACATCCTCTCCGCATCTAGTAGGAAGAATGTAAATTGGGTAACCAATTATTATCACGGACTGTCTTGGTACGATGGAGAAGTACAGTACTCAAATCTTCGTTCTATCATAATTTCTCATCTAGAGCGGTACACGTCACAGCCATTAATCTATATTAAAGGAACGGAGAAGGTGACTTGGCTATAGAGTGTCATCGGTGTCGATAGTGACAAGTACGACTTTTACGAGCTAGGAGATCTTGGTTGTCCTTCTCTGAGTAAGCTTAAAAATTTGTACAACGTAAACAAGTGTTCCACTCATTCCGGTACCACCTACTCGTGCGCTACAGAAAATGTCCGACTACTCCATGAATGGTTTAAGAATTTTAAGTCTGATCGGACAAAACGTTTGTGATCTGGCCAAGAGTGCGATATAGAACGATAAGAGTTCGGTCATTTCCGCACTGCTTCATATCATAGCCTTGATAAACGAGTATAAACAGTACATAGATTTCGATAAGTTATCATGTTTCTGCGGCCAAGACGAGGCTGACATGTTCAGAAAGAAGAAAACTACTGACGCTTCTAAACGTACGGTCGGAAAGAAAGAAAAAAATCTGAGGAAGCGGTCAAGGAGTCTACGAAGAAGAAGAGGCTACAAGACGAGTCGAAGGATGTGTAAAGGAATACATAGACCTTTTTTTATCTACAGTAACTGGTGCTGGTTTCTTGGTATCGAACCTCCTTACCCTTTTGAAAAATCTTCATCCAGCATCGATGCTTGAAGAACGACTGTCCAACCGACTGGGAAGAAGGTGGTCTGGATGCAGCAACCATGATGTATACACTTATCCATTTTGACAGTATCGACTTTTTCCTGATCTTTAATGTACTTACAAAGTAAAAGGTGTGTGAAAAGAAACTGTTCGTGTACTAAATGAAGGACTTGTATTTGAACAGGCAATTTAAGCCCGAGACAGTAGATCGAAAAGGTTTTGTTAACTTTTTCATCGATCCTTCTTGGATACGCCTTAAGTTTTTTGTGTACTTAGAATGTATCCACCATGTGTTTTAAAATGATTATCACTTTGTATTCTTTAGAAAGAGATGTATTTATTCAATTAGAGTGTAGGTCTAGGAATGTATCAAACATTTTATTCTTTGAAAATAAATGTATCTAATCAATTAGAGCATAAGTCTAAGAATGCATCAAACTTTTTTAAATAAAAAGAATTAATTACTATTACTTTGTTTTTCTTTTAGAAAGAGTATAAGTCTAGGAATGTATCAAACATTTTCTTCTTTGTAAATAAATGTATTTAATCAATTAGAGTATAAGTCTAAGAATTTATCGAACTTTTTTAAATAAAAAGAATTAATGAATATAACGATATACACTTTTACATATACATACTAAATTACTATTTTTTTCTTCTTCAGTCAATAATGATAAAGTTACAAAACTTGAAAAAATTCTTAATCATGAATATGCGCTGCCACATTAATATTATCTCAAGTCTTTAGACGCACTACATTCATTTTTTATCTCAATCTTTAGACAGTAGGGAAAAAGTTGCAGATCTTGAAAAAGTTTCTCTTAATCATGAATATACATCTTCATATAGTTACATTAATATTCTCTTAATTATATGTCTTTAGACACACTGCATTAATGTTTTCTTAATCACTTACACTTACACTATATGTCTTTAAACACACTTCTTCTTCATAGAGATGGAGGGTTAGTACCGAACGATGTCTCTCTCTCCACAGTTGAGAGGAAGTAGATGCCTGCTCACATATTGAGTAATGTTACCACGGTAGAGTATTGACTGTACCGGGTATTATATATCTCTTATCATCGATAGAGCATAGGGCGACCCAGTTAAATTTTTGAGTATTAAATTTGAATCCTACAGCTCTTATTGAACGAGCCTCTCTCAAGACTATCGTCTCACTGGTCAGACAATTGCGATAATACTCTAACGAAAGCGTTATTAACGGGCTACTCTTGACCCCTTTAGCTTTGAGCGTCTCGCCATCTCCTTGTACCACGAACGAATAGAGTTTAGGACGTAAATCTATGAACTCGGTAATGATCCGACCTCGAGTCTCGTCTTTTAGTTTACCAAGCACTCCTTTATTTACTAGAGGCATCCCGTAAACATTGTCTTGTCCGTAGGTAGGGGTGTCTAGGTAGTCATTAGCTAACGGTATAAGTTGCTGGTACGCATCCTCAACAGTTATACAATAGAGGAGTGAGTCCGTATCTGAGTACTGGAGTTTTAACGCACCTGGTGGGAAGGCAGGAACCATAACCTAGTAATGTAGACCGTACATGACTACCTTCAAGATTTCCAATTTGGCGAACCCAGCATAGATCGGCATATAGAAGTAAATCTCTTGCGGTTCCATCTCGATGATGACCAGGTTTTCCGACACATTCGTACGGTTCTTAAAGTTTGGGCTGGCTATGAGGTTACCCGCTCCAAATTTCTCTCCCCGCCTGGTAGCGATCTTTATCGTACGGTAGGCCCTCTTGTTGGATATAAGACGACCGAATGCGGCATTGTTCATCAATTTGAAAAACATGTTTTCAAACTGATTGCACGCTTTACTCCTCACTCCGCGTTCAGCGTGATATATGGAGCCATTCATGGTGATTGCTTGAAACTGAGAACTCTGTGGACTCTTGTTAGTTTCAATCCATTCGCTAAACATATCTTTAAATGACGGTAGTGAATAACGTACCCAGTCTTAAGTCGTTAACAATTTCCCGTGTTTCCCCACGGGTGAAATCCCTTTCTCGGGACAGAATGGCAAGTCGGAATGAGCATCATGTACATCTCTAGGATATTAAAGATCTACCTGCAAGATATACCCCGTCTCAGCATCGTCCTCTACCTTTCGCACATCCAATCGGCCGATTTCATCATCATTGAGCCCCCTGAACCCTTCATAAGTTAGTGACGACAACATGCTAAATGAATAGAGTCCATTCACCTCTAGATAAACGAGGTAGGACTCGGGCTTGGAACGGTCAAATGACTCCATATATCGATTATTCGCCACAGAGTGATGATTAGCCACAAAACATACCCCTCCTCGGATAGCTCTCTCGATGAATTGATGTATGTTGACATCATCGATTAATTCAAGCCGTACCCTGGTTATTCTCAATAGAGCTTGGTACGCAAGACTAGGAGCCGTAAGGGACCATCCGGGATCGAGTTTATACGTCCTCATGCAGAGATCACGAAAGTTCTCAAAGACGTCAGCCAGTAGTGTCACGTCCGTATAAAGGTAGAGGTTTGAGTAGTCCCAGAGAGTTTTACATTCGAGCAGTCTCCAAACCTCACATGCATGATCATAGTCTTCCTGAGAGATATGACTATCCGTGAGTACGTTGTAAAATTTATCTTTGCTCGGTAGCTGAGTCTCGTTCAGTCGCTCAAATGAATCTATATGGTCGCATAGGAAACACCCCTTTACGAGTGACCAGTTTGAACCGTTCATCCTCAGGATGACACTTACGGGTGATTTTAAGCTGGTCAGGTTTGAGGTATGATAAGCATTTCTCTAGACACGTACATAGAAAGCTGAAACTGTCTATAATTTTAATCGTGATCCCTCGAAACCCGTGCCGAATATATTTCATGATCACTTTGAATCTCCCCATAGTCTCTCCAATAACCTTGACTTTTCCCGGATTGACGAGAACGCTCCCTCCCGTGACGGATCGGTCTCTCTACGTTCAACAAGCGATTCAAGAAGGAAAAAATTGTCGTAGCAACGAGCGTTATGGATTACTACGCTCAGGTGGTTCGGGTTATTGTAATTAATATTGCATCCCGAATGACTACTCCAACGATAAAGTCCTGTCAAGTGGCAATGAATATTATTATTCTCGTAAGGCTTTTCACATATATGGCAATGAGAGGCCGTATTATGGGCATTTCTTTGAGCGGGTGTTAGAGGCGTCATCGAAACGATAGTACTATAGTAGTTTAGTACGCACTTTGCCGTATCTACGAGCGCCTCAACGAATTTATCTGTACAATCTCCTCCCATGAAGCAGCGGTACTCAGATAGACTATAGTCGAAATTACATTTAGTGTACATACCTACAGAATAAGCGACATGATGCTGTAAGTTCTCAGTATAAGAAAATTTCGTGTCGGGATCGCACGTCTCTATCGGCACGAGTAAGCTCTCCAGGTCCGCATATACGATAAATCCTGTTGTTCATACTGTGAGAATGTGAGGAATTTATCGTTTCCTTGAGGGAATGTACTCCTTACCGCACCAAATTTTATGCACGAATGTTTATGCTTTGCAAGTTTGTTTTCGGACAGAAAAGCAGTCAGACATCGATCGCAAAAGTACTTACGTCCTCTCTTAGATGTTAACGTTAGTTGCGGGTTTATTAACCGAGATAGATTTTTGATTCCGCTGAAATGATAAGTTTCCGTTCCATGCACTCTTATCATGAATAAATGAACATGTAGCACCGACGTGTACAGGAACAATCACTAGTGTTTTAGACTTGTCAGCCGTGTCAATATAAGTGTCACTTCCATCGTGTTTCACGCTGTACACATTAACGGATATATCGTTAAGCCTTTCGAAGCGTTCGATATACCTCATTTAGAATGGGAGCGGGATTCCATCAAGTTTCAGTACGTCTCGAAAATTAGGATAGAACGACAAACGTTGCGGTCTTCCCGTAGGTTCAAAGAGGCAGGTCAATACATATACGGGGAAGCAAAGCCCTTCTTCGGATTGTACATTTATCAACGCTATACGTTTGGCTATAATTTCAGGAAGTTGATCCCGAGCCCCGATTGAGAAAGCTGAGTTTTTCGAGATATTGATTCTCATTTCCAACGTACCGTCATATATCCATATCGAGTCTCTAGAGACGAAGGCAAGAAGTGGGAAAATTACTTTATTTTCGTACATCTCCTCCAAGATTGTTGGAACAAATATATAACATAGCATTGAGTTGAAATAAACTTTTTCAATTCTACCTTCGGTAGGATGTCTTAACTCGCAGATGAGGCTGCAATTTACCTTTATCGAGTTATTTGCTACTGATTCTTCTACCGTCTTCGCGTAAATATCCCCGCACGCAACGAGAAACTGTACAGGATCCTTATAGGGCAGTTCATTGGTTATAGAGTACGTCTTTATGCGTCGGATGTACGCCTGTTCAATAAGTTTGATAGAGAGTCCTAGCAGTTCCAGGTAAAGTCTAAACTGTGTAAATCCTATATCTAGGTTTTGTGACAGGGTCATAAGTCTTTGTATCTGTGCTTCTATATCGTCCTGTCCCAGTATCAGTACGCTCGAGGTCTTAATCTGTCCAGGTATATGTTCTATGTCAGCATTAAATACCTCTCCATCACGTAGAGCGATATAGTGTATCAGGTATTTAATTAACAGTTGCTCATTAGAGCTTAATTCATCGAGGGTATACACCTTATTCCCGTTAGTCTGTTGGGTTACGATGATAGGAGACGACAGGCGAGCTCGTTTTGCTAGAGGTCCCGACATGGTTCTAAGGTTGCACTATGCTCTGCAGGCATCTAGAAACTTGCTCTAGGATCTCATCGAGTGACTTTGAAACAGCTATAAAATAGGAGCGCATAGTTAGTTCACAGATACCAGATCATGAAGCTATGATATACAGACATTGAAGTAAAAAGGGTGCTAGTATCTTGGCTCGCGAGCAATTCAAATATTGTAGAGGTGTTTGAACCATAAAGCTTTGATTGTATTTTTTTAGATATAAGAAAAATAATCTTATTTTTATAGTGACAGTTTGAAAGCGCTAGTATCTTGGCTCGCGAGCAATTCAAATATTGTAGACGTGTTTGAACCATAAAGCTTTAATTGCATTTTTTTGGATACAAGAGAAAAATAATTTAATGTTATTTTAAATATTTTATTCATATTTGACTCCTATAGAGTAACATTTTTTTGAAAGCGTTAGTATCCTAGCATGTACAATTTAATAATGAAGAATAGGTTTTTTAAACTATAACATTTCGAATAATTTGGTTGTAAATTAAAGACTTGTAAAATGATACAAGAAAATACTACGTAAACTCGTTTCCATGCACACACACACACACACACACACAACACACACACACACACACACTACACACATACACACACACACACACACACGCACGTACACACGTTGTATAATCAAGCAAATTTGAATGATTTAAAAATTTGAGTTACCTATGTACACTTACCCTCTTGGGTAGAAGAGAAAAAATAATTAATATTATTTTTTAACATTTAATTCATATTTGACTCCTATAGAGTGATTTTTTTTAACGCTAGTATCTTGGCATACAATTCAAATATTGTAGAGGTGTTTGAACCATAAAGATTTGGATACAAGAGAAAAAGTAATTAATCTAATTTTGTGATAACATTTTTTTCTGAATATTAGCTCGCGAGCAATTCAAATATTGTATAGAATTTAAATCTTAAAGCTTTATAACATTTAGTTCGTATATGCCATAACTCTTTTAAATAATTAAGACTGGTAAACGATATAAGACCATTTAAAAAAATTAAGATTAGGTTTTTGAATAATTTGGTTGTAAATTAAGAGCGGTATAACGATACAATAAAATATTACTTAAATTCGCTTCCCACACACGCGCGCGCGCGCACACACACACACACACACGTTGTATAACCAAGCACATTTGAATGTATACTTATATTACCTTAAAAGGTCAAGATGGTCGTCTTGCTAAGCTTGGAGATACCCTTGTATACGAGAAGCAACTCTGCCTTGGCGATGTCTTCTACCGTTCACCTTTCACAAAAAATAGCTACAAAAAATTATGTGCTTTTGCTTTTTTTGTTGATTCATTTAAATTAGTTGAAAAATGACACCTGGACATAGGAATCTAAATCAGGACCTTTGGCGTAATGCGCCACTGTTTTAACATTGGGCAATCTAGGATTCACCCTATGCTCAGGATCATTCTTCACTCATAGTTTAAGGTTGAGTCTGTGATGAACTTGTGGGGCTCGTCAGCTAAATATGCGCGACCAACAGTATCGTGAGCTATCAGATACCACAGTCGTCAGCAACTTGGGGAGGGGGGGGGAATGTTATGCTGCCAAGTGTACAATATAAGACTAATTTTAAAGCGAAATGTCAATCAATATTAACAAACATGATATTGTGTAAGGAACGAGCTTGTGAGAATATTAGATAAGTTGAAAATAGGTTAATGTGAAACAGTTTATAAGTTAAAAATTATTATAGAAATTTAATAGAAATTTGAAGTTAAATATTAAAAGTATAGTTAGGATCACCACTTACAATAATTGAGAAAGAGACAATTACAGTAATCCTATTAATACAAAATAGGCCTTAATATTAGATTAGAAATTGAAATATAATGATTAGATGAAACACTTGGTTAAAATATAATATGTTAAAATTATTGACATAAGCTATATGAAATTACAGTTTTGAGTATAAAATAAGAAAGAAAATTGATAAGTAATTTAAGCCTATTTATGAGCAGTAAATGAAAGTAAATTACTTATCAATTTACTTTCTAATTTTATACTCAAAACTGTAATTTCACATAGCTTATGTCAATAATTTTAACATATTATATTTTAACCAAGTGTTTCATCTAATCATTATATTTCAATTTCTAATCTAATATTAAGGCCTATTTTGTATTAATAGGATTACTGTAATTGTCTCTTTCTCAATTATTGTAAGTGGTGATCCTAACTATACTTTTTAATATTTAACTTCAAATTTCTATTAAATTTCTATAATAATTTTTAACTTATAAACTGTTTCACATTAACCTATTTTCAACTTATCTAATATTCTCACAAGCTCGTTCCTTACACAATATCATCAATCAATTTCTCCTTACTAAAGATAATATGAATATAAATACAATTAACAAACATGTTGAAAGTCTTTATAATTACGGAACTGTTTGTGTGGAGGGTACCACATTTTAATTAGTTTTAATTAGTGAAAAATGACATCCGGGAAAGAGAACCAAACTTATTATAATTACGGAACTGTTTGTGTGGAGGATACCACATTTTAATTAGTTTTAATTAGTGAAAAATGACATCCAGGCAAGAGAATCTAACTCAGCGTTAAACTTTGAGTGAAGAATGACCATGAGCACGGGCGAATCCTGGATAGAGCATTGGCGTGCTAAACCAAAGGTCCCGCGCTAGATTCCCGAGTCCAGGTGTCATTTTTTAACTAATTTAAATTAATATAAATGTGGTCCCCTCCATACGGACAGTGCAGTCAATGCAATTACAGTTCAAATGCAGAGCTCAAGTTTCCATATTTTCATATTTTGTAGTAAAGTTTGCATCAGAAATAAAAATATTGCATGTTTGTATAATTTTAAACCATGTAAATTACATGAACTCCTTACTTCCACAAGGCAGAAACAAAGTTTCACCATTCAAGTATTCTCTGCCACATTTAAGAGTTCGTCCCATGACTTTCCGAGTTTTCTGCCTTCTTTGTTGACGGTCCTCCAACAAATCATCAAGTTTGTACGGTTTAGGGGACGGCCAGACTGGGCGAGCGAGCGACTAAAACATAAAATAGAACACATTGGTTGTTATGAGAGGTGGCCAGACTGATACGCGCGAGCGACTAAAATATAAAATAGAACACATTGGTTGTAATGAGAGGTGGCCAGACTGGAGCGCGCGAGCGACTGAGCGCGCACGCTTGAAAGATAGAACTGAGTGCTAGGAAAACTTCTCATTTTGACATTATTATTATTATTATTATCATCGATAGGTTTAGCACACTTGCTACTAACGGCCTAATTTAATTGGTAAGATTATAAACCATACTTGTATGTATATATATATATGTTAAAATACTTCAATATTATCAAAGTAGGCCTTTACCAATAAGAATCTCCATTAGAGTGGAGAGATAATGAGAAAATCACAACAATAAATCACTTATCAAAAACCACCCTCATTTCACTAAGCCCAGATTCGTAGCCTCCTCGTCAACAACTATCGAGAGCTATCTGATAATCACACGTTCGCTCGCACGCTCGCCAGTCTGGCCACCCAGTCGCTCGCACGCTTGTCAGTTTGGCCAAACCCTTATAAATATTTAACTTAAATAAATATTTGTTCATTAATAATCATGTGATATGCACCAGGCTCTCCGGTTACTCGAACTTACTAACATGTAAGCTAGAGTAACGAGCCAGGTGCAATACTATTACAAAGAAAAAGATCAGCAGGGAAGTATCATTTGACAAACTCCAAGTATCACAATCAGATGACCTAACATAAAACAGGTGTACCAGGAAAGTGACTCTAATTATGTTCAGGAACAAGGTTGCAAACATAAAAATGATTTAAAGAAAGATATATGAACAATGACCAAAGGCTATAAAGCCAGTTAATTATTATATCAAGAAAAATGTTAACATTGTCTATTTCGACCATTGAGAACAACTCGTAATGGAATAATACAGTTTACGAAGATTTAAATTTGTCAATAATGCTATTAACAGTAGTTTTACCAATATATATATCCAATTTGCAATTTCACAAGCTAAGTTCACTCGCTAGGAAGTATTTATTACGTCTTCCCGCAACTGAAGCGTTGTATGCTGTGGAATTTGATCAACGACTGGCTGAGCTTGATTGTAAATAAATATTTACAGCTACGAGTTAGAAGATTATTGTAAACAACGTCGCCTTTAAAATCTTAGAAAGACTTTGACCAGATACTTCTGCACGCACTTTTATATATCTTTATAATATTATGTATAGTATATTATATATAATATTACATAAATAATTTTATATAATATATTATATATTAAAGATATGTAATATGTATATAGTAAATATATTAATATAAATAATAGGTACAGTAGAGCGTCGGAAATCCGGACGTCAAAAATCCGGAGCGTCGCAAATCCGGATCGGCGGTGAGGGCAGGTCAAGTCTTGTACAAAAAACAATTAAGAGTCCTTACCCAGTAAGTTTCCATTAATTACTGTAGATTCTTTTTTTTTCTAAAAAGTATTGTAGAGTTACTAATCTAAATTACATTATGTACATGTTCTTATTCAATATACTTTATTAAAATATTTTGTGTACTGTATTTTTCGAACCCTTCAGCCTCTATTTTGCAATACAGTAGACTCCCGAGCGTCATGTATCCTCTAGTCAATACATTACGTATGTATACAGTTAGTGAAAGCACATTTGAAAATCCGGACAATTCAGTAATCCGGATGGGTCCCGGTCCCAATCGATCCGGATTAACGACGCTCCACTGTATATATTATATATATTTATATATAAAATGTAATATGTGTAGTCTATATAATATATATTATATCATAAAATAGGATAGGTTTTACATATAATATCATTTATATGTATATTATATAATACATTTATAAATTATATATATTATATATATTCCGTATAATATATATACTATATTATATAGATATAGTATATGTTACATAGATGCAGAGGACGGGGCAATTGGCAGTCTAAGTTCACTGACAAAGGAAATGGACCTCTCGTAAGACAGAACACCAATAATAATATTACATATACATTACAAACGGTTTAATGTTTAAATAATCATATTAAAAATCTGTAAACTCCACAAACTTGAAAATATGAGTACAATACGAATGTTTAGTAGATAATATGAAAAAAAATGTGTAACTTTAAACATTTCCATAACCAATCAGTTTTGTTACGTCACCTAAGTACTTGATTTTTATTAGATAGTAATTGAATGTACTAGCAATAAAAGGTTAACTGAGGCACTGAGCAATAAATTTAGCCCCAATGTTAATTTTTAGAGAAATATGTATAACTTAACGTAACTAATAGATGCACAGCAACATGTATGGTTGTACTTCACTATTAAAAATAAACTACATTAAAACCCCTTCAAAGAAAAATGATTTTAAATTATTTAAAATATTTATATCCATATTATTTCAATAAATACACCTCTTTTCATAAAGTTTCATTCAAACTGTCCCCCTCCCTTCCACCTTGTTTTCAGTTCCGGCTGTATGAATGTAAAGTTTGAACAAATTTAGACATTAGTTTGCAAACTAAAATTATTGTGTCATTTTTGTTTGTTGTTTTTCGCGACTGGAATGCGAAAAGCCAGTGTCTTTGAAGCACAATGGCTTTACCTTGCAGCCACCTTTTGTTTAATTAATTGAAAGACACGAGCCTTATTCATATTACCCAAGTTTTAGCGATACTTAAGAATCCTATATTTTAATTTATTTGTAAGTTTTATTCCAGGAAATAATTATTACTCGTAATTTTTGTTGGTGGGCCAATTCCTTCAGGAAATATAGTATTTATTTTGTTGTTAAAGTGACATGTTTCTTCTTACTGGAATTGTTATTTTCAAGGAATAAAATATAGGAATTTATAAATATATTAATCAGGGTCGATCGAAACGAGCGGCTGCCCGGAGCGCCAATTTGAGGGAGTGCCAAACAGAGCACCAACCTAACCTAATGAAACCTGGGCGTGATAGAAAAATAGTCCCCAAACCTAATAATTCCAAACCTAACGTAGCCTGGACGTAGTTGTGGATTCATTCATCATGTCGAAGTGTTTACAATATTAAAAAATAGAGGAGCACATTGTCTACAAAACATAGTTTTCTTTGTAATACTAACAGTTTTTTTTAATACAATCTCACAGTGAAACGTTTGGAGTAAAGCTACCATTTGTGTGGTTTCCCTTGGAGTTGTTAGGTTTGGGGATTATTTTCATATTTTTCTAGAGTATATTCGCTATGGTAAATCTAGTACGGTAGCTGACAGCTGGCAGAAGATGTAAAAACTGTTGAAAGAAAAGCATAATTAAAAATAAATTTGTTGTTGTGAGAGTTCTGACAGCCAAAAAGCTATGCCAAATTGATAATGATATGGTTTTGGACATCATATGGTTTGGCGAATGGATACATGAGAATATATCTGGTAACATTTACTAGCTATCAGCTACCACCAACACTATGGTGAATGGTTTATATTATCCACCGGTTATATAGGGGGGTGCCAAATAGCAATCCCGCCCGAGCGCGAAATTTACCTCAGTCCGACCCTGATTTTAGTCATTATTTAGTACTCTTGTTTAATGCTTTTTGACGTGAATACGTCTTTAAATTTGCTACCATACGGGGCAATCCAAAAAACCTAATGATAACAAAATCGGGGGATACAGTTTGGTGTTGTAGTTTCGAATCTTTCCTCTACATCCAAAATTAAATTATACCACTGGATAGCTAAAGGATCAAAGAATTCAATACGATAAGCGAGAACAGTGACGCATCACGCGCGGTGGAGGGGGAAGCGCCGCCATTTTGAGGTTATTTTGCTGCGTATCGAGATTTGCAATTAGTATAACTTTTGACTCGGAGAAGCTACGATGTTCGTTTAAGTTTAAACGTATTCACGTACAACACATGGATGTGTCAATGACACAACCACACCCCATATTTATTATTTACATATTTAATTAATTTCACTTAACTACATTAACTTTAATAACCTAATAACTTGGTGGTTTCTAATTGATACCACTGTGCAGGTAGGTTATGTGCATATTTTTACTCATTTCAGTGTCATCGTAGCTAATAATAAAATAAAGTTATTACTAAATGTAGCATTCAAAGAGGAAGATGTTGATTGTTTTCTAGTATACGTTTCTAGTGAATCTGATTATATTGACGGTGAATGTGATTCTGATGGCGAATGTGATTCTGAATTAGAATATTGTCTACACGAAATCAATTGTTTTCATACAGGAAGATGATATCAATAAGATTGTCTTAATTATTTTAATGGAAATTGAGAAGATGGTGATGATGATGAACTACTTAATTTAATGAGGAATTAAAGTTGATGGTGTGTGGGAAAAGAAGGTGGAATATTCAAAAAAATGTACATTGGACTTTGGCTCAAATGTATCAACAAGCACAGAATCTCCTGTCGATGCTTTTTTGTGTTTATTTCAGCTTCTTTCATTGAACTTTTAATTTTTCAAACTAACTTCTATATACATGACTGGGGTAACCATTAATCCCTAAAACTGATAAAGAAATGAAAATTTTCATGACAAACATTATGATGGGGATAAAACGTTCACCTGCTTACAGGGACTATTTGTTATTTCAGCCTGAGCTTAAAGATTCGTTTATCTCTCCTCTAATGTCAGTGAATCGCTTTTGTTGGTTATTGACGTGTCTACATGACTGTAAACAACAATGTGTTGCAGCCAAAAAGATAAGAGAAATGTATTCGACAAACTCTACAAACCACGACCATTATTTGATACATTTTCATAGACATTTAAAACCTGCTTCAAACCAGTAAAACATCAATTCATCGATGAAAGTATGATCAATATTAAAGGAAGAAGTTATTTCAGACAAACCGATAAAACGAGGCTACAAGGTGTGGGTGCGCGCAGACGAGTCAGGGTTTGTCTGTCAGTTTCAGATACACACAAGTAAGGTTGAAGGCAATATTGAAAAGCTATTTGACGCTCGAATTGTCAAAGACTTTATTTTGAGCTTGTTGGTTTAGGTCATCATGTTTATTTTGACAACTCATTTTCATAATAATTAGTTCAAGAAGACGGTGTTCCCAGTGCAGCACTAAATTACAGCCGACACAGAAGAAAGACATGTGAAGTGGCATTGTGTCTCAATGAGTCAAAAATTGATTTGTAGTATACCAAACTATATAAAAGTATACAGGGGCTAAGCTGCATAGTTTCACTGTATAGCCACCATTTTTTTTAAAACACCTAATCTTTATGAATTTTTTTTTTTGCCAAAGTTAAGTTTTAAATGTTTTAGATGTAAGTTTTCACTGTAAAAAATAAAACAAACTAAACTCTTAATGTGTGTTTCAAAGGTTTAAAACCCTTTCAAAGGAGATTGATTTAAATTATTTACAAACATATATATATTCTAGTCCAATAAATAGATCGTTTTAACATATTATTACTATTTTTCTTAGCACCGCGTCTTACTACCCGTTCGGGTTATACGCACTTACGCTAATGTGAAATGGTAGGGTGATTTGAAATGAAATGTAGGACTACAGTTTAACGTGGAATCCGAACCACGGTAGAGCCTGGCATTCCTCACATTCACAAGTTGTGATTAATACAGTCTTGTCAGAGGTGAAGGAAGGGTTTGGCAATCAGATAAATCTGTGCGGGCCAAGGATTGAGCCCCGGACCCTCAGCACAGAAGTCCGACACCTTACCCCTAGACCACCAGGTCACCCGGTTTTAACATAGTTTCATTCAAACTATCTTCCTTCCTGCCCCATGCTCTCAATTCTGGATGTATTACTAATGTAATGTTTGAACAAATGTAGACATTAGTTTGCAAGCTAAAATTGTGTGGGTTGTTTTCCCCGCAACTGGATTGCGATGACCCAGTGTGTTTCCCATAATCTCCACACTATGCTTCGAAAACGTGTACATGTGCAGTTCAGTTTTTACAGGAAAAGTCTCTTAGATAAAACGAGCTTTTTTTTTCGGCAAAAATTGATACATCTTTACTATATTATTAGTGTTAACTTATAACATTGTTAAAGAATCAAAAGTGACAGCTGCATATCACATGACCTGACGTATGAATACATTAAAGAGATTGAGTGGCTTTCCTAGCTATCAGATAAGGTCCTTCCTATGACAAGTGAACTATAGACTCTATATATATTCCAGATGCAGTCTCACAATGCGGCCCCCTCCGTATCCCCTCCTTGTATACTCCCATATGCGGTGATTGGTTACACCCAGACTCCACTCTTGCATGCACGGATACTCGAAACTGCAAGGCTCACCAGCAACTTAGCTAGTTCCAAAGTGATTTACCAGTTATCACGCGGCTTCACTTACACTTGGAAGTTGGTCTGTCCTGTTCGAATCTAGGCTAAGAATTTAAATTGGAGGCAGGGGATATAAAGTGTTAAATAGTCCTCACAGGTGTGACAAAAGGTTTTTAAATTATTGCGGTTTTAAAATAATAAGTTCAATTTCAATTTCCTTTAAAAAATAGAATAATACTTACTACTATTATGGATTTATACTACTGCTACTACTACTGCCAATAATAATAATAATAATAATAATAATAATAATAATAATAATAATAATAATAATAATAATAATACTATCATAAATAATAATAATAATTATTATTATTATATATTATTATTATTAATAATATATTATTATTATAATTATTATTATTATTAATAATACTATCATTAATAATAATTATTATTATTATACTATATTTTTATTATTATTATTATTATTTATATTTAAAACCATTGTGGGAATCTAACTTTCAAGTTAATTTGTTTAATTTTACCTAATACAAATTTCAACTAGATAACTTAATTCGTGTGTTAAATAGAATTCAGCCTGAAATATATTACAAATTTTTTTTTTTACTCTGTTAGACCAAGTTGTAAATTCAAGGTTTTCCTTTTTTTATATAGTGATGCAAGAGGGTTGGTGTAAAATATATATTTTATTTTGAAAATTAGTTATATTGTTGTCAAAAATATTTTGTGAGAACATTTTTTTAAATTTGTAATAAGTTTGAATGGGTATACGCTACAGAATACTCCCATGATAGAATATCTTATTATTTATCATCCAGGGTTCTCGGGAAATAAATTGTTTTAAGCTATCCCGTAAGAAAATTAAAATCTAGGAAATTTTTTGAGAAGTGGTTGGTAGATTATCTTGAATCAAACAAAAGGTTAGTATGAGAGGAATTTGACACTATGATGGCCATAATACCTACAGATTCAAAATGTAGAACATTATAATCACAGTGACAAGATTAATAATGAAAACTACTAAAAATTTGGAACTAACGAAATTTTCTCAGGGTCTTTAATGTTTTATTCAAAAGAATATTAAATTAATGTAGTTAATACACCGTGATTTCATCGTTGGCTGACACACTGTAAAACAACAATCGCTTTTTCATTCGAATTGGTGAAATAAAAACAAGTATAATTCTTTTAAATTGTTCCGAACAGCTCGGAAGTAAAGCAGCTCTCATTGCTAAAAAATAAAAATAAATCCTTTAAAGGTAACTGTTCACTATAATAAAGAGACAATCATAATTCCAAAGAATTGTCATACGTGTGTACGGGAAATACAGGACGTGCGAGATATTGCACCACATCCTATCCACAGACACACAAAGTTATGTTTAATGTCTTCCTTCAAGATTTATAACGTAAACGAGTATTGTGCTGAATTAGGTATCTAAACACACTCAATAACGTATGAAAACGATTCAAAGAAACCGTGCCGATTTTGAGAATGTGGTAAGTCATGCGAATGTTTTGACGCAGTGCACTTCCTTTTTATAATCGACTAATTATTAAGCCTGCGTATAGCGGCTATTGAATATTTTCTTTTTTATTGTTGTTGAAAAATTACGGCTCGCACTGAAAAAACAACAACATGGTTCTTAAGGAAAACGTTTCTTGTGATCAACCACAATATTTAATTGCTATACAAACATTAAAATCTATTTATTGACGTTTTAAAGCTTAATTAATAAATATTTTTGTTTATACTCCTATGAAATACTGCAGAAGGCCACCAACAATAAAATGTACATTTTCCCAGAGCACAGTAGTTTACCAACCAACAAACGAAATGTTCCAAATATTTAAAAAGTTTAGGTAAATAGCCATTCTCTTTCAATCAACAAAACAAGAGACGGTACGCTATATTCACAATAGGTAAGTGACATCGTCTAAAATAAGACAAAATAATTTAATAACTGACATAAACGTTAACTTGATTATGTTTATCTTTACAAATATCAAATATGATGTAGCTGTGTTAACAATGATTGTTGGATATTACTCAATGGGTGTGACTTAATTATTTTGGTTGATTAAATTTATTTAAAATCTGTCAATGAATGTGGAAATTATCATGAAGCTTAAGTTCTATGAGCTGATAAAATTATAGTTTTTTATATTAGTTTGTTTATGAACTCTTCCTTTTCAGTTTGATGTTTCATATTGATATTTGTGATATTCTATTATTAGCAAGATTGCTTTAATTTACCAAATATAATAACTTGCTTCCTATACAAACTTCAGCTACCAATATGTTTTTCTGGTAAAAATTATTACGATGTAGCTGATAGTTCGAACAATATCGATAAGATGAGGTCAATTTGTAAAATATGAATTCGTGGCTTGATGATATAAAATTATTAACACAACTAGCGTTGTTAGCCGACCGGCCACCAACTTCCAAGATACTGGAACTTCCTTCCTGTTTTCTCGATTATCTATCAGTGCATTGTTGTGAGAAGGTTGTGGCTGCTCGACTCAACAAGAAGATAAGTCTTGTGCGCTCCCTGGTTTCGGGGCGGGGACTGTGGACACTAACTAGAGTGTAATTTAATTCGGGAGTGTCAATGGCGGGGGGCGTGTTGTTGCTGGGATGTGTTCTGGCTCTCGGAGGTCGGATCCTGGCGTCCCAGGGGATCAACGAGAAGCCCTGCGATGATCTGTTCAGCGTAGCTGTGCCCGACGGACAGGTACTGGCCGACAACTCGCTGCTTGGAACTAACGGGATAATTTATCCACCGGTAAGTTTACACCGACTTAAATTGAGTGAGATAGTTTCTTGTTTTATTTTAAATAAAAAAATGTTCTAACTACAGGTTTGTTTACTGCATTGCGTCTTACTACCCGTTCAGACTATACGCTAAACCATAGATACAAACAGCTAAATTTAAGGGTAAGGGATGAGGAAGGTAATTTAGAGGAGGTGCACCCGCATTAGTGTGGAGAAGGGGGGCAATACAACAGTAATAAATGAAATGCAAAAAAAAAACTTAGGCGAGATTTGAACCCTGACCTCTCCGTCATCGGAAGCCCAGTATATTGCTATACTGACGCTTTAAACGGCGTGATCACTTAAGCGGAAGTGGATGAGCGCTTGTTTTTATAGTAGTCTGATACACGTGGGTCTACTAGCTTATTGCTCTTGTGAGTTATCTTACACGTGTTTTCCAAGCTTTATTCGATTTAAGGTATTGGCCAACATAACAAGAAATTGAGGAATAAGCCTTATTAATTAAATTATTACTATATTCATACACTTTACGCCTAAATCCTCTTCGATAGTTGAACGGGCAAAGTCAGGGGCTCTTAAACATTTTGTTCTCAAGTCTCACTTGTATATTAAGTGGTGTTAATAAACTTCCCTAGCATAAGATATTAAAAAAAAATGTATGATCAAATTAAACAAATGAGAAAGCATAGAGTTTTTTTTTGATTACTGTATTTTCTGATTCATATTTTGTAGAAGCCGTTAGTTATTAAATATAATAAAATTTATTTAAGGGGCCCATAAAATATTAATTTTTATAAAATTACGTTTTGACATATTATGACGATATGTGTACACTGTATTATTTATTAAAAAAAATACTAAACCGAATCATACATAATATTGAAAAAATAAGTTACAATATTTATCTGTCCGTGGGAAGGATGATCTTGTTTCCAAACATAGATTGTTCAGATTAAGACTTGTTTTTCTGAAACAAGGTGGGTGGGAATTTTACTGCCAGTTAAATTCTGTAGTTTTAATGGCCGTCATTGCTAAGAAACCGCCTTCACACAGATATGTAGATAAAACGGTATCATTATTTTTATAGCTTCATTTGTAAAATAAAATCATTAATTTTATTAAATTTACAAGAAATGAACCAAGTTTTAGGGACTGAACAATTTCTTCTAAAATATAAACATCATCCTGCGCCCCACCTGGAACCGGGGCTCAGGCCTCACCGGTAAAGCACGCCTCACAGTTTGAGAAAACCCTGGTAGATGAGGTCATTAGCAATAAACTGGACTTCCTTTGATGCAGGTCGCAGAGATCAGGTATCGAATCTCATTTGGATGTAATGATGGTGGTTTTCCTAAACGGTTTTACTCTATACTTCCACGCAATTGTGGCTAAATTTCCTTTGAATTTTACCTTCCTCATTACTACAACATTAAGGCCGCATTACACGTAGCAGGTTGCGGCATTGCTTTCTGACGAATGATAATTAATCTTGCAGCTCAGTGGAGAGGGAGGTATTTTATCGTTCTTTCCTCCAGGAGGTTCGTAATCAGTTCATTTTATTGATTAGTGATTCTCTTGTGTCTTTGTCAACTTCTTGAAATTTTGCTACCAGTTTCTCCAAAGCCTTCTCTTTACTCAAACGATCCAGGTATCACCTTAAACTTTCCAAAAAAAACATGGCATTGTTTGGTATAATTCAATAAATTTGGTCAAAATCTGTTTGCTGTAATTCCTTATGTCTGTCATAGTGTACTGAAATACGAGATCAGACACTAGAAAATATAAACATAAGCTTGTGAACAGTCTCAAAACACGAAGGAAACTGGTAGAAAATGGCGACCCATTGGTACCTTTGTCTCGGCTAGGCTCGCGCATTTGCAGTACATTCCAGAAGTTGGAAGTACAAAAAGCTGATTACACAGCGCAGAAAGCAGTTGTCCGATCAGAAAATATCAAACGCATTTGATATTGGCGATGTCAGCTTTCTGACGCGCGCACTGTCCATTTAGATTGTTTACACGATCATCTTGAAGCACTGCAAATGATGTCAGAAAGTAGCACTACAACCTTCTACGTGTAACACGGTTTTAGTAATACTAGTACCGTAGTGGTATTTTGTGTCGTTGTACTTATATTACCCATGCTCCACTATGTATAGTTTTACATCTTAGCTGTTTTGGTTACTTATGTCCCCTGGACCCTCTTCTCCACTACCATTGCTAACAATTTGGTCTAAATGTGTTTCTGTATTTTCTGCACGCCTCCAAGTTCCTGTTTTTATAGTCGACTTTAGTTGGGTCGGTTATTTGTGAAGTTGCATCATCCAATAAGTTTTTTTAAAGTATGTCCTTGATAACTCCATGGCGCAAGCCTGCAAGCGAGCTTTTAGTTGTTTTGGTTACTTATGGTCACTATATCCACTTTCAGCCTCCCATATGTTTCTCTTATCTAATTGATCATTGTCTCGGGTAGTTGTGCTATTCCACTATGTGTATTTGTTTTAAGCTTAGTTATCTATATTGATTATTTATTTTTTGCTTTGGCTATCTGTGGAGTTGTATCATCTTCTCCAAAATATTTAGCTACTTATCTTGTATGGCTAGTGAGATTTATGACTTCTTATTTGTAAGATGTTATCTTATTTTTAATGGCTATTCTTTACTGCATGAAAGATATTCCACACCATAATATCCTTAGTACATATTCTCTAAGCTATAATCTACACACCCTAATTTACTAGCCTGCACTACTATTCTACCTCCCCCACCATTTTAACTATCTGTATGCCCATTGTAACTATGTCTTTTTAGGTTAATGAACCTGTTCTGTAACTTTAATGTAACGAGCTAATCACCCATTTTAAAGATCAATAAAACAAACATTGCGCACCCAATTACCTCTCCAAACCTCCTGTGCGCCCCTTCTCCCAACACAGCCGTAATTCCGTCAATGTATAGGTACATATTTAGAAAAAATAGCTTACTTTTTCCAGTTAAAAGGAAGCTTACACTCTAGAGTAGCAAAAGAAATAATGATATATTTTACATAAAATAGAATGTTCAATATATATTAATAGTATGTTAAAAATGTAGCTTCAAGAACAAAAAACTTTGCTAAATAGCTTAGGGATTTCTGAAGATGTGCATCTCAGTTTTTTTTTACATTTACTTATATACAGAGCCTAACGCCTTTGACTGCCGGCGCGGGTAACTACAAACAATAAAATACCACTAGCTTCCCTCGGGTTACGCCAGGCACTTGCAGCTAGATAGTATAACCTGTAATTCGTTACTGCGAACTGGTACCTAGTGAGGCGCGGCGGGGAAAACAAACTAACATAGATCAGGGTGTAAGGAGTGAATTTCAAGCAGCAAGAGCAGCATTCACTTTGAGTGAGAATGGAAAGATACAATGTGCTAAAAGGAAATGATACGATTAATCTTTTCGGAGTCAAGTCTAGGACACCTGAGTCCATGACACCAACCATGACGGGGCTGGTTTAAAATCATTATGATTGTAGGTATTGTGACCCTTATTGGTGGGGTCATGGACTAAATAAATGTCAAGTTCACCTAGCTGCTTGAAAGGTTGGGGTCCGAATCTCAGCCGGGGGTACTCAGGGTGGATCCCCCCTCACACCTTAAAGGTTTCCTCTCTATATTCGTGCAAATGGGGTACATTTCCTCATACCTATCCCATTAGCGTAGCTAAAAAGTTTATATTCCTTACGGGAAGTAAAACGTGGAGGATTATTATGCATTGTGTGCGTCACATAGGATATTCCTCATTAAATTGCCTTCAAGCAAAATGTGTCCTCTTTTTCACAGTAAAATGAATATCCATTCAATCAACCCTTACTTTATCGCCCATTTATTTAGTCATCTCTTGTGGTATAAAGCTTATTCATCATATGGTCATTTAATAACAAATTTTTTACTTATAGTAAAAGTAAAATGGCTATTTTATAAATAATTGTATTCTATAAATAAAACAGCTTAGTTATAATTTCGAAATAATAGCAATATATACCTTGGTTTTCTCACGAATTAACATTTGAAACAACTTTTAGAACATACAAACATATTTTTTTGAAATCAACATTGATAACATTTTACTACATTACTAGATTATTAATGCCATTTTGTAAGTGATGATATATATCAAATTTACAGCTGCAGAAAACATGACTTGACTTATGAATACGTGAAAATAGATCTAGTAACATAACTTTTTCTAACTATTAGATATGTCAATTCGTTAGAAAATTGTGGTATAGTTTGTATCTGCCTTATTCGAGTATGACTAGAAAAAAAGATTGTGTTGTCTTATATAGTTACTATCATCATCAACATCATCAACGTTCAATGGTATGTCTGCAGAAAATCAAGCATCGGTGCCATTTTGTCACTACACGAGAGCTTTGTCTAAAGACAGCTATATATCCAAATTATGCGGTAGGTCAATTACAAATTATGCTTTAGATTCTATAACCTTGAAATTTGGAACACCCATACCTCTTGATCTACAGAACTCCATAATGTGAGCCCGCAAGCGAGATATACCGACCGAGCGTTAGCGATGATAGTGTCAACATTTTAAGATCAAAGTTATCATGTGGTCAACACAACGAGCCCTACAGCCGTTAATCTCAGTTTTATAAACAGGAGATGCTACTTCTTTACTCTAGTTGCTCCTAATTTGTCCTCACGAGGCTGAGTTTGACCCGTTCCAGACCCTCTGATCCACAGATAATTTTTTGGAAGCGCCGTGGATCGAATTTGGGACCTCTGGATCTATAGCCAGGAACTCTGACCACTAGACCAAAGAGGTGGTCCCTCTTGATCTAAAGTCAATGTAAAAAGTCATTTTTAAATTTGATAAAAATATTAATTCCAATTAAAAGAGATTACATTTTACAAAATACATTGAAAAATATTATACATTTTCTTTGGAAAAATCATGCGAATAGTTTTTTCTCTTTAAATTAGGACGTAAGTTGAATAAGATTTGACCCATTCATTTTGCATTTTAAAAATTCTACTAAAAACTATCAAAACAAGCACAAATTACAATTATTTGTTTTATCGCCTGCAATGCTGAGGGTGCGCAACCGGGCTTAAACACTGAACCGCTATGCCGTGGTTCAATTCCCGACCGGATGCTATGTTGTTTCTTAAAACTATAATGTGGCTTTATCAACGTTTATTCAGACAAATTATTGTGTATTTCCTCAAAATTATCTTTCGTCAGTATGTATACTTAAATTAGCATTAGCTTAGGCTATGGGTAGACAGATGGCAAAAAATAATTACGTAACTCTTACTAAAATGTATGAGTCACTTTGGCCGCCCTTTGTCCCTGAATAATTTGTGAACTACTTGAATGAGTATTGGTTGATTTAAATTATGTAAATACACATTAATCAGGCGGAGGGAGGCGAAATAATACGATTATATAATTTATTATACATAACTAGGGAAGCTTGAGAGATAGCAATTATGTTTGGATTAAAGATATAGACTGATAAAGTATCATATTCTTATATTTTGAAAAATGACACTTGGACACAGAAATCAAACCCGGGACTCTTGGTTTAGCGTGCCAAAACTCTAGCACTGAGCTATCCAGTATTCTTCCCATGCACTTGTATGACATTGTACTATTGTCAACATAAAGCCACACCTGAGTCACCGGTGGCTGAGGCATCAATGATAATTCAATTATTGTTAGCCTATAATTTTCCGACGTCCATCACAGACTCTGCCTTAAGCTATAAGTGAAGAATGACCATGGGCACGGGACGAATCCTGGATAGCTCAGTGGTAGAGTATTAGCGCGCTAAGAAAATGTTCAAGGGTTCGATTCTCGTGTTCTAGTGTCATTTTTCAAAATTTATGGATACAAATTAATGCTATTTGTTTGCCTCAGGGTCACTACTGGAGCGCGATGGTCAACGGTACCAAAGAATTCATCGGATGCCCCTGTCTCGCAAACCCCTGCTTCAGAAAATGCTGTGTAGCCGGCATGGCCTTAACCGAGACGGAGGGTGGAACGTGCATTCCATCCGAGGAAACCTTCCATTTCGTCCTCTACGACCTGGCCACCTCCAAGATCCTAAACTCCGACGACCTGAACTACACCCTCCTCTATGGGCACACCTGCAAGTACGGGAAGTACTTACTAGAGCCGGAAAAATTCGCGAGTGACCAGTATTTCCTTCTCCCGGATGGTACCCTGTACGTACCGGCTCAACAAAACATTACCATGAACCCCACACAGTTCTGTCTGGACATGTTGGTAAATAACAGCCAGGTAGTTCCCGCCATATGCTTCCCTCCGGAGGAGACCGACAGTCAACAACAGTTCATCCTCTATCCGGTAGGGATGCTCATATCGGAACCTTTCCTCCTTGCCACTTTCTTGGTGTACGCCCTCATCGTCGAGCTGAGGAACCTTCATGGGCTCTGCCTCATGAGCTACCTGTGGGGCTGTTCACAGCCTACTTCTTTCTGGCCATCGTGCAGCTCAGTGACGAGTATTCGAGCAGCTTCTGCACCACTACGGGTGAGTTTCAAACGCCTTTTATCTGTCTACCTTTCGTGGTTGATAGCGTTAGAGCGGCACGATTTCAAACACTTCCTAGTCACCATGAGAGACATAGGTTCAATTCTCGTTGGAATGTAAGTTTTTCTTCGCGTAGTTCGAAAGGAAGTGATACAATAAAGAGTTAGAGCAAGAGTTCTTAACCTTTTAACGATTACAGACCCCTCAATGTATTGCTCAATATGTCCCCCATACTAACTTCGCCAGACTGTCGAAATCATCATCAACAGTTATATAAGGTACCAGTCTGACTTAAAGATATGTGAATAGCTTGGTTATACTTTACATATGGATAGCCAGGAACACAGTCGAAAGAAAATCATAACTATTTTATCATATTTATTAATATAAAACGGCAAATTACACATACACAATCCGTATTGATAACAATGAAAGTTCAGAGATTGAGTACCACATCCCCATTATTTGGTTCCCATACCATCAAGGGGTACGGATACCCCCGGTTAAAAGCCCCTGCTCATTGTTTATAATAGTCCGGGGGCAGACGTCGAATTTATAAACATAAACAAATCAATATAAAATCCATAGAAATTAATATGAGTCATCGAGTCTTTGAAACTAGTTCCATATATCACCGTTATAAAGCATCAGTAAGCAAAGAAAATATTAACATAGTATCTTCTCCTCGTCCCGTCCTCTAAGATCGCCTGCGTGCTATGGAGGAGAGGGGGAGGGGAAGGGACATAACGTGAGAAAAATCGAGGAAAGGAGATAGTTGGTTTTTAGTTTTCATTTCTTTTTAGGTGATTGGTAGAAATGAATTTCTAAGGGAGTAAAACAACAACAGTTCATGCGGAGATTGTATTAGTTTTAATCTATGGCTTGGCGACTTCTTGATATACAACCATTCAAATGTCCACCTGGAAATAATGACCCTTGAATTGTGTCAAGCGCATAAGGGAGTCATTTTTAGTTAATAAGTGGAGTATTTTGGGTGAACGTGTCACAAGGACAGATGAGGCTCAAATCGCAACTAAAGTTTCTTATATCAAGAGGACCCTTGCTGGAGACGACCTTTTTTTTTAGTTCATCCTTGACTACGGGAGAAAGTGATACGGACGACCGATGATGGGACGTGGGACGTCACAACTTGGTTGGAATCCTTTGCTTTCATTAACGCGTCAACACTAACGTTATTAACGACTTGATCTAATGGGTAGGAATGAGAGTAGGGGAAATAAATCATTCAATGACCAAAGTCTTTGCCGCCATTTTTAATCATTTTCCTACAGTGATAGAGTCTATAATTATATTCTTTGTTTCTCTGCCTGGGGGCCTACCACCCTCCCCCCTTCTTGAGTCACCACCACCTGAGCCCCTCCTGTTCTTTGTCATCCTCGGGTAGAGTGTTGTAGGTGATCCCCTGTAGAGTAGTCCTCAAGTGGTACCCTGTGTTGGGAAACCAAACCCCCAAAAATACCGTACCGTCCCCCTTTCAACACAACCTCCTTGGTTGAAGATAACTTTAAATTATTTTAATATTTGATCCTTTCTATCTCCTTCATTTATTATGTTAAATTGATCTGAAATGGTGTTTCTTATAGTATTTTTGCACTGATTTTAAATATGTTTGCCAAATTTCTGTGAAGGGCAGATTTTTTGAGTAAAATGCATTTGAACATTTGATAAATTAATATTTTCTGATAATATACACGATATAATACATGTACAGATAACTGACCTAAATTTAACTTTTAGTTGATTTTCTCCTATAAACTACAAGCTTGATTCCAATTTTCCTGGTAGCGAGTTTCCATTGTTGAGGGTGGAAGTATTCACCATGTTGGTGGAAAATTGTCCAAATGTGAATCCAAAAAATGTATTTTCAAAGACATATTTTATAGTGTTGTAGAACGATTCAATTGGACCCTGTTGTAGAACATTATGTGGACGAAATTTAAGGTTAAGGGATCGTATCACTGGATTGATATGATTAATTCTTTACTTGAAGGGTATAATAAATGCATGGTACACTTAACTATTAAGAAGAGACACAGGTACACTCGAGGACAGGAGGTCACCTACAGCCCTCTAATCTGAGGATGGAAAAGGGCAGGAGGGAATTAGGAGGTGGAGACTCAGGAAGTGGGGGGTTTAGATACTACCATGGTCTCGTTTGGTCCTGGTATGCCACCAGTCAGAAACGAAGAGGGGAATTATACTTTATTTCACTGCAGAACAATGGTGGCAAAAGACTTTTGTCATTGAATGCTAGATTTCTCCTACTGATCAGGGGAATAATTCGAGGAAATGAACCCACTTTAGCACAGATAAGGATAAGAAAACCACTAAAAAATCGCACATGAAAAAACCCACATTCATTGCATCCAGCCGAGATTCATAGCTCGGACCTTATCTTTGGTGGTTAACCTTTTTCGATGCAAGTTTAGCGCCTGGAGATCCAAGCCACTATTATGAATGGAAACACCATTGACCTCGACTTAAGGTATTTATTTCAACAGTGTTTGTATACTACAATTTCTAGATATGTTCGTTAAAAAATATGTAGCTTGACCTTATATTATTTTCCACGCTTGGCAAGCTTGCCGTTTTAAAAGTTATATCACATGCGTCCAATCATTAATTCGGAAAATTCTTGTTTGCGCTCTTTTAAAATGTTTCCTATAGACAAATCACGCATTGTTTGATGCTACATGAGTTTTAAAAATTATCTTTATTAATGGTTTTATAAAACTCAACGTTTCACGTTTTAATTTGTTATGTCTGAAAACTGTTTTGCGTTAAAATTCAAAACTCTTAAAATCAGGACTCTAGATTTGATTTTATTGCGCTTGTATCATCCAACCATGTCAGAATTTTATATTACATTCTAAATCAAGAGAAAAATTAACAAAGTGTAAATTAAATGTTTAAAGTAATCCAAATAATAGTCTCACGTAAAAATCAACAAGCAAAATTAAATATTTTTCTCGGAAAGTGTTGAATGGAACTTTAGCTATATATTAAAAAAAAAACTACTGTATGTGATTGTCTAACGCAAACACTTATTATACACTTTTTCTCCGCGTAAAGCACTAAAACGTAATTGGGACACAAATTTTATAGACATCGCTGACGTAATTCATATGGAAGTCAATCAACGTAAACAGATGTGACACATCCAGAGCTTATTTCCCTGACATGATTAATACACGTAAACATTTCCTTTTCACAAAGCCTTACTTAATGTTACTTTATTGTTACTGTGGCCTTTGTAACTGATATTGCTCTCATAATAGTTTTTTTTTTTACATTTAAGTAGCTGAGTCATAATGATGCTGCTATTCATATTGCTGCGATGAAAATATGTGCTCACACGTCTGCCCTCCCCCCCTCCCCATCCCCACCGTCACCTCTTTTTACTCAGAAGCTTATTGTTTAGTCACTGTTGGGAAATAGGAACATCGCACAAACTGATTAACCGGGATATTAGCTACAATATTACGCGCAATCCATAATTCACATAGAAAGTAATGTTTTCTGTATTCTTCACTTGAAAACAGCAAAATCGGAATAAGAAATGTGTTTTTAATTTTATTGGATTTTTAAAACATGATAACATTGTTTCCGTGGTTTTAATTTTCTTGTTGTCTGATGAAGACACCAGGCTATCCACACTTGTGCAACGCCCTGTTAGAACTGTTCTACCTGCTTTATTCGAGGGTGTGAGACGGCTCTTAAGAGCACGTTTTATCCCAAAGTTAACATGAATCTTAGTATGAGATTCTGGTAAAATTTAACAGTTTAGAAACTACAAATCTTTTCTCGAGATCAACAATGATGATATTTAACTGTATTATTTAAATTATTTTATCGTTATTGTTACTTTTTTATCACCCTATCTTACTAACTGTTCAGGATATAGGAAATGATAACAATTTCTTGGAAGGGAGCATTTTTAAAGGTAATCTAACCCATATTTTTTGTGGAAGGAGAGTGGAAAATAATTTAAGAAAATTCAGCCTCAGTAGAGCCGACCTGGATTTGAGCCCCGATCTTACCATCTTCAGCAGGCCAATCTAACATGAGAGGGATGCCTTAAAGACTTAAACCATTCGGCCCCTGAAGCGGATGCTATTGTTACTATTTATAAGAAGGGACAGATGCAAATATAATGACGTGACGTATAAACAAGGTTTAGTAACTTTTATAAGTGTCAGATACGATTATTTTCACCAGAATTCTAAGGCCATAAGAAGGCGTGGCATCGGAATGGAATTAAAGTCAGGGAAACCATTTTACCACTTTACAAGAATTCAACAAAATTGAAAATTAGTTATTTAAAAAAACATATCTCAATGATACAAAGCTTACTTGAGTCAAGTGAAGAATGTATAAAGCCGCACTTTGATGCGATTTTTGACTAGGACTTAATTGTGTGTCTAATATAACGGCTAGTCGGCAGACCAAGTTGTTCATCTCATTTTTTTCCGAGAAAACGACTTAAAGGGTACTTTACATAAACGAATATCTCCAATTTAGATCAAATATCCACAACTATTTGAGATATGAAACAACTTATCATTGTAAAGTTATAGTATTATTAAAAATTAAAAACTTGTATTTGAAATATATTTTTATAAAACCAATAGTTTCCTAGATATAAATAAATATATATTTTTAAATGGAGGTTCAGAGAATGGATAGATTGTTGGTGGACCGAGATATTAAGATTTTCTAAATCTGTTTCTGTAACAGTTTATATTATTTAATTTATGCTCTTTTGTGGAATGTGATGCTCTTTACTCCATTCTTTTCTGCAACCATATTTATTATTTCCTTACACGAGTTTTAAGTAAATGCCTCCATTTTTAGGTAAAGGAGCGATGAAGTTTATGCGGTAGCCCGTACCATTTACTGTCGAAATATGAGCTTCAGATATATTATTACTGAGTCAAAGTAAGAGGTTCAGTGTTTATCATTTGTTTACATATATCTAGCAAGGTATAAAAGTTCAATATGCTCCTAGGTAGCACAGTGTTACAGGATATCTGTATAATCTGTGACATTACTCGTTTAGGAACAAACTTCATCGTTATAGATCTATATTGCATCACTATTGTCGAATTCTTGTCTTATGATAAAGCTGCAATCATTGCTGAGAAAGCAATGCTTCGTCCCGACAAGGCGCCTGGCAAAATAGCAATAGGCAATAACATATACTTTGTTATAGAGCGTATTGCTTTTAAGACAAGACAGGCGCTATTGACGGGAAAATATACCCATCAACATTCACGTTAAAGTTTCAAACTTTTGTTTTACAATATTCTACTATTAGCATGTTTCATAGATATCCAAAAATTTTATTAACATACAACTTCAAATAATTGTTTGTTATGATAAATTACCGCTCAATATATTTTAATTGCAGAAAATTCAGTGATTTAGATCGAACCGAAAAGAAGTTCTAAAAACGCGATTTCGGCAGTTTTTATTCTAGATTTAACTGGGATTGGAAGTTTAATATATTGACCTTGGGGTGGACTAAATCTTAAACAGTGAGGAATGAATGGTAAATAATAGTTCGAAAGGAGCTTGCCGGGTTGCCTACATTTCATGCATTTAACTTTAATTATATATTTATTTTACACCGCATATTACTAACCGTCCGGACTTACGCATTTAATTACGCTAGGGGGAAGGGATGAGGGATAAAAGGCTGAGGAAATGTATCCTCATGGTGTGGAGTGAGAGAGATATATAAATATATAGTGGGAAACCGTTAGTGAAAATCACCCCCAGCTGAGATTCAAACTAAGACCTCCCTGTCACCGGTAAATCAGACTATATGAACCTGACATTTAATCCTCGTGACTGTCAACGTGGCGGGGCCATTAGCTTGTTGGTATTATTACATTACCTCAACTCTTGATGCTGTTTTACACGAGTCTTTGATGGACGAATTAAAAACAACGTATGGCATAAGCGCCATGAAAATAGCATTTTAAAACAAATTTAAATAAATGTTGAGCAGCCAATAATTACATAATATTATGTTCCTCTTAAAGATGGGGAAATTGACGACAGCATGGATCGTGGCTTGACGCATGAATACATGAAAGTAGATATAGTAACCTTTCGAACTATTGGATAAGGTTCAACTAAGGCAATCCAACTATAAATATTTTGGTCCAAGAGTTTGGACACCCGACATACAGGCAACCCACTTATACGAATTTTTATATTGGGATTTACGATTGTAGCCTATAGCAGGTTCTAATTGGTTGTTGCCAGCCCCCAAGTACTGTACTTATTAAGTGTACTTTAAAACTACTTCCTGCATGTTTAATTTGGCTGTTATCTAATTTGGTGACCGCATGGTCTAAGGCGCTACTCTCGCGGTGGACTAAACTGCTGATGATGGAAGATCGTGGTTCGATCCCAGTCGGGTGTACTGAGAGTGGTTCTACCTAAATGTTTTCTATTATCTTTCTCCATGCAAATGCGGATACACTTCCTATAAATTCAACCTTCCTCATCCCTAACTTACTAGCGTAATTAGTACATAAGAGTATAACCCAAGTGATTAGAAGGACACAGTGCTAAAAATAAATTGGGCTACCACCACTTGAAATGAGTGTGTATCTGGGTGGTATTTTGGGATTCATTAATAGATATTAGCTACAATCAATAAGATTTTATTCGACTTACACAGCTTAACCCACATCGGTGGCCTGCGGCCTAAGGCGTCCACTTCGTTTGGTCTGGTTTTCCTGCGAAAAAATACTAGCAGGATGTACAGGAAGTGGTTTCTTTTGAATTGATTTCCACTCTTGATCCATGCAAACGTGGATACATTTTCTTTAAATGTTACCTTATTCATCTCTTATCCATTGGTGTAGCCCTAAATAGGCGGATAATCCAGATGGGTAAAAAGATACTGAGCACAAAAGAAAGAAAGTTTATTTTTTTCCCAGTGACCATTCCAGAATTCTACATTTTGCATATTTACACTAATAGGTGCAGATGAGAAAGGTCTAATTTAGAGGAAGTGTACTCACATTTATGTGGAGGAAGTTTGAGAAAACATAACCGCCTAAGAGCACTCAACCGGGATTCTCGATCCAGCCTCCTCTTCACCCGCAAACCAAATAAAAAGATAATGATGCCTATTCCAACGTGGGCACGGGTACATATAAAGTTTGTTCACTGTAGGAATTGTTTTCTGAAAGTCCTTTTCCCTACCAGAAAGCTATCATATAGTAGGATATTGGTAGGAAAAAAGACTTTCAGAGAGTAATTCCCACGTGATGGAGTATACTAACATTTTTACACAAATGATAGTTGTGCACGATATTTTAGAAATGCAACGTCTTGTGAATTTATATTTCTTAAATGAGAAAAATGTTAAATTAATGTTGCATTTTGGTAGTTTAATTTTTTATTTCAATAGAAAACAAGTAGACCTACCTAATGTAGTTTTTGATTCGATTTTTGTAAAATGTGGTTTTTGATCTAATGAACGCATTTTAAAACAATTTAATACTAATTGATAGCAATTTCTTCCGGCTTTGCTTTATTCGACTTAACAGCTTGCTCTAGAGGTGATCACACTTTCAAAACTTGGTGATACTATTCACAAAATCAGGTATAAATTAAAAAAACCTAAACAAATAATATTAAAATAATAAAATATAGGAAAAGGCGTATCAGAAGTCGTCCAGCCGACTCAACTTCCTTGAATCGGATTAAATTCCAAGTAGCACTCGGTAATTATGTCGACCTACTTGTTCGAGCGATATTGGCAGAATTAGAAATACTATCACCGTCCCGGACATTTATTAATCTAAGCCCTCCATACGTCCTGTTCGGTCATAATCAAATTGAGTCTCTTACAAGTCTTCCGGGCAAAAAGGCAGGAACGTGAAACAATCAGAGCTTATCGGCAGCTCACAGCCTTTTGTGGACAATACAAACAAGTTGTTGTCACATTAAAAAATAGGTTACACTATAGCCGATACGCGGTTATTGAGACAGGTTGTAACTTGGGGTGTTAATATAAGTTAAGACTTAGATATTGTTATTTAAAGAATTCAGAAAATATTATTTCAAATGTAAGATTTTATAAATGTGGATACAAATGAAAGATCAATATACAACTGAAAGACACTGAACAAGTTATTTATAATCTTGGAAAATCAATTATAACAAAATGTCATAATATGTAAAAATATTTCACTGACTCAATAATTAGTGCATTTAAAAGAGTAAAATGGTCAAACTATAATTAGTAAAATATTAAAAATTACCAAAAAAGTGTAGTTTGATACAAGGATGAAAAATATAAAACTTATTTAAAACAACAAGCTAAAATAAGGTTAACATCTCCAGTCAAAAGTTTTGAATATAATCTATATAAATTGAAAGTTAATTTAAGTTTAATGAGCAAGTTGAGTTAAATCAAAGTCTTAGCTGAAATCAACGTCCCTTTACTCCTTTTTGGTAGTACAGATCGATGGAGAATTCTGGAAGATTATCATCCAACATGTGTCGGTACTTCAATACCGTATCATATTTAATGAAAACTATAAAACCGAGATCAAAGAATCCAGTAAGACGTTTATTTCAGCTAAGACTTCGACTTAACTCAACTTGTTCATTAAACTTAAATGAACTTTCAATTTATATATATTATATTCAAAAATTTTGACTGGAGATGTTAACCTTATTTTAACTTGTTTTAAAAATAAGTTTGATAGTTTTCATCCTTGTATCAAACTACAATTGTATTGTAATTTTTTTAACCCGCCTCGGTGGCGTAGTTGGCTAACGCGCTAGTCGTGTTGAGCTCGACCGCCGAGGACGGGGAGATCGAGGTTCGAATCTCGGTCGGGTGAACTGGGGGTGGTTTTTCCTAAATGGTTTTCCATTCTCCCTCCACGAAAATGTGGGTTCACTTCCTCTATATTCAACCTTCCCAATTCCTAATCCATTAGCGTAATTAGTACTTAAGCGTATAACCCGAACGGGTAGTAAGACGCGGTGCTAGATATTATTATTATTATTATTATTGTAATTTTTAATATGTTATTAACGATAGTTTGACCATTTGACTCTTATAAATGCACTATTATTTAGTCAATGAAATATTTTAAATATTATGGAATTTTGATATAAACGATATTTCAAGATTATAAATAACTTGTCAGGGTATTTCAGTTGTATATGGAATTTTAATTAGTATTCATATATTATAAAATCTTAAATTTGAAATCATATTTTCTGAGTTCTTTAAATAACAATATCTAGGAATTAACTTATATTTATTCACTCCTTACTAAATATTTATTTAGAATGTTTTCTAAAATGTTGGGGTGTCTGGGTCACATGGGGCTTGTTTACTGGCCGATAGTAAAACATCTACAACAGTGCCGCCGCGTGTGAAGTCAGCGCCCGGGGCAGCCTTCAAAGAAGCGCCCCCCCCCCCATATCCACCACTCACACCATCTCTTATTTACACCCTAATTCTAAGGACTATTGTTATGGAGAAAATAACAAGCAGAGCAACCATTATTGTGCAGTGTGTCACCAATCAAAAAACACTTTTTAGATCATCCAAACTTTATGCTTCGCACTTTTTAATTATGTTTTAGCTAAAATAATCATAGTTAATTCATAGCATATACCTGTCACCTGACACCATGGCTGATAGGCCCAGCCCAGGAGTACATCTCAATTTTTTATTATTGAATAACTGGGTTAAATAAATATATTTGGTTATAAATACGGTATTTTATTCACACAATTTGAAAAATCAAAAGTAACACATCATAAATTGTTGTTGTAGTTGTGAAATGTTCAGAATATTACTACGTAGTCATTCACTATTCACTTTGATAAATCATAATTAATATAATCAAGATAGTTATTGATTTGTGGTCTAAATGTTTGTTTATTCACTGTGTCAACCAATTTATAAGAAGATAGTGGATAGTGAGAAGGAAAAGGTTCATCACGAGGCCTGTGACTCACGGGCTGCGAGCTGAACGAATCCATGTCGTAGCGGTGCCACCGGTTTACAACGGTTACTCTTGTCACTTTACCGATTTAATTACACTGATGTTTTATAACACAACACATTATACAATTTTATTTTCAAAGTTTACAAGACGTATTTTAAAAAATTTGGCAACATTATCCGTTGTAATCTGATCCAATGCCCTTATAATATATATCCATTCTTTACATTTTAAAACGATTTACTAACACAAATGGGTATGAGGGGCACCTGTAGCCGCCCCTTGTTTCCGGCACTCAGGGAAATCGCCCCGGTTGCCCCCCCTTCCCCCTTGAGGCAGCCCTGACCTCCAAGCGGCTAGTAACCCTGTCAAACGAGGCTAGTTAAACTAGCGGCGAGTACATTATTTTCTGGTTGGTTGTTGTGTTCAATAATTCCTACTAGCACTTGCGCTATTTCGTGGGCTTCACACGCGGAGAGTTGAGCGCTAGTTGCTATTGGCGAGTCGATCACGTGGCCTTGTGCCGTCGGCTAGCGCTAGTAAAGTTAAACATGTTTATTTATTTATTTGCGGTATTTGACGTGCACTTTCTGAACCGAGTGATTGTATCAGCACACGAGAATTTCTATGAGCGAGAACGAAAGGGCTTACTAATTTTACCGGGAAAGGTATTTTCGCACACATTCCGGGGTTCTTTTAAATGCCACAGTCGACAGGGACCGATGACTTTACTTCCCCTACGAAGGAAGCTGTGTACGGATTTTTATTGCTCAAGAAAAATCCGTCGAACCGGCCGGGTTGAACATTAAACATGTTAAACTGCACTATCCTTCAGTAAAACACTCGTCAGCGAGTACTACCACCCAATAGTAGAGGGTTCAACACGATGCTAGTTCATTGATTTCACTAACTGCTACTAGCCCTGTGTGACTGAGGCTAAAAGGGCGGATTCTGGGGAGGGCACGGGGGCAACTACTATATTCCACAAATATACAGAGTGTGCCTAACATTTGGGACCACTTTAGCGGTGGACAAGAGACCCAAAAATAATTTTAAAAAGTTAACATAAACATGTGTCCCATTTGACCTAGTTTCCGAGCTACAGCCAAGTTACCCCACTAAACTGTTTGTATCCAATACTCTTTATCTCTCGACCTGTTGTACTAAGGGTAGTTCCAAAGAATCCGACAAACACCTGGTATTTGTGAAAGAGTACGGCATTCTACGACATGACGACTGCATTCAGGCTGAAGGTGGCCATTATGATCACTTCCTATGATGTTGAGCAGCTCGACATTAATGGAGTACAAACATGACCATGACTCGGAAATATAGTCAAATGGGACCAATATGAACTTTTCTCATTGGTTTTGTGTCCCCTGTCCACCGCTGAAGTGGGTTCCACATTTATGAAACAACCTATATATATATATATATATATATTGATTAAAATGTTCAAAATATTTAGCAAAACCTAAAGTTTACACCACTGTTGATGCTTTTTGTTTTGTAAAGAATTACGATTTATAGAAAACTATTTTTCTTAGAATAGCTATATATATACAAAACGACATTTTGTTGTCAAAATATTTCTATGTATTATTATTATTATTATTATTATTATTATTATTATTATTATTATTATTATTATTATTATTATTATTATTATTATTATTATTATATTATTATTATTATTATTATTATTATTATTATTATTATTATTAGCACCCCGTATTACTAGCCGTTCGGGTTATACGCACTTACGCTAATGTGTAATGGTAGGGTGATTGTGAGATGAAATGGAGGACCTACAGTTTAACGTGGAATCCGAACCACGGTGGAGGCCTGGCATTCCTCACATTCACAAGTTGTGATTAATACACATCTTGTCAGAGGTGAAGGAAGGGTTTGGCAATCAGATAAATCTGTGTCGGGACCGAGGATTGAACCCCGGACCCCCAGCACAAAAGTCCGACACCTTATCTCTGACCGCCAGGTCACTTCATTTTTAAGTAGAATTTCCAACTTGACGAGAAATAATATTTTGTTATTAGTGAATCACCAATAACAACCAATTCAAAATATTAGATTATATCTTTAAAAGTATTTTTCGTGTATAAAAATCCAAAATAACATTTTTGGCGTAAAATCACCCAAATTCTCTGATAAACATGCAAATAAATAAATATATTTTGATTTTTAAGAATGTTCACAACAATAATCAACCGGGATGTTAGTTATTAATTTAAAGGGTTCTTTCTATTATGATAGTAAACGAAGCTAATGCAAAAAATATTGGGGTAAAGGTTGTTGCGATTTTAGAGCTGTAGTATTTTTACGTTCATACATACAGCTCAACGTACAACTGCCTAGGGCAGTTTTCTTTGATGTCTTTTGACATAAAGATGATGTTCAATCCATTAAAAATTTCAATGTATATTCTTGCATAAAATATGATTATATGTGGGCTGCAAGATCAGTTGAGCTTATTTTACCTACGCACATCGACAATAATGTCCTGAAAGAGAACAGAGCACATGTAGAGCAGCGGTTCCCAAAGTGTGCTCCGTAAAGCTTCTCCAAATGCTCAAGGAATATATTGGAAATAAAAATAAATAAAACGTGGCAAGATATCAAAACTGTGAATGTGTGCGTCCACGAACTGTGTATAGGTAAGTATTGGGTTGACATTATTTACAGACTGCACCTGCACGGGCGAAATGAGAGAGAGAGACTAGAGGGAGCCATTTAACCCCATCTCTGTGAGAACTTCGCCGCGCTTTCAGATACGATTGTTAACTTCGACACCTTTCCAGAATTTTCTGGGAAGTTTCTATTGCATATTAAGAACCTGTGTTTCTTCGGACCTACAGTCAGTTGAAGTTCAGTCAGTGTATGCAATCGAGAGTCGAAACAAATCAAGTAGCAGTGCAATATTATTTATTTGAATGTCGGAAAAGCCAACCTTGTATCGGAGCAGTATGAGTGCTTGAATGATTTGACATAATATTCTGCGGTAAAAGATAATTTTGCAACTAAGAAGTTACTATCAGAATTTTGATGTCATCTACTGACGAATTTGAAGTTTTGTCAGATAGATCGAAAATAATCCTTCTTCCCTTTGCAATAACTTACTTATGTGGATCAGAATTCTCTGCCTATGCGGCTACTAAAACAAAAGATCCTGGCTCAATGCAGAGCCAGATATTCTGTTGCAGCTGTCCCAAAATACACCAGATATAGCCACTGTGCAAATCAAAATGCAGCAGTCTCATCCCTCTCATTGGAATTTTAAGTTCGTAGCCGATACTTTATCGTTCATTTTATATATACCAAGTGACTTTTTTTTTTTTTGCAGCCATGAAAATAGTTTTAACATTATCTGTGTGGGTAAAATATTGTGGATTTACATTACCTGCTTTAAATTTGTTATCAAATGTGTTGCTTTAGGTTAATTTATGTTTTTGGTTGTTGTTTTGCGTTTATGTAGTTAAGTAATTTTTTTTAATTAAGGGAGAGAATAACATTTATAATGAAATAAAACTTGATGTTTAGCATGCCCAAATGCTTAAACATTCGTTTCCATCGTGAATACTGCAGTGATTCTGTTTAGTATCCATCTAGAGTCTATGTGAAAATATCTTTGCCATTATACCAAAGACACTTATGTACAGAATTGTTGTTCTGAGAAAACTATATTTTAAGTTACAATTTTCAATGGCTTTCAATAGAAAAAATTAAGTTTAGATCCAAATTCAAGCTATTTAGAAATCTAAAAATAATTCGTGCTTATACTATACCGTCTATACGATAAAATATCGACTAACAACTTTAAAAAAAATGCAGTTGGATAAATATAACAAAAAATTATTGTGCACGTTTTTGGCATCAGGGCAAATATAGTGCTTCGTGACAAATTTTTCTCTTGAAAAGTGCTCCACGATTCAAAAAGTTTGGGAACCGCTGATGTAGAGGAACAACGTGTAAGCGTGGTATTAGGGGTGTCAATAGTGCCAATTAAAGGCGCATATCTCAAACGGGCAGTACACGGTGCAAAAATAATTGTAACGCTAGATTAAATCTATTAATTAATTGGCACACAGCGATTTCTTCAAGGTTCTACCTGCCACTGTGAATTCTGGTAACAATACTGATTACACATTGAGTGTGTCCCCGAGTTCGAGTTGCGTGTTCCAATCAGCGTGTCGTTAGGTTAAGTTTTACATGTTTCAAACGCACTGTTGCACTCCTTCGACACTGGCATTGATATTGTGATTTTAGAGCATTGTTGACAAATTTGTTTCTAAATGCATTTATAATATTTTAATAATCTATGGTAATATGTTATGCAACCACGCATTAATTTAGCTATGTTTTTTTTAATACCCTTGAAACATTGCCAGAGTAAGCAGTGATGTAGCTAAAATAATTAAATAGAGGAAACTGAAATAATAGATACAATCGCCTTATCTTATAACTCTTTATATATTAACTTTGTTGATCGTTTGGTTAGTATTATATTAATAATTTATTTTTTATCACATGAAATTAAGAAGTTTATAATGGTACTCTCAGCAAGAAATACAGTATATAATTTCTCCTCTTTCCATTTTAAAATTTAAATTCAACCTAAATAACCTTAACATAATTCAAACGCGCAAAGTACATAAAAAGTCAACGTCTTCAGAGTCAAAACTAAAAGTAGCTACCAATATTTTTCAGAAAGGCAATGTTCTTTGTTACAAATAAACATAAAAAATCCATAAATCCATATTCCTTCCTTAGATACTTTCATTAAATATATACATATATATTTATATATTAACTGTAATGGTTAAGTCACTTGTGATATAATATTTTCTTCTTCTTTATGCGTGAAATGATGATTACCTCAACCATATGTAATTAAGAAAATAGTGGGACTTCTATTTCATATTAATATTTGACTTAATTGACTATTTGACCTATCTTTACGTTTAATTTCTTACGAAATTGTAAAAATAAGTAGGTACACGTTTTCAGCTCTGGTAGAAGGGCAAGGTGTTTAATTGCTAAATAGTTTTCATATGGATATTTTTCAAATACATACTAGCCAACCATCCTCCCCCATTTTAGTCACAAACTACCCTTCTCCCCTTTTTAATCACAAACTACCCTTCTCCCCCTAACCCCTAACATCTGGTCAGATCAAATCTTTTCACAAAATGTTGCATATAAATTTAATAAACTAACTCTAGTTTCAATTTGGGAAGTGAAAAAAATAAATAGTACCTACGATACCTGGGCAAGAAGGGTTTTGTCACTTTAAGAGCAGTTTTTAAACTTAAAATGACATCGAGAGCTTTGATTTTTATTTTACTTAACTCTCCTGTTGAAGGTTTAGATAAACCTAATCTGACGCTACCCCCCTAATAGTAATTAGCTTAACACGCTATTTTTCCACACAAAAAAAGTTGACGAAGATACTCATTGATTATTTTGATAGCAATGCACAGAGTAATTGATATATTTTACATAATTAAATAAGGATAATTCTTACTAAATCGATTGTTGACTGGAAATATCGAGTCTCTATCAAGTTCCATTCAGCGAACTGTTGTGATGAGCTTGATGGTGTGTTCTAACGGATGTATGAAAACAAAAAATAATAATATCCATAGGCATACAAAGACAAAGTATCTAAGATAATCACAAAGTTCAAGAGAATATTTATATTACCAAGCAAATCAAAATCGTTGAAAAGGTAATAAATAGACCTATTTATTGCTACAAAAGGAATGTTAAGAAATATTAAAAGACTTCTTGATATGTTATTAAGATGACAATTAGATATATACAAAGATTAGTTTAGTTAACAATCTGGCCGTTGCACCGGTTATGAGAGCATATTTGGTGAAAATGGTGGGGCTTGATTTATTGTATCTATTTTTTACTTTGCATTCTACTAGTCATGAGGGCTATACGTATTTAATAACAATAATAGAAAAGGGATCAGGAAAGTGGAATTTAGAGGGAATATATCCGCTTTTATGTGCAGGGAGGCTGAAAAAGTATTTAAGAAAATACAAACCTCTCAGTGTTGTTGGAGTTGAATTTTCTTCTCTGAATTCTTTCATCCAACTTCATGTAACACTTTTTACTTCTCTTCTCTTAGAAATTAATCTCTGTTCTCATAGCATGATAGGATGTTCTTCATCCTTGTATATGGCCTCCCTAGGAAATTATTTACTTGTTATATCCCACCCTTCCACGGCGTTATTTGCCCCGTGTCTTCTTTCGTAGCATCTCCACATTTTTATGGGAGTTTCTTTATTCTGAAGCCAGTTCACCACAAAATAATCTAGAAATTGCTGAAGTCTTCAATTAGGAAGGGCTTGTTCATGGATGACAACCCACCTATCCGTGACTTTCTGGGGTTGCAAGAAGGGCAGAGATGGACACACCCCTTCATTTTCTTTGTACTCAGTAGCAAGACCTAATTTTTGCATTTTCCTGCACAGGTATTTCTTCGGGTGAAAGTAACATCCATTTAGGTCTATGCGAGGGAGTACTTCTTTCAACGATAAAATTGCTGCTAATTCAAAGTTCACGTTTATTCTGTGGGTGCTCCATTCATGAATGGCTTGAACAATCAACGAAAAAATACGCTTTTAAGTGTACTTCTTCTTATGTGGAAGAAAGGCAAAAACAACAGGAATTACACTGGTTTCATTCTTGTTGCTGTTGAAATCTACTTGTATCGTGTAAATTTGAGTGAACTGTTTGGGAAATTATTTAAACTACGCCCAGTTAAAGCACCATCCTCTCCCTCTCAAAATCTACGATAGGAATGTCCGTTAAAAATAACAGATGGGTTCCTTTTCTCAGTTCAAATGATTTTCATTACCATAAACAGTACTGATCAAACTTCTATAACGAGTAATGGGCAACGAATGAGTTGAAACCATCTCTTTGTAAGCAGTGGGATAGGGTTGTTGGTGAAAGTATTTTTTTTAGCTCTGCGTCTTCCAACCCGTTCAGGTTATACACATATGTACTAATTACGCTAGTGGTTATATTTATAGAAAGTGTACGTGCATTCACGTGGAGGCAAAGTGGCAAACCTTTTATAGGAAAAACCACCCTAATTACACCCGAAAGAGATTTTAACCTCGATCTGCTCGTCCTCGGCAGTCCAGTCTACTGCGAGAGTGACGCCTTGGACCATGCGACCACCGAGGTGGGTGTGACAGTTTTAAAGGAAATCCCAGCATGGGATTACCTCAGAGCAACATTTGGTATGTTTGAGCCTGTGGAATTTAGCGCGTTTGTCACACCTCTGTGCCCAAACCTTGATGAATGCGTAACTGTCACAAATGTCTCTATGTGCTGAATTGTCGCTGTGCGCGGACCCCCCCGTCTCCTCAAACCATCACCCGTCAAACCAGACGAGACGAGATGAGACTGACGCCTTAGCCCGCACTCCCACCAGAACGTGTCAAGGGTCTACTCAGAATAATGTACCAAGGAATGCTGAAATCATGATCTATTAGCACGAGCTAGGATATGTTATTTTCAAGGACAAGTGTGACCAATTACACTCTGAGAAGAAATGTTTCATCCACTCCATCGAAATCAATTTCGATCAACAAAGGAAATGTGAGGATCTTCATTTCCGTCTCGAGGAGACATGATCTAGGTCGCAGTTGGCAGCAGTGGTCGAGATAACGCTGCGCGCTAGACACAAGGCGAGGCGGTGCCTTCACTTGTTTTTTCCCCTAACTCCATTTGGCACAGTGTTGGCGCGAGTGTCGATGGCGGTGGGTGTTTGTGTGTTGTTGGGGGGTCTTCTGGGTCTCGCGGGGCGGGCTTCGGCGTCCCAAGTGGGCGTCGAGACGCCCTGTGATGAGCTGTTCAGCGTACCAGTGCCCAATGGACAGGTACTGGCCGACAACTCGCTGCTGGATACTGACGGGACCATTTATCCTCCGGTAAGAATGAGCGCTATAGTCATAAAGTTTTTTTTTTAGTTAAGAACATTTTCAAAAATATCTAAAATGTTTAATTTGTTTTTATAAAATACAATTATTTTCTGGATATTGGTCTATTCTAACAACACTATACAAACGATTAATTTAGACTGCGTCAATGGTAACATATTTACTTAAAATAGAGAGATATATTATAAATAAATTAACCACTTCTGAGATTGACCCAAAGGAAGTGATTTATAAATGTATATTTTCAAGTGTTTTTTTTAAACAACTAAAGCATCCATATAAAATAATATAACTTAAAATATACTTATTTATTTTTATTATCGAAATAGTATTCTATAAATACTACTGAGAGCTTGGTTCCAAATACTATCTAACTATTGGTATTATGAGGTTTTTGTTTTGTGACTTTCTACATTTTAATGATAGACACAAAAATATTATTTAAAAAAATTTCCAACTCCCGACGTTTAAAAGTTAAAGCAAAATGTAATTGCTACATAACTGTTTAACACACTGTTTTCACTCACGTACCTAGTTAGTTTCAAAGTAAAACTACATTTTATAACCTTATACTTATTAAAAAACAATAACTTAGTCTAGGGATGATTCATAAATGTTACGTCAAGATATTGGGGTGCCAGAGAAAGTTAGTTCGACTAGCCTGGCAAAGGGTTAAGGGGCGTAGGGGAAGTGAACTGAGGGTGTTTAACTTATGGAACATCAATCACACAACTATTCGGCATTTCAAAGATACCTTTATAATTCTTTTGTTTTTACAAAAAAATACCGCAAAAAACAGGTAACCCTAGTGTTTCCTAGAAAGTTAAACTACTGATACAAATAAATCTTTGATAGCTTTCTTACTAGTTCATTGAACCCACGTCAGTGATCACGCGATTTAAGAAGTCATTCTTGAGAAAGACTTGAGTGCCAGAGAGAGGAAAGGCCAAGGCCTAAATCTCATATTATGTGGTTCGAGTCTCGGTTGGAACTAATTGTAATATTTACGGGATATGCATGCGAGAGTTATTTGAAATTTATCACAAATTGGAGTTACAGTTGATACTAACCCCACTCGCAGTAAATCGCCTTTAATAACTTAATAATAATAATAATAATAATAATAATAATAATTTCCATTTCAATTTTCTTTATTATAGTGCTGTCCAACAGTTGTAAGACCTATAACAGGCCAGCACTGAAAAGTACACAAGTACCATACAAATACATATATTTACATGATAAAATATGATAAACAAAAATGGCTAAATAATGGTATATACTGTTGAATAGTTATGAAAAAAGTTATTAATAATGATAAGAATAAAAAATAACATTAATAACAAATAACTAAAGAGTGGTTAAAAGCAGTAACAATATGCAAAAAATAGATCAGAATATTGTACATTTAAATATTATGGGCAGAACCTCTACATGATAAATTATTGATATGGGATTTCCTTAAATAACTCTCTGAGTTTAGCTTTCCTTTTATGATAGAGGTCGAATTCGACAAATCTAGAATTGGCGCTGTGGATACAGCGACATATAGGGCTTAACTTATAAGAGCTATTGAGAAAAAATCATTTTGAATTACGAGAAGCCCAAGAAGGGATATGAACGCCTACATGATCAAGGGCAAATTTGCAAGAAATTTTGTTATTGAAAATATTAAAAACATAATAATAATAATAATAATAATAATATAATAATAATATAATAATAATATAATAATAATATAATAATAATAATAATAATGTTTAAATTTGAGCGTTCAACACAAAGGGTATCGACTGCTAAATCTAAGGCGTTGAGAGAGGAAAATCGAGTACGGAAAAGGTATAGTATTAGTGAAGAGATAAGATGGGAAATTCACGGTCCAGTATTTGGACTGTAGTCTTCCCGTCAATGACGACCAAATGCAATGCGAGTTTAACTGACGCCTTAGACTTCTAGAGCAACACCGCGGCTATGAAACAAGAATGAAATAGTTACCAAATGAGCAAGTATCAATTCTAATGCCACATTATTATTATTATTATTATTATTATTATTATTATTATTATTATTTATTATTATTATTATTATTATTATTATTATTATTATTATTATTATTATTATTATTATTATTATTATATGTTTCAATGACTTTGGGTTAGCGGGAGATCTGTGTGACCAAAAGCATCGAGGCGTCATTTATGAATCACTTCCTACTGTGGTCAGACTTGTGGATAAGGCGTGCATTTGCGACATTATTTTTAGATAAAACAATGTATTTGCTTCCCTTTTTAAATTGTTACATTTTTTTACAATATAAACTGACTTTACCGATGATTTAATTTTTTTTTTGCACCGGTTCTTACTACGCGCTTAGGTAATGCACACCCATACGTGACCGATATTAAGTAAAAAATAATAATTCCTCGTTAGTGGTACAGCTCGTTCTTAAAATTAAGCGCGTTTTATTGAAAAAAAAACTATTTATAACCCAGTTCAGAATGTGGTTCAAGTATGCCTATGGTGTGATTTAGATAGGAAAGAACTTTTTTGACAGCTATAAAATATATTAAATCAAATTTTAATATATTTATACGTAAATGCGAGCAGCTCTCACTTTTGATAGATAGTATCAATGCCAACAAATTATAATAATATAACAAAATTTTATCACTGTTGACCATAATATTTTGTATTTTTCTAAAAATTTCTTCCTTCCATGATCCTACAATACAATGTTTACATTTCGGCGTTTTTATCAAATTAAAATTTAAACAAAAAACTGGTGCTAGTACAATTCACTCAATTAATATAATATGTTATTAATACACTTATCTGACAATAGTGGCCAAATTTACTGGGTTTCCAAGCGGAGTTACAAATTGAACTAATTTTATTACACTATGTTAATTTGAAGTCGTTTAAGAATTCACATAAAGGGTTTTATCGATAAATCCAAATATTTTTGGATTGAGAATATTTTTATTTCTGTAACCATAGAATAAATTAACTAATATGGCACGTTTTCATAGTTTTTTATTAATAATATACAATTTTACAACTATGACCAATAGTGAAGAATGATGTTTAGTTTTATAATTTGAGATGCCTAAATATATTCTAACATATTTAAGTGCTTCAATCATGTTTTATGGTTAGTTGAAGTGAGGCCCGGCTTTAAGAGAGGTCAACAGCGGCGAACGCCCTAGGGCTTCCACAAACTGCTGAAATAAAATAAATATTTCACTTTTGGCTATATATATTTCACTCATGGTAATATATTTTAAAAAAATATTAGCTAACACTGTAATTTTTTTTTATTTCTGACAAAATATTATCCAATTTCTTTTAAATAGTTTTTGTCCCAAACAAATCCAATTTATTGTGATGACAAAAAATATATATAGGCCTATTTTTTGCACTGCGTTTTACTATTTGTTCAGGTTGTACGCATATTTACTGATTACGCTAATGAGCTAGGGATAGATAAGGGAGAATTTAGAGGAAATGTATCTAAATTTGCGTGGAGGGAGACTAGAAAACCGTTTAGGGAAAACCACCCTCAGTACACCCGACCGGGATTCAAACACCGATCTCCCTGTCATCGGCAGTCTAGTTCATTGCAAGAGTGACGCCTTAGACCATGCGGCCACCAAAGCAGGTACCTTTAACATTAATATTTAATAATTACCTTTGTAAAGAAAAAATGATAATGTTGAAATGTCGAAAAAAAAAGTTTATTGTTGGGGCTTTCAATATTTTTACAACCTCGGGGCAACCACAGCTCTAAATCTGGTCTGGTTGATAAATTCCATCAACAATTATATTTATTTATAAAAAAAACCTCTATAATGTGAGCCTGCAAGCAAGATACACCGACCGCCACAACATTTGCGGATAGAGGGTGTCATGTGGTCAGCACAATGAGCTCTCCAGCAGTTAATCTCAGTTTTCTAAGCCGGGTCTTCTAATTCTTTATTCAAGTAGATCCTCATTTGTCCTCATGGGTTGAGTTTGACCCCGTTCTAGACTCTTTGCTTCTCAGACAAATTTTGGAAGTACCGGGAATCGAACCCAGGATCTCTGAACCTTAATCTAGGAACTTTGACCACTACACCAGAGAGGATTTATGCATTGTATCATTCATTATTTTAAATTAGAATCGCCAAGTTAAGATAGAATATAAATATACCTAGTAAGAACTTGTAAGTGGACTTTAACCAAATGGTTACAGAAACAAATGATTTTAGAATGGCCTCATGTTTAGACACTCAAAAGGGATTTCAGGAACTGCAGTTGTTTCACTCTGACAGTCGGAAGCATCAAAGCACTAAATAAACTGTACTGTATGCCAGGTTTGGTGGTAGAACTATTTAGTCACACGCCGTCTTGGAAACAAAGTTGAATGGGGCAACTATACATATAGTTTGTAGAAAATAGACCACTCAAAGCGTTTGTAAGACATGTGGTCTTTCGAGGATAGAAAAAGTTTATAAAATGTCGACGTTTCAAATACATTCCGATATTTTTCCTCAGGGTTGAGTATCACTGGCCTTTTTTTAAATTCCTCGCACGCTATACTTGTTATCTAATGGTTATTAGTGATTAACTATCTAATATAATGGAACAGCACAAGGAAGGTGATAAAAGAAAGGATAAAAAAAACATATTGTGGATAATACACATCCTTAGTGCACCCTTGGTGTCAAATCACCAATATCTCTATCGGTGATAGCACGATCTAAGGTGTCAAGCTCTTAATATACTGGTATTGGATTTCTGGTGATGGAGAGGTTGAGATTCGAATCTCAGTTGGGTGCACTGAAAGAGAGATTTTCTACACGTGACTCTTCAGTGGGATATCCCCCTACGATCCCCACACAATGTGGGTTCATTTCCTCTAAACTACCTTCCTCATCACTACCACTTAAATCAAGTCGTTAGTAACCACGGTGTTGAACGTAATAACTAAACAAATTCTAATCTTGACATTATGAGTCAGCTATGACTAGGAAGCCCTAAGTTTTAACAACTCTGTTTAGTAAAGCAACGGATTAGAAAGACCACATCTCTTATCATCGCGACTGAGAGTAAACTCATTACACCTGCCTACGATGTCCACCCTTCCTCTCCAACAGGACCTGTACTGGGACTCCTCACCCAACGGCACGGCGGATTGGCGAGGGTGCATCTGCCTGCTTAGACCCTGCGTCCGGAAATGCTGCCGGGAGAAAATGCTCAATGACTCTGGTAGCTGCGTCATCAGCGACCACCCGTCGATCTACCCCTTCTCGCCCAACGTCTACAACAAAGACACTGAGCGTGTCAATGTCTCCGAAGACCACTTCATCGTACTGTACGGCGACCCTTGCGGAGACAAGGGGAAGTTCCTGTTGGAACCGGAGGTTTACCCTGACGACCGCTATTTCCTCCTCGAAGACGGCTCTCTATTATTACCTAACCTGGACAACAACACCCTAGATTCGTCACAGTTTTGTATAGAACTAATAAACGGTACAGGGAATATTATGCCCTTCATGTGTTTCCCGGAAGCAGACACGGTGTTGGCTTCCAACGAAGACGCGGTCACCCTCATGTACCCTATCGGAATGCTTCTCTCGGAACCGTTCCTTCTGGTCACCGTCTTGGTGTACGCGCTGATCCCTGAGCTGAGGAACCTTCATGGCAAGAGCCTCATGTGCCACGTCAGTAGTCTGCTCACGGCCTACCTGTTCTTGTCCATGATGCAGCTCAACGTGCAAGACATCGGGAATATTTCATGTATGGTCTCAGGTGAGAGGCATCGATAGTAGGACGTGTACGGTCTCAGGGAGAGGCATCGATAGTAGGACGTGTGTGGTCTCAGGTGAGAGGCATCGATAGTAGGACGTGTACGGTCTCAGGTGAGGAGAGGCATCGATAGTAGGACGTGTATGGTAGGTCTCAGGTGAGAGGCATCGATAGTAGGACGTGTACGGTCTCAGGTGAGAGAGCATCGATAGTAGGACGTGTATGGTAGGTCTCAGGTGAGAGGCATCGATAGTAGGACGTGTATGGTAGGTCTCAGGTGAGAGGCATCGATAGTAGGACGTGTATGGTCTCAGGTAAGGATCGTAGTAGACGTGTAGCTCAGGTGAGAGGCATCGATAGTAGGACGTGTGTGGTCTCAGGTGAGAGGCATCGATAGTAGGACGTGTATGGTCTCAGTGAGAGCATCATAGTAGGACTTGTCCAGGTGAGAGGCATCGATAGTAGGACGTGTGTGGTCTCAGGTGAGAGCATCATAGTAGATTGTGGTAGTCTCAGGTAAGCATCGATATAGGACGTGTATGGTCTCAGGTGAAAGGCACGATTAGGACGTTATGGTAGGCTCTAGAGGCACGATATTAGGACGTGTAATGGAGATCAGAGGCATCGATAGTAGGAGTTATAGTCGAGAGCATGATATAACTGTAGTAGGTCGAGAGCCTCGAAGTAGGACGTGTAGGTAGGTCTGAAGTCATGATAGTAGGACGTGTACGTCTCAGGGAAGCATCGATAGTCCGGCCTTCTGCAATGTTAGCTAATTTAATAAAACAAGGAGGGGCAGGCGAATTTGAAGTAAATGGCCAACATTTTCATTTGGTGCTATAACCACAGCGAGGAGCACACGAATCTCAGGTGATTTTACGCATGCGATTATTTTCACTCTCTCTCTCTTACTCTCTCGATGCTAATGCGGGTGACTTAATTTGACATATTCGATTGTTTCAAGCCCCTCTACAGTGATTTATCGCCATGAGTCACGCCAATTAGACAAACGAATTTACCGGACATTTCTTGCCTTCCATAAAATTGTTCTGTTGGCGTTATTTTAATAACCAACTGGTGTTACTGGATGCTGTGGATAGAACTACTTTATAGCTCTACCACAAGCACTTTCGCTTTCTTTCAGTTAACTGGGGATGAATGTTAGAATCATCGAAACAAACAAGTCATCGACTGAAAAAATGTCATCCAGTGATTTCACTTTATGCCAGGTTCTAATACGTCATTCCACGTTAAACTGTAGGTCCTCCATTTCATCTCACAATCACCCTACCATTACACATTAGCGTAAGTGCGTATAACCCGAACGGGTAGTATGACGCGGTGCTAATAATAATCTAATGCGTCAGCGCACTCAAGGGGAAAAAGAGTCGAGAACAAGCGTATCATCCCCACCCCTCACCCCTAAGATCATCAGTAAGTTTAGTAAAAGCTTAAAACATATGAACTAGAACTATAATATAAAGCGTTTTTGATGCACAGGGCGAATTTAAAAACTAGTTTTATAGTGTGATATTTGAAAAGTTGTTTCTTAACACTCATTAAAAGTGTCCCAAAAATAATCAATTGGAAAATAATAATACATATTAACCTCAATATATTTTATGGCCCCTTGCCCACTCCCCCTTACTAAAAGCTTTTTTCCTCACCACGTCTTACTACCCGTCCGGACTTTACGCATATTTACACTAATGGACAAAGGATTAAGAAAGTAGAATTTAAAGTAAATGTACTCGCATTTGTGTGGAGGGAGTGTTGTAAGCGATTAAGGAAATACTACCATAAGCACACCCGTCCAGGATTAAAACATGGAACTCGCCATTATCAGCAAACCAGGCTAAATGCGATTGACGTTTAGACCGCGTGTCCACTGGTGTGGGTTTCACCCAAAGTGCCCCTAATTTAATGATTAGTAACTACCTAATCCACAAGTATGGATTAAATATACAGAACTAAATTTACTGTTTCTCATGATAAATAATTAATAGTTTTTATTTCTACAAATAAAAAAATAATTTGGAGCTAGTTTACAAATACTATGATTTTTGAAATTTTTCAATTTTGCTCAAAATATTTGACCAGGTTTGTTTAAAATTTTTATATGGTGAGTTTTAGTTGTAATTTAACAATTTGATGCTGGTTTTTTTCTTTGGAATACTTACGGGTAGTTTACTGGAATCTAATTATGAAAATTTTCTTCCAAGCTTTAATATACTATAAAATAAATGGTACGGCGCAACGCACAAACTTTCTCTCGCTTTTATCTTAGAATATACATTTACTAAAAACTCGTAAGATTTGTGAGACGAAATCATAGGTCTATACATTGTTGTAAAAAATAATACACCTAAGATCATAAATGAAATAATATACACTGTTACTTACTCACTCTATGGAATTAGGAACTAGGAGCACTGTTACAGAAATTTGTGAAAAGAGAAACAGCTTTTTCCCATGGAGCTCTCTCCCTCTCTCTCTCTCTCTCTCTATATATATATATATATAATATATATAGAGAGAGAGAGAGAGAGAGAGAGAGAGAGAGAGAGGGAGAGAGCTCCATGGGAAAAAGCTGTTTCTCTTTTCACAAATTTCTGTAACAGTGCTCTTAGTTCCTAATTCCATAGAGTGAGTAAGTAACAGTGTATATTATTTCATTTATATATATATATATATATATATATAGAGAGAGAGAGAGAGAGAGAGAGAGAGAGAGGGAGAGAGCTCCATGGGAAAAAGCTGTTTCTCTTTTCACAAATTTCTGTAACAGTGCTCCTAGTTCCTAATATCATGAGTAGGAGTAAGTTAACAGTGTATATTATTTCATTTATGATCTTAGGTGTATTATTATATATATATTTATTATATATATATATATATATTATTATATATATATATAATATATATATATATATATATATATAAATAGCTAATAATGCTTTGTTCTCCAAAGAACATAAGAATCAAATTTATTTTCAGAGACCTGATTTAAAAAGTATAGGCCTATATTTGCTTATGACTAAAAAAGTTTGGTTTTATAAATATAAATTTCACATAAAAGATTTTAATCTTTAATAATACTACAACTTTATAATGATAAGTTTTTTCGTATCTCAAATAATTGCGAGAAATGATGAAAATTGGGAAATTACCCCTATGTAAAGTACTTTCAAAGTCGTTTTCACAAGAAAATGAGAATTTCCATCTTGTTTATTATGATAAACAGTGTCTAGAAATAGACTTTAATCAAAATCGTTAGAGAGAATTTCTAGGAAATAGATTTTTTCTCTTTTTGCCCTTCAGTTAACTACCCTTAATTTTAGGGTTAGATATCTAATTCTCAAAACCCTCGGGGAAACCTTATAAAAACCCCAAATATCAAGTTTTAGCCCAATCGTAAAGTAGTTTCGGCTCTAGCCCGAGGTACAGACAGACGATGGACAGACAAACATACGGCATTACGAAAAATTATTTTATTTCGTTTCGGGGGGTCATGAAACGTAGACCTTTATTAAAATCTTGAGTTCGATTTTTTTGATGATCACAACACTTTCTCTCCGATGTGTCGAGAGAAAGTAAAAAAAAAACTCTGATGACTCTGAAGAATTCATCGTTAATGTACCCGAATTTGCGTGGAAAGAGAATGGGTAGCCATTACGTAAAAATACTTAAAAAGGATAAAAATAAAACTGGTTTAGATTCAAACCCTGACTTCCCCCGTCACCGGAAAATCAGACTAGATGAATCATATATTTAGTCCGCGTATACACCAATGCTGCTATCTGACTTGGTCACATTGGGGTTAAAAATACGTCATAATTTTTCCTTCACCTGTAGTAAGCATCCTTCTTTATGTACCAGAACGTCGCTACGGTAATAAATAAAGTACAATGAAAGTGTTTCTGATGCTACGTTGTAAACCAATGTTTTCCTATATTTTGTTTACCTTTTTGGCCATCCTTTGTTTCTCATCTTTACTCCCGTCCGAGTTAGCTGTATATTTACACTTAAAGGGTTGGGATGAGGTACGTATACATTAGAGTAAATGTACCCGCATTTACGTGAAGTGAGAGAAAAAGACACCTCTAGACATTCGACCAGGATTCCAGCCATACCCCCCAGACAATTGCAAACAAGACCAGATGATATTGACTTCTTTGTCCGTGAAACCTCTTTATCATCATTTTTATTGTTAAATTTGTATTACCGGTAATGTAGCCAGCAGAGTTGTTATAATGGTTCATGCTAGTGACTGGTTTAATGGGCCAGAATTAAATCTTGACTGGATTTACCGGAGATGTTTGTCACATAATAGGTTTCTTACCCTCTCCAGGCAAATGATGGTGCATTTTATTAAGAATTTACCCTCATCATGTGTGATTAGTATAGTTAGAGTAAGTTTTGGGCCGCTCAAACCAGCAGTAATACGAGTATCATTGAAATAAACAATAATTATAGTAATGATGTTCTTTCCTTCTAGACCTTGGTTCGACCTTGGTTGGGACCATGGTTCGACTACTGTTGTTACCCACGAATATCTTATTATTTGTGCATGGATTCATCCTTATATCTAGTTAGTGAATATCTAGACCCTATAACTGAGAGTCTAGTGTTCGGTTTCAATAGGATGGAACTTTTTTATTGACGGTTATAAAGAATGTTAATATATTCGTACGTCAAGTGATGTGATCTGAAACTGTACTTTTGATAAATAATATCAAAAACCATTGAAATAATACTAATTATAGAGTAAAATGTTATCAATATTGACCCTAAAAAATATGATGTATTGAATAGCCAGCTATTATAATATTAATTACGGCTACATCCACATCTAAATATTTTTTTAAATTGAAAAATTACACCTGAACACGGGAATCGAACCTTTGGCTTAGTATGCCCATGCAATAGCCACTGAACTATTCAGGAGTCATCCCGTTCTCAGGATCATTCTTTACTCATATGATATTTAAATGCGGCTATAACAGTTATTAAAAACTATAATAGCGTGGCTATTTAATCCATAATGATATTTGCATTCGTACAACTGTAATTGTATATTTGGCAGCATAAAGCCTTCCCGAGTCGAAGATGACTGCGTTATCTGATAGCTCGTGATCTTTTTTTTTTAGCACCGCATCTTACTACCCATTCGGATTATACGCCTATTACTAATTACATTAATGGTTTAGGGATTAGGAAGGTTTAATTGAAAGGAAGTGTACCCGAATTTGTGTGGAAGGAGAGTGGAAAACCATTTAGGGAAAACCACCCTCAGTACACCCGACTAGGATCGAACCCCGATCTCCCCATCTTCGGCAGTCTAGTCCAACACGAGGGTAGCGCGTTAGACCACGGGGCCACCGAAGCGGGTGTGATTTTAATTGATTACTCATTATGTAGCTGACGATTTACGTACGTCCATCACAGACTCTGCCTTAAAATATGAGTGAAGAATGTTTCTGGACACGGGACGACTTCTGGATAGATCAGTGGTTAGACCATTGACGTAACTAAGCTAGAGGTGCCGGGTTCGATTCCCATGTCCAGGTGTCAGTTTTCAATAACTTAAAGAACCATAAAAATATGTTTATATATTCTAAAAGTTCCTTCCTGCCAGAATTAAAGCCTGCTATACTTTCCTAGGCTAAGTCAGTTACGTTACGTTAGTTTTTGTTTATATCAACTAAAAGGTTCTGCCCATGACGGTCCGATTATATATACTCTATTCACGGTAGGAATTACTCTCTGAAAGGCCTTTTTTCTTACCAATATCCTACTATACAATAGATTTCTGGTAGGGAAAAAGGCCTTTCAGAAAACAGTTCCTACGATAAACAGACTTTTTACACACAGTGATATCGCAAACTCTGAGTCCCGAAGAAAGGAACAAACCTCTTTCTGTGATTGTATTAATTGTGAGGAGGTTATCTTATCATTCAACTTGCTGTTATCTTAGTTATATTCTAGGAGCTCTTGAAAATACTACTTTCCGCATGCTTATGCCTACATTCTAGGCAGTATTAGACCCACGGACAGTGTGCTTTACTTCGAGCTAGAAATATGATGTCCAATCCAGTGGTGTAGTCAGGAAAGGGCCAGTGGGAAACTTCATTTCCACACCTTTTTAATCTAGTTCGTCCACATTCCTCATCTCCCCCCTACGCTTCTCACTTCCCGTCCGGGCTAACTGAATATTGGGATGATGCAGGTATACTCTAATGGAACTGTACCCACAGCTGCGTAGAGAGAGAGAGAGAGTGGGACATCTCTAGAGAAGACAACCCTCAATACACCCGGTTGGGATTGAACCCTTACCTCCTCGTCACAGTCAAATCATTCTTGATAAGCCTGACATTTAGTCCACCTGCCCACGGATGTGGGTTCTTCACTTTTCGACCATCCAGAGTAAAGAAGATTGTTTTGATGAGCAAGTTTTATTTTACTATAAATAATATTAAGTGTAACAGTCCCTATTATAACTTGAGTTTTCAATGAACAATATTTATTATTGTATTAAACAATAAATGGTTCGGTGCACCTCACAGACTTTCTCTTTTAACTTAAAATAAAGACATTTACTAAAAACTAGTAAGATTTGTGAAACGAAATAATAAAAATTGTTGCAGAAACACTCCACCAAAGAGCACAAATGAAATAATATAAACTGTTACAGAAACTTCGAGAGAAATTAAGCATCCATGTCCACCAAAGGCGCATAGCAATCAATTTCATATTCAAAAGACCTAGATAAAAATATATATATAACTCATAAAATATTAGTTTTATAATACATATGTCCAATAAAAGATTTTATTTTTGATAGTACGACAGCTTTGCAATGATAAGTTTTTTTTGTATTTGAAATAGCTATCAAGATATTATCAAAATGGGAGATTTGCGCTCATGCTAACCACCCTCAAATTCATTTTCATGGGAAAATGAGGATTGTTTTTTTTATTTTTAATCATAAACCGTGCCTAGATACAAAATTTAATCAAAACCGTTAGAGCGGGTTTTTGAGAAAAAAAATTTTTTTTTCTCTTTTTGCCTTTCAATAAACTACCATTAATTTTATGGTTGGATATTTAATTCCATAAACTCCTTATAAAAACCCTAGATACTAAGTTTTAGCCGAATCTGTAAAATGGTTTTGGCTCTAACACGATATACAGACAGACGGAATCGCGAAAAACAACTTTTTCGGTTTCAGCAATCCATGGAACGTCGACATTTATCAAAATCTCGATATTTCTTACGATCACTATACTTTTGTCTTCGGGAAGTCGAGAAAAAGTAAAAAGCCATCATACGTACCTGCTGAGCACCGCTTCCCTTTTTCTGACATATTTTGAATATAAGAAGGAAGTGAATTATAATATGGTTGGCGCTATTTTGAGATTTATGTTCGTATTTTACTATTAAAACCCCCTTTAAATATACAGTGCTTGAATAATTTACTTGGATACCCCTCCGACTCCACTCGCTACCAGCTGGTGAGTAGCTATTAGTCTTGTTTAGTCTTGCGCCTTTGTCAAGGGCGTGGAAAGGTAATTATTGTTCTAGGGTGGGTCCACCAGAAGAAGAACGAACGTAATGTGTGCATGCATGTGCGCAGAGGGGTGGGTTTCATACTAATACGTTAGATGCACCAAATCAAACGTGATAAATGAACATTGAATATAATAAAGTTAATAGCGTTTACCATTCTTGATAGTACACCCTAGTATGAATCTTTTCCGACCATTGTGCCACTTCTTATCTGCCTTTCTAATAAATGAATATTTAAAAGTCAAAACTCGTTGAATACATTATTAAATGTAATGAACACAATAAATCAAATTGTAAGTATTTTAATAATTCCTCAATTTTAAAGAAGGAAAATGTATTAAACTTTCAACCTTATGCAATAAATTTAATTAATTTAACAATCACTTATAAAGACAATACATGTTTAACACAAAACTTACATACATTTTATACATATTAGTCGAAATTTAATTGGCTTAAAAAAATTATATAAAGCTTTATTTAATATTAATTTTTTTCATATTAGTAGTGCCACCCATTGGCATGCGTGCCATATATTTGCCATCCCTGACCTAGTATAATTTTCAACCAAAGTTTTGTGTATTTGAATTTTGAAAAATATATATTAAGAGCCATTAAATGTTTATATTTATATGTCGACCCTCCGTTTTGAGGAGTCCCTCAATTCCAAGAAGGGTCCAATAATTTGCAAGGGAGCCAGTCCCCCTCAAACCCCACCTTTCTATGCTTATGGCCCTTGTACCCTCTTACCACTATCACAGTCATTTATTTAGGACTACATCACTAGAAAGCGGGATGCAATACGTTTTTGAAAGGGTGCATATTTTTGGTGGTGTGTTCTTTTACGTGAACTTTCTAAAAATACATAATAGGCACACGACTCACAAACTATCTTAATCTAAAACAATACACATAACACTACACACCGAGTCCTAGCACTTAGATATTTTCTAATCAGATAACAGCACTAACTGATTGACTTATCTTACACCGGTGGTCACATGGTACAAGGCGTCAAACCAGATTATAGTTAATTAATCAATAAATGTTTCCCTGTGGCCGGGTCACTTTAGTAAAATGCCTTCATCTTCCTTTATTCTTCCTCCATTCTTCCTCCTTTAATTGCTTCCATTCGTCTCCTCTCACTTGCTACACGTTCTATTATCTGCTCCTCCCATCTATTTCTTATTTTAATGAATTGCTGGTGAAAAAGAGTTGAGGATCGAATCTCAGCTGTGTGCACCGGAATGTATTTCCAAATGTGATATATCACTGTGGTTTTATCATTATCTTTCCACACCAACGCGGATACATTTCTTCTAAAGACACTTTCCTCAGCCCTAACCTTAATATTAAGCTAGTAATACTTCTTGTTAGATGGGTATGATTTAAAAAAAAAAACATTGGCTGGTCATCTTATCGTAGGCGAATAGTGGACCATTTCCATAAAACTCAACCTACTCATCCAGTATCTTGGATTAAATAATTTATTTTGTGAACCATGATGGGTTTCCTTAAACAACACCCTCCTTAACCTGAATCATAAGAGTTAATCAGTATAATTTGTGGATAGCCTGACCAGGCAGTGAAACGTGTGGCTCTCTAAATAGGTAGTCCAATACACTAATAACCCTTTGTGTTATAGTCTGATAAAAACATCCTCCAACACTTGTGATGAATTGTCTCCAAGCCTTGGTCCCCCCTCCCCCCTGTTGTGGTATTGCCTTGTATCCAAGTATTGGTCACCCTTGGTGGTTGTATCGCCTTGTATCTAAGTCTTGGTCATCCCTGGTGGTATTAATGCCTTATATTCGAGTCTTCGTCATCCCTGATAGTAATAATGCCTTTTATCTGAGTATTGGTCACCCCTGGTCATAATAATGCCTTTTATCTAGTCTCGGTCACCCCTGTTTTTAATAATGCCTTTTAGCTGAGTCTTGGTCATCCCTGATGGTAATAATGCCTTTTATCCTAGTCTTGGTCATCCCTGATGGTAATAATGGCTTTTATCCTAGTCTTGGTCATCCCTGATGGTAATAATGCCTTTTATCCTAGTCTTGGTCATCCCTGATGGTAATAATGGCTTTTATCCTAGTCTTGGTCATCCCTGACAGTAATAATGCCTTTTATCCGAGTCTTGGTCATCCCTGGTAGTAACATTGTGTGTTTCTTGGTTATTAAACTTCTAAACACGGGAATAACAACCATAAAAGGCAATCAAAACGTTTATACGAGTAAATTATTCCCCATTCCTTCTGAGTGTGTCAAACTCTAACAAACCAATAGTTTAAAAGGCCTCAAGTTATATTGAATTATTTTTAACATATTAGTTTTTTGTTGAAAACTCATTTGTACTCCTCTCATTAGTAAACTTTTTATTCTAAAATAAACATTGTTGGACACGTTTCTAGTTCTTTACTTATAAATAAGTAAAACCTCAATTAAGCCAGTAACTATGCAAGCCCGCTTCAGTGGTCGAGTGGTCTCTAAGATAAGTCTTCATTCTCGTGTTTAGAGTGGCCTGCTGAAGATGGGGAGATCAGAGTTTGAATCCCGGTCGGGTATACTGCGGGTGGGTTTTCCTAAATGGTTTCCCACTATCCTTCCAAGCAAATGTAGGCAGACTAGCACTAAAATGTTTCCTACCCCATTAGAGTAATCGTGTAATATGCTTGTAACCTGAACCGATAGTAAGACGCGGCGATAAAATACGGAAATGTTATTTTTATGACAATTATTAAAATGTTAAGAAGGAAGGTCCCAACAATATTTATTTTAGATTAAAAATGTAGTAATTTAGACAGAACAAATAGTTTACTTCCCCTCACCACCCCAAAAATAGTATAAACTAGTTTTGTTTTCCCGCCATTTTCCGGGAGCGCCCGACAGCGCGTCTCTCCCGACTTTCTTAGATGTTTAGTTGGGACCTAGCATCGCACAGATGGACACGTGGACAAAGGCGTCAGTATCGTCATGTCTAGTTTGTTTTGTTGTAACAGGGAGGTTGTGGTTGGAGTCCTGTCTGGGTGTATTAAGCTGATTTTTTCTGATCGGTTTCCCACCCTCTCTCCACGTTAATTCCTGTTACTTTCCTCTTAATTAGTTTCCCTACCTCTTGCCCTTGAGATGAAACTGTTTTATTTCTTCGTCATGCTCAGAATTCCTCTACTTGTCATAGATGTCCGTATTTTACACCGATAAGCAGAGATGAGGAAGGCGAAAGTTTAGAAGTGTACCAGAATTTACGTGGATGGCGAGGAGATAAACAATTTAGGGGTAAAACCTAATTACACTCGACCAGGATTTGAAATCTGATCTAACCACAAAACTGGACAGCATTGACCTCTTTTTCCGTGAGTCCACTGTATGGGTGGGTACCAGCCATCTCCCTACTCCCCCGACCCAGATTGTCATATATTTAATTATCGACACGGATAAGGAACTCTACAAAGAACTAGCCCCTAATTTGTGCGGGATGATCAAAGCCCCGTGATGTTTGCTCTAACTTATCTTATCCGAGTGTAGCGCTTTGGATTAGGCGCAATAAACGATTTTGTGGTAATTAGTAGATCGATTTACTTCTCCCATCAATCATTTGACTGTCCCTATATATCAACATGTTTTATTTGATTTTGTTTAAAAATAAAAGGTTCATCATTTGGCAGAGTGCCTTTGTTTGTTAAATTGAGCGATTTTTTTAAAAGTAGTCCAATCATATCCTTCCAAAAAATTACAGTCAAACTAGTTTTCCACCCACTTGGAAGGACTTTTGATTAGATGGAAAATTAATGTAAAAGATTAGCGTTTGATTTTTTACACAAATTAAAACCATAACAAGTCGTATCCAGGTGAAAAATCGTTTGTCTACTTTTTTACTTGCCCAAAACTCAAGATTTATGGTAAATCCCAGCATCAGTTCAGACGTTTTGTGATTTTTGTGTAAATCTACAGTTAAATGCCAAATTTTTAATGGAATATTATTTGTGATCTCGGGGACCCTCTAATAATAGCGTCCATACATTCACCAAGTAGCGTAATTTATAAATAGATTGCAGTATCACTATTGAAAATTTGTAAACCTTGATATAATAATCCTTGAAGCAAATATTTTACTTAAATAAAAGAACAATAAAATTTGTTTACCAGAACTCGAGAAATTGCAGTCGAAAAAATTTTCATATTCTGAAATATTGGCTTGTCCTTTGAATATGTTTGAAATTTAAAATTTTAAGTACATCTTTGGTGTATTTGCTACCATTAAAAAAAGCTAGTGAAAATCGGTTTGACAGAACTCCGAGAATTATTGTAAGAAATAATATCTTCACGCTTTAAATATATGGATAATTATTGAGAGCTTAACTCCCCACGAAGTCACATAAGAGAAAACGATTTATTTTAATGGTGTTGCCAACCTTGTGAATTTAGGCTCGCTGAGAGCTGCATCTTAAGTAATTCAGTCAAATAACTCCTAGAAATCTTGTCAGCTAAGCGCTTCTTCCCCTCACTATAACGCTTAGTTATGATTAGTTAATCCCAACTCGGTTACATGTTTACCTCTTTCTGGTTCTTCCCCTATCTTAATTCGTGAATAAATTGCTATTATTTTTCAGTTTATAAATAGCTAAATATGGTAAAATGATTTCACTCTCAAATCCACTATTCCTTCTAACGAAGATTACAGAAAATCGCGCCACCATACGACGCTTGTATAAAACTGTAGGGACTTAAATTTGTGACAGTTAAAAACAGCGACTAAGAAAAACTAAAATATTCATTCTTAGATCAATATTTGTCAAAGTGACAAGATAAATTTGCGAGGCGGCTGGATTGATTTTTCTATAGTGGATTTTCAATTTTTATAAAAGGACAAAATTACAGTGAAAGGGCTATATTTTCGGGAGGTAAGACAATTTTATTGTGAGCCGCTTCACCGCCAAAGAGACATTTTGAATATTTATTTAAATAATTGTTTATGTCTAAGTAAAATAAATGGTATGATGCACCACTCATAATTTTTATTTTTTATTTTAAAATAGATACATGTACTAAAATCTCGAAAGATTTTTGAAATGAAATAATATATATTGTTGAAGAAACACTCCAACAAAGAGAAAAAATTAAATAATACATCCTGTTAGAGAAACATTGAGAAAAGACGAACATCTCTGTCAACCAAAGAACATATTCATTTGACTTTCCTTTTCAAAGCTATCCCTAAACATAAATATATATATAAGTATTATATATTCATATTCTTATATCTCAGAAACTATTGGTCGTATATAAACATTTATTTCAAATAAAAATTCTTATTTCTAATATATACTACAACTTACAATGAAAGTTATCTCGTATCTATAATAGTTTCCAGATATATGATGAAAAATTGAAAAATCTCTGACAATTCTAAAGTTCATTTTCCTGGAAAAAACGGCGATTTTGATTTGTAATGTTAAACAGTTCCTAGATACAAAATTTAATCAAAATATTTCAAACTAATTTTGAGAAAATCGACTTTTTCTCTTTTTGCCCTTTAGTAAGTCTACCCTTCATTTTAGGGTTGGATATCTAATTCCAAAGTCTCCTCGTGGGAACCTTATAAAAAGCTCAGGTACAAAGTTTTAGCCTGATGTGTAAAGGTTTCTTCTCTAGGTCGAGATACAGACACACAAACAGACAAACGGCATCGCGAAAACTACATTTTTGGTTTCAAGGTGTCTTTAAACGTCGACATTAATCAAAATCTCGAGCTCAATTTTTTTTTTTGACGATTGTAATATCTCTTTCCCTTCGGGGGTTCGAATGAAAGTAAACGTGTATTGCGCATAATTGCTAGGAATAGTGTTATATAGGGGTTACATGAAAAAGTATTTAAAATACAGGCCTCACCTAAGAATTTATAGATTAAAGATCTATTTCTTCCCCTTTTCCCGCTTGAGAGTTTTTAATTTCTTCACAGTAGCTCATAAGAATCATAAATTATACATATTACCGTAAACATCAAATATTTTTAAGGAAAATAATATATTTAAAGAAAACTATACATTAATTCAAGGGGGACTTTATTGTTTAAAAGAGCCTTGCCACTTCCTATTGGGGGACTTCACGAGACACCTTACTTAAGAACCTCTCTCCCTCCCTCCTCCGCACAAAATAAACAGGTCTGGGTATGGCCCTTATTAAATGCAAACACAATAGCTCAGTCCTGAGAAATGAGTTTCCTAAGAAAATATTTGGTATTGGTAATTTCTACATAATATTTTAAAGACTGTGAGGATAATATGTCGGACGTCATTTTATAAACAGTATAATATTAGATAAATTCGTGTTGACAATTTTTAAACCCCTTCATAAATAAATGTATAATATAATGAATGACATTTGAAAATTAAGCTGATCAGCTATAGGTCAAAAACCTCTGCGCTGCCGATACACATTACTGCGAGAGTGGCGCCTTCTTATCCGATGTTTTCAAAAGACATGTGTCAATTAAAAAAAACACTTTAAATGTTTAAATTACATCTCAGTATAGTATTTTCCAAAACATAAACAAGTGCTTGTTGAAAATCACTTCTCACGGAGTGAGTAGATTCGTATGCCAAGTCCCATTCGTACTGTCATCCGACCATTATGGCTCGGAGTGCTGCTGTCTGCGTTGTTTATATAGGATTCATTTATTTACAGTGACGACGAGGGGGATTTATAAAGGAAATAAGGTTTTGATCAAGCTGCCATTTCTCATCAGACTCGTTTGAAAACATAAATAAGCCTTCAAACGCATGGTTTGGGGTCGGTTTGGTTTCATCAGATTGGCCCACTTTAGTTTAGAACGCTGTATTTTGGTTTGGTGGGGGTTTTAGAGCTCACTCTGACTGAAACACTGGTTCCTATCACTTCATCCCCCAGCCTCCTCCCCCATCCAGTGATCCCACGTCTTATTATGCATCTGAGAGATTCATTAATAAGATAGACATTTTAGAAGAGATGTACCAGTATATGCGTGGAGGGAAAGTTGAGAACAATTTTTGAAAAGAAAAAAATCAGTACACCCGGCCAGAATTAGAATCTAAAAATATTCATCATCCAAGTAGTAGACTGAGACTGATGCCTTTGTCTACGTTCTTACCCGTGCGTGAGTATTTAAAATGAACTATGGTACATATTTAATGAGAAATGAAGCAATCTAGTATTCATATTTAAATTAAGATAAGCTAATTTGACGAACAACTTGATTTCACATCGATTTCTTATTTATAATTGAATTATTGTTCTCACTTTGTATTGTATTTGACTTATAGACAACCTGCCGAAGTGTTTAGTTTTATTAATCAAATCTTGAAAATAAACACGATTAAATAATATCACTACTTTATAAAAAATAAATCAAATATTTTTCAGTACAAACAAAGATTTTTTTTTTCACATGTGGATACCAACATTTGTTGAATATCTGTCATGAGCATTGCGGCATTAGATGAAAACCTTTTTAAATGAAGAGAAAAAGTTGTCATTAAATTCCAGGACACCTTGACAGATATTCAAGAAATTTTGAGATCACCATGTGAAGAAAATTAAATTCTATGATTGTACTAAAGCAATATTTGATTTATTTTGACCAAAAATAAAGTTTTGCTGTAAAAACTGCAAAAACACTGGTCTTTTCTCGCGTTCCCTAAATCATTGTAGCTAAACCTATTTTCGGACTATTTCCCGATTAGTTTAGTATAATCAATAGTCTTAATCTAAGAAGTAAAATATAAGGGTGAGTTGGAGAAATTTGAGGTAAGGGCGGATTTTAAATATAATTTCAGAAAACTATGCTTAGTTTTATTTTTTAGGTAATTTTTTGATGATTTTTAGGTAATTAAAGACCGGGCCCTGAATGGCTGTACACATGTGTCGCTTTCACTATCAATATTTCAAATCTGTGGGCATTTGTAACCGAGAGAGTTGCAATTATTTATTTTACACCCATGGTGATAGCCAAGTGGTATAAGGCGTATAGATTTACAAAGCATTTGATCACCATTAACGGGTGAGATCGTGGTTCGAATCTCGAACTGGTGCACCAAGTGTGAATTTTCATTTTTGTTTTTCCCATCCTCTCCCTCCAAGCTAATGTGGCTACCCTCATCATTCTTACGTAGCTTACCATTAAACAATAAATGGGATGATACACTCTCATAGTCTATTATTGTTTGGAACCAAATTTTAAAAAATCTTTGTTCATTTAAATATTTTTAAATTAATTTATATAAGCGTATAGCTCGAACAGGTAGTAAGACGTGGTGCTAAACACCCCCCTTCAAATCGAGTATTCATGATGTAAAAAACACCCTAGATACACCTTCTGGACAAAGCTTTACCCGGCTCGGTGCTGTAGTGGTCAGTGCACGGTATTTTTCTTTTAAGAGGAATTATCCAAACGGTCGCCAGTGGTTAAAAAATTATGCTAAAGTCAGGATTAAGACTCCCACTGGTCCACCCCTCCATATTCACTATCATCACATCATCTAATTGCGGGTACATGTTGATAACTTCCATAGGTGTACCCTGAGCAACGCTCTGTGACAACAGAAGGCGAATAGTCTACATACCGGCGACCGAACTGGGTGCCATGTCCCTCTCGGTCAGTAATGCCATACGCTAGTGATAATAATAATAATAATAATAATAATAATAATAATAATAATAATAATAATAATAATAATAATAATAATAATAATAATAATAATATAATAAAGCTTTGTAGTAATTTTTTAAAACTTCCAAACTTTCAAAAATCAGTTATTAATAAACTACCATTGATTTTAGTGCTATAATTCAAATTACGATTTCACTCTGAGGTGTGACCATATTACATCTAAACATCAAGTGTGAACTAAATCTAATAAACCATTTCTGCGGTTAGGCTAAGCTAAGTTAGATTAAATATAACTATAATGAATAAATATAAACATAACTAAGAGGACGCCGAATTGTAAATTGTGGTATATGCTTCATCTGCCTTACAAGCTGAAATAAAAAACAATTTGGACCAAGGGGCTGAAGTCGGATCACCATAGGAACAAAAAAACAAATCAAACTGTTCAAAAGTTACTAAATTTAGTATCATGTGTTCATACGACAATCCACGTGTTTCGTAGCTGTCATCTAATAAAAGATGGGGCCACCTTATTCAGATTCCTTCAAGATAAATTTAGTGCTAATTTACCAGTGCTGCTCTAAATGATTTATTTATATCTTATGAAAATCTGTTCTCACAGCGCTCGTACTATATAAGCCCACACACACACACGCACGCTCGGCTCCATAAAAGGGTGATGACGCCCGTCTCAAAGACTATGTACACAGAAGTAAAAACAACGGATCTCACACAACGAGGGGCGTTTCGTCTTTTAACTAAATGGGTGTAGTAGACATCCGTTTCCATCAATACTGATGAAGCCGGCAACAGGACGAGGTTGTATATTTTTGACAAGACCTTTTGTCAGTTGTCAACACGAAGAACACACTCGGCGCTAAGTGTGTGTGTGTGTGTGTTTGTGGAGGAAGGGCTGAAAGGGGGTGGGGGATTGGTGAAAGAGGAGGCTCGGTCGTTGAAAGTATATTTATATACATTCAACGGCTCGGCTATCACCTCTGCTGAGGTGATTCGACAGAGTGGGTCATGAAGGCTCTGAGAGGATTGGTCAAAAGTGAACGCTTTACTACAGTACGGAAATAATATAATCCGTAAGTTCTAGATTCAATACCGGCCGAATGCAGTGTGTTCTTTCAATGCTGTGGTTTCTTACCATACACCAAGTTAATAATGGTACATTTTATTATATTTTCCCTACTCTTTCTGATTTTTGTATTATATAGTTTGAGACAATTATATAGCCAATATAAATACTAGACCGTACTAAATATTTATATTTATAGACCCGCTTCAGTGGCCGGATGGTCTAAGGCGTCACTCTCGTGGTAGTCTGGCCTGCTGAAGACGGAAAGATCGGGGTTTTCATCCCAGTTAAGGCTACTGAAGGTGGTTTTCACAAATGATCTCCTACTCTCCCTCCACACAAATGTGGGTAGACTATCTCTAAAATGCTTATTTCCTCATCCCTACCCCATTAGAGTAATTATCATACATGCGTCTAACTAAACAGGTAGTAAAACCCGGTGATTAAAAGAATGTGTTAGTAAGAAAGTAGGACATAAAGCAGTTTAGTTAGGTCACACTAGAATATTTAAAGATCTAGGTGGGCTGGATCGATATATATATATATAATATATATATACACACACAACTTATAGCTATAATTTACCGTGAATTGATGCAAAATGGGCATCCAACATAATAACCCCTTCCCTCTCCTAGTAGGAAACGTTCCTCAGCCCCTCCGCTGAAACGCGGCTATCAAGTGCGGAGGAAGTGTACCCCACTGGCCACAGTATGTATGTTTCCAATACTGCCGTCGGCCTCATATGGTGGTATGTAGGTAGTTATTTTGTGTACTGCATACAGGAGCAACATAATTTCAGTAATCGTCATTTAAATATATTGTACTATATCTCGATACTTTGGAGAGAAATTATTGTGATCGTCAAAAAATTCGAACTCAAGATTTTGATAAATGTCGACGTTTAATGACCCCCCCGAAACCAAAAAAGTTGTTTTCGCGATGCCGTCTGTCAGTCTGTACCTTGGGATTGAGCCGAAACTATTTTACAGATTGGGTCTTGGTATCTGGGGTGTTCATAAGGTCTCCCGAGGGATTTTTTGAATTAAATGTCTAACCGTAGATTTAAGGGTAGTTTACTAAAGAGAAAAAGAGGAAATATTGATTTTCTCGAAATTTTCTCTAACGATTTTTATTAAATGTTATATCTAGACACTATTTATTATTATAAAAAAATGTCAGTTCTCATTTTCTCACGGAAATTATTTTGAGAGTACTTTAAACAAGGAAATTTTTTCCAATTTTGATCATTTATCCACAACTATTTGAGATACGAAATATCTTATCATTGTAAAGTTGTAGTACTATTAAAGATACAAATCTTTTATTTGAAATATATTTTTATGAAACAAATTCTATCCGAGCTATAAGCAAATATATACTTTTTAATTCAGGTCTTTGAAAATGAATTTGATTTTTATGCTCTTTTGTGGACAAAGATAATTCTCTTTTCTCAAATTTTTTGTAACAGTGTTCGCAGTTTCTAATGCCATAGAGTAAGTGATAATTAGTAAAATGTGTAACAGTGTACATCATTTCATTTATGATTTTGGTATAGTGTTTCTACAACAATGTGTTATGTATAATTTTTTCGATTCACAAATTTTACGAGTTTTTAGTTTTTTCGTATATTTTAAGGTAAAAACGAGTAAAAGTCTGTGCGGTGCACCGTACAATATTTTTTTTAAATTGTCAAAGCGTCCGTGGGCTGGATAAACCCATTCCGTGGGCTTGATCCGGCCCGCAGGCCGTAGTTTGGGGACCCCTGGTCTAAAGCGTTACTTAACAATTTGACTATGATACCTCTAATCGATCCGTTTGTGCATCTGTCTACTGAGTTAGGGATCCCGGGTTATATTATCAGCAAGGCCGTAAAAAATAGAATCGGTGCAATTGGAGCTACCCCTTTATTAATGACGAATTAACGACTGGGGGGACTGGGTATAGGATATTATCTATAATTATGTTATTTTGTAAGTCACATAGTGATTTAATCATTTAGTTCATAAAGTGTATGTTGATTACCACAAGTAAACATCAATATAAACATAGTAGCGATAAAGTGGATTGTAGTGACGGGGAGATCAGGTTCGTATCTCGTCTGGGCGCACTATGGGCCGGTTTTCATATGTGATTTATCACTATAGTTTTCCGATCCTCTCTCTATATATATACATTTTTTTTATTTAGCAGCGCGTATTACTACCCGTTTGGATTATACGCTTAAGTACTAATTACGCGAATGGGTTAGGAATGGGTAAGATTAAATTTAGACGAAGTGAACCCGAATTTTCATGGAGGAAGAGTGGAAAACCATTTAGGGAAAACCACCCCCAGTTCACCCGATCAAGATTCGAACCTCGATCTCCCCGACCTCGGCAGTCTATCTCAACATTAAACTAGTGCATTAGCTAACTACGTCATTGAGGTGTGTCTATACAATCTTAAATCAGTTATTGGCCGGTGACATGGTGGTCTAGATGTAACTTCTGTGCTGGGGATCCGGTGTTCAATCCTTGGTCTCGACATAAATTTAGCGGATTACCAAATCCTTCCTTCACCTCTGACAAGACGTATATTAATCTCGACTTGTGAATGTGTGGAATGTCAGGCCTCCATCCTGGCTTGGATCCCTCGTTAAACTGTAGGATGTTGAGCTCGAATGCCGAGGACGGGTAGATCAAGTTTCGTACCTCGGTCGGGTGAACTGGAGGGGGTTTTTCCTAAATGGTTTTCCACTCTACCTCCACGCAAATGTGGGTTCACTTCCCCTATATTCAACCTTCCCAATTCCTAACCCATTAGCGTAATTAGTACTTAAGCGTAAAACCCAAACGGGTAGTAAGACGCGGTGCTAAAATAAAATAAAATAAACTGTAGGTCCTCCATTTCATCTCACAATCACCCTACCATTACACATTAGCGTAAGTGTGTATAACCCGAACGAGTAGTAAGACGCGGTGCTAGTAATAATAGTTATTGGTCACAGTATTAAACTAGATAGTTAAACAAAGTTTATTAATAGATAAGTCCAACACCTTATCTCAGTCAATGTTGAATTAAGAGTGGTTGATTCTATTCTCACCTTGGCCAAAAAATGTATCATCATTAAAATTGGAGACAAGACGTGTATTAATCACAACTTGTGAATGTGAGGAATGCCAGGCCTCCACCGTGGTTCGGATTCCACGTTAAACTGTAGGTCCTCCATTTCATCTCACAATCACCCTACCATTACACAATAGCGTAAGTGCGTATAACCCGAACGGGTATTAAGACGCGGTGCTAATAATAATAATAATAATAATAATAATAATAATAATAATAATAATAATAATAATAATAATAATAATAATAATAATTAAAATTGGAGTTCCGCTTTCACAGTGATGAATCAAAGGGCGGAGGGCTGGGTTTTGTGTTAGTTCAATATTTATGTAATTGATAGGTAATGTGCAGATATAATCAGTCGGTTCAGAAAGTTCACAATAAATACCTCAAATAAACTTTTAAAATATTAATTTATATTTCTGTTGAATGGGTGGTACGATTGTCAGCGTTCTGCTGTTGCTGAGAGCATTGTATACTTGTAATGGGACGCCTACTCCAAACAACTATATTATCATGTCATTAAAGTGCCATATGTTTTTCACAGGCCCACAAGTAAATGCTGTCTAGAGATTGGACTGGTGTAAACACTAACAGCATGGTTTTTTTTTTATAATCTTATCTTCCTATTTGAATTTGTTCGCATTTCGAGGTGACTCGGCAAACAGATTAAGTGCGTGTTTATGAGCAGCGACATCAGGTGATAATGCAGCTTTGTGTAGCATAGCTATGGAATAATAATGTTTAGATTTCTGGACCCATAATTTATGATTGACATACACTAGACATGTTTTATTGTTGGCGTGACTTGTGGAATCTATCAAGAGTCGTTTCATAATTTATTTACACCTCTCTTGAAAGTTGTAAAAGTTAATAGATCTACTTTCATGTATTGATACCCTCAGAGGTGTGCTTGGCTGATGCTGTTATCCCTTTAAACAGAGTGCCCCATTTATTAAAACATCACCCGCCTCGGTGGCGTAGTTGGCTAACGCGCTAGTCGTGTTGAGCTCGACCACCGAGGACGGGGAGATCGAGGTTCGAATCTCGGTCGGGTGAACTGGGGGGTTCCTAAATGGTTTTCCACTCTCCCTCCACGCAAATGCGGGTTCACTTCCTCTAAATTCAACCTTCCCAATTCCTAATCCATTAGAGTAATTAGTACTTAAGCGTATAACCCGAACGGGTAGTAAGACGCGGTGCTAAAGATTATTATTATTTTAACATTTATTTTATTCTGCGCTTTGCGTCTTACTACCCACCCTGGCTATCATGCTTTATGATGGTAGAGTAGAGACAAAGATAATGAAGTTTAGAGGAAATGTACCTACATTTACGTGATGGGAGAGTGAGAAACCATTTATGAAAATCCACCACAATACGCCCGCCATGGATTCGAGGCCGGGTCTTCCTGTCATCGACAAAGTAGACAAGGCGAGACTTACGGCTTAGTCCGCGTGTCCACAAACGTGTGCGTGTCAATTTGAAGCCTTTGCGAGATAAATTTTAGTGATCAATCATAGAAAAGTGTCTAGATAGTATGCCTGAAGCAGAGCTGTGAGCGTAAATAACATCCCACTTATTATTATTATTATTATTAATAATAACAGGTTGTGTGTGCGCTTTTCATAGTCAAATAAATCATATAATATTTATATTTTCATTTTACAGTAATTAACGGCGTTACCAACCTCGGTAGCTTAGTTAGCTAACGCGCTAGTTTCATGTTGAGATAGACTGCCGAGGGCGGGGAGATCGAGGTTCGAATCTCTTCAGGTGAACTAGGGGTGGTTTCTCCTAAACAGTTTTTCACTCTCTCTCCATGAAATTTGTGTTCACTTCCTTTATATTCAACCTTTCCAATTCCTAGCTCATTAGCGTAATTAGTACTTGAGCGTAAAACCCGAACGATTAGTAAGACACAGTGCTAAATAATAATAAACTAAACTAAAAGCGTTAAAGACAGCTTTCCAGTAAAAACGGACGCGAGTTTGTTTGTAAGTCGAGTGCTGGTAAAATATGTGTCTATAAAGTGAACATTAAATATCTCAATTAAAAAATAAGGCTGTTGCACAGCTAGTATTGAATCCCTTTCAATCATCAGGTAATAGTCGCTAGTTGCGTTAATAACCAATGTAATGATAGAGAAAGAGATAAGACATAAATGATTTAATAAATCATCCTTTAATGGCCAAATGTCAACAGTCCCTAGTGTTAAATACCTAAAATAAATCAAACCACAATGTTGTCATATTTTATAAACTGTATATTAATGTGAGTTTAGAAAGTTGTGACATTTTAATTATTTCGTTAAAACTAGTGCAGTTATTTACACTATGAATATCTCTAGCTGCACATTTATTTTTAATGTTTTCTTTATCTTGTATTTTTCGATAATCGGTGCTGCGTAAGGTAAGCATTTTTTGGGTGGGTGAATAATAAACGACAATGTAGTTATAACAGCCCTCTACGTACATTAGAGCTAAATGCTTTAGTTTGATCGTAATAAAGGGATAGAAACAGATTAACATATTATGTAACAATAACGACCTATGTATTTACAACATTTTATCAAAACTACTTGAAATAATTATTTTTCACAAAATTTGTTTACAATTTTTTTATCATTAATTTATATTGATTCAAAATATCAAACAATTGTTTGTATAGTCTGAAATACCGTTTGAAATTATGTCAAAACTAAAAGCAGTAACAATATTATGTGGCCTTACCAAACAACTTATTGAGGGTAGTGACTATTTTGTGTAGTTATAACCAATATTTTACTGAGGTTAGTGACTATTTTGTTTGGTTATAGCAAACATTTTATTGAAGATAGTGACTATTTTGTGTAATTATAACAAATATTTTACTGAAAGTAGTGACTATTTTGTGTAGTTATAGCAAACATTTTGCTAAAGGTGATGACTATTTTGTATAGTTGTAACAAATATTTTACTAAGGCTAGTGACTATTTTGTGTGGGTTGTTTCAGGGTTTATCATCTACTATTCATTCCTCGCCAGTTTCTTTTGGTTGAACGTGATGTGCTTCGACATCTGGTGGACATTCAGGTGAGCTAACAGCAGTGGCACCGCGTGGGATGTTGCCAGGGTTTCGCTTGGTCAAAATGTGTTCTTCAAATTATAACCAATCACCATTAAGATACTTTGGTTCTAAATTCCCAGAATTGGTTATTTAAGTGTTCGCGTGCTGTGTTGGTTGGCAGGCTACAAGGGATTCGGAGTCCACCAAAAGTGCTGTCTCAGGCGCTAACAATGCATAAAGCGCATTCAAACACAATTTTAAATCACTTTATATTAGGTTGTGGAGGTCTACATTTTAAAATATCAACAGTGGTGGCCAAGGGGTCTAAGGTGATAAATTCGCATCGTTGACTGGGAAATTGCGTGTTTGAATCCCCACCGAGTACACTGAATGTAATTTTCAATCAGGTTCATCCTTTATGTAATGGGGTGCTACATGTGATTTATAACTGTGTTCTTTCGAACCTTTCTCTACTCAAATTATTACATTTATTCTAAACCATCCTCTTCATATCTACTCCTTGGTTTAAACAGTTTAGCCTTTTTGTTAGCAGAGTAACAATAACATGCCCACATTGGTAGTCGCGTGGTCTAACGCGTCACTCTCGTGTTGGACTGCATTGCTGGTAATGGGGAGGTCATTGTTTGAATTCCGGCCAGGTGTATTTTCATAAATAATTTCCCTCTCTCCCTCCTCAATGCGGCTAAATTTCCTCTAAACTCGAATTTACTCATTCTTATCATATTATCATCATTAAAAAATATGCGTACAGCCTAAATGGGTAAAGAACTGCAGTGAAAATAATAATATAAAAGCCAAATCAACAAAGTTTATGAAACGGCGCAAGGAGAAGGAGAGAATGAAGGCAAAACGCCATACATACAGCCATCTTGGTTCGGGAGAAAAACAGTGTATTGTCTGAATTTTAATCTGTAGCTCAACGGACTCAAGGCAAATCTCCGGGAAATAGCTAAATAAACAAGCTACAGGACGTACACACATTTTCCGTGACAAACACAAACTTTGTTATCAATAACATAACATTGCCTTTCCTGCTTCAAACTAGTAGTTTTTTAAAAGTGTTAAAATAACAAAAAAGAGGAGGGGAGACGCTAACTTTTCCAGCCCATCTTAGTACCCGTTAGGCCGTTAGAACTACACGCACCCATTAATTAAGCTAATAGGAGGAAGAGTATTAAAGAAATTATACCCACATTTACGTAGCGATGAAATGGAAAATCATTTAGGGAAAACCACCCTTCTTATATCTGACCTGGATCCGAACCCCGATCTCCCCATCACCGGCAATCCAGTACAACACAAATGTGGCATGTTATACCACGTGGGTGAAAAAAATATTTTCTCCTGGGACTACATTTAGAAAAAAAAACACCTAGAATCACGTGGAGACTCTGCACAGTACCTTTATACCCAAACAGGAATAGAACCAAACACCCTTAGAGATAGGGATGAAAACTTCTCGGTAAAAATGTCAAATCATGGAATCTCAGGGGAAGGGGCGGATGTATTCGTAAAGTCTTTGACTAAAATACCGAAGTATTAATACTATATGGTCTGCAGCAGACCGGAGGATCCAGACGTACACCAAGCGCTGTAATCAATACGTGAGTGTGTGAAGAACACTGGAATCGTTGCTATTGTTTTATTGAGACTTTTTACTTTCTCGTTATCTTAGAGGTAGAGAAAGTATTGTGATCGTCAAAAAAATCTAATTCGAAATTTTGATGAATCACGACATTTCATGACCCCCGAATCTGAAAAAGTAGTTTTTGAATTTCCGTCTGTCTCTACCTCCAACTAGAGTCTAAACTATTTTACCGATCGGGCTAAAACTTGTGTATCTAGGGTTTTCATAGGGTTGCCCCGAGGGATTTTTGGAATGGGATATCCAAGCCTAAAATTAAGGGTAGTTTACTGAAGGGCAAAAAGAGAAAAAGTCGATTTTCTCAAAATCGGCTCTAACGATTTTGATTCAATTTCATTTCTAAACATTTATAAATATTCTAAATAAAATGGCTACCCTCAATATTTTGGCAAAATGACTTTAAGGGCTCCGGTCTGATGCATAAATTAGAGTTTTTTTCATCATATCTCCGAAACTATTTGAGATATTAAATTACTTATCATTACAACTATGTAAATCTATTTGTATTACACATATTTTATTCGAAGCATAATTTTATAAAACCAATAACTTTCAAGCTATACGCAAATATTTATATTTTTTAAACTTTTTGAACACAAAGGATAAAGTATTGCGACCTTAAAAAAATCTAACCTGAAATGTTGATGAATGTCAACGTTTCATGAATCCCCGAACCCTAAAAAGTGGTTTTTGCAATGCCGTCTGTGTGTCTGTTTGAACTTAAAATTAAAAGTAGTTTAATAAAGGGTGAAAAGAGAAAAATCGATTTTCTCAAAATCGGCTCTAACGATTTTGATTAAAATTCGTATCTAGGCGTTGATTAAGATTATAAATATACTGGCTATTTTCATTTTCCCATGAAAATTAATTTTAGGGTACTTTACAGAAGCTGAAATTTCCGTATCTCCTAAAACTATTTGAGATACTAAATAACTTATCATTGCAAAATTGTTGTACTATTAAAAATAAAAAACTTTTATATGAAATATATTTTTTTAAAACCAACAGTTTATTATATATATACAGGCAAATATGTTAATACAATTTTGTGAGCTTTAGTTGTACAGATATATTACTTAAGTTTTAACGCAATAATTCTCCAAATGCCATAGAGTAATTAAATATAAGTAAGCCTCTCAAAAATTTGTTATTTCTCCTTAAACTTTCTAGGATAAATATTTGTAAAACAATTATCTATCTCCATTTTGGACTCAATAGTCAATATTTACATTTTTTATTGGTCAAAAGTTATAAATGAGGAATTTAATAGCAATGCGATGACATGAAGATTTGCAACACCTAATAAAATGTCGAAAATGTTAACCGGAAGTTGAAATTTTAAAACGAAGTGTTGAACCTTGTGGACCCAATATTTATCATTTTTATCTGTCCAAACATACAAATGAGGACATTAATTCTTTATAAATAAAATTATAAAATTTAAAACCGGGACTCAAAAAATGTTTTACATAAATATAGTGCAATATATGCTTGGGTTTGCTAGTGTATATTATTTCGTTTCACATATATTACGAGCTTTGAGTAAATATCTCCATTTTTATACAATAGAGCGAAAAAGTCCGTGCGGAGCTCCGTACCTTTTATTTGATAATTTATTTATTTAGCACCGCATCTTACTACCTGTTTGGGCTATACGCTTAAGTACTAATTACGCTAATGGGCTAGGAATTGGTAAGGCTGAATACAAAGGAAGTGAACCCACATTTGCGTGGAGGGAGAGTGGAAAACCAATTAGGAAAAACCACCCCAGTTCACCCGAACGAGATTCGAACCTCGATCTCCCTCTTCTCATCAGTCTAGCTCAACATGAAACTACCGCGTTAGCTAACTATGCCACCAAAGCGTTTTTTATTATGTTTATGTTGTTGACGTCCTTAGGAGAAATTAAACTTAAGCATAATCTTTAAAACTCGGGATAGTTCGATTATATTCATTCCATTCATATAGATCAGGCATGTTAAAATTGCGGCTCGATCTATGTTTCTGTGCGGCTTGCGAAACTTATAACGAACCAACATTCAATGCGGCCCGATCTATGTTTCTGTGCGGCTTGCGAAACTTATAACGAACCAACATTCAATGCAGCCCGATCTATGTTTCTGTGTGGCTCGCGAAACTTATAACGAACCAACATTCAATGCGGCCCGATCTATGTTTCTGTGCGGCTTGCGAAACTTATAACGAACCAACATTCAATGCAGCCCGATCTATGTTTCTGTGCGGCTCGCGAAACTTATAACGAACCAACATTCAATGCGGCCCGATCTATGTTTCTGTGCGGCTTGCGAAACTTATAACGAACCAACATTCAATGCAGCCCGATCTATGTTTCTGTGCGGCTCGCGAAACTTATAACGAACCAACATTCAATGCGGCTCGATCTATGTTTCTGTGCGGCTTGCGAAACTTATAATGAACCAACATTCAATGCGGCCCGATCTATGTTTCTGTGCGGCTTGCGAAACTTATAACGAACCAACATTCAATGCAGCCCGATCTATGTTTCTGTGCGGCTCGCGAAACTTATAACGAACCAACATTCAATGCGGCCCGATCTATGTTTCTGTGCGGCTTGCGAAACTTATAACGAACCAACATTCAATGCAGCCCGATCTATGTTTCTGTGCGGCTTGCGAAACTTATAACGAACCAACATTCAATGCGGCCCGATCTATGTTTCTGTGCGGCTCGCGAAACTTATAACGAACCAACATTCAATGCGGCCCGATCTATGTTTCTGTGCGGCTTGCGAAACTTATAACGAACCAACATTCAATGCGGCCCGATCTATGTTTCTGTGCGGCTTGCGAAACTTATAGCAAACCAACATTCAATGCGGCCCAAGTTTTCTTTTCTTTCGTAATGTTTCTATGGTGTGTTTTTTCACGCCATTGTGGCAACACGAGTTTCCAGTTTTCAAATAACGGGCTTCCTATGGAAGTCAGACTGTAACTTCTCTCATTAGTTTAGTAATAGTACGCCAACACCAAGATTATAAACGGCTTAAATCCTCACTGATGGGCAAGTGGACTAAATGTCAGGCTCATCTATAATCTAGTCTTGTTTGTCTGTGACAGGCAGGCCAAGATTTGAATCCTGTCCAGTTGTACTGGGGGTGTTTTTTACTAAATCAATTACCACTCTCCCTCCATACAAATACTGGCACCTTTCCTCTAAATTGTACCTTTTCCATCCCTTTTGTTTAATTAAATGCGTAGAACAAGTACAGGGTAGTGAAACATGACCTTAAAAAGGGTTTAACAAATGACGTAAGGATGAGGAAGGTAGTTTAGAGGTAGTGCACTCACATTAGCGTGAATGGATGGTGCGGGGGAAATTCTCTCCTTCCCTCAGTGCACCAGGCTGAGATTCGAATCTTGACCTCTTTATCACCACCAAATTGTTCTATTGCGAGTAAGTTTCCTTAGACCACGTGGCCATCATTGTGTGTCACCCAGCAGACAAATTCATCATTGTGAAAAGAGGATGCCCCAAATCTACTATTGATAGACTTTTACCCGCCTCGGTGGCGTAGTTGGCTAACGCACCAGTCGTGTTGAGCTCGACCGCCGAGGACGGGGAGATCGAGGTTCGAATCTCGGTCGGGTGAACTGGGGGGGGTTTCCTAAATGGTTTTCCACTCTCCTCCACGCAAATGCGGGTTCACTTCCTCTAAATTCAACCCTCCCAATTCCTAATCCATTAGAGTAATTAGTACTTAAGCGTATAACCCGAACGGGTAGTAAGACGCGGTGCTAAATATTATTATTATTATTATAGACTTTTCGGCCGTAATGGGAATCGATCCCGAGATTCTTATCTCGGTATACAGACGCGCTATCCACTCGACTGTATTTTCGAATTCTGTTTTTTCAATGACACGCCCAGGTTTTAAAAACAACCTGACAAGTCACATCTCGTAAGAGTAATTATGTTCTGTTTGCAAAATGCCTTATGCCAAGCTGTATTCGAAAACGTGTGTTTTAACGAGACGTGGAACAAAGCACACACACGTACGTTGCAATAAATACCCCGCGACCCCACCCTCATCCAAACATATAGGTCGATTAAACATGACAGTCCATTAGTTAATAGGTCATGAATTTGACTGTGTGCTAGACAGAGTTAAACATCACATTTTCGTAGGAGGGGTCTTTTAGTAAATACAAATATTTTTTGCGGCCAACACTAATAACATTTTACTATATTAGGCTACAAGTGTAATTTTATTGGCATTTATAGTATTAATCCCAAGTGACAGCTGCAGGTCACATGGCCTGACTTACGAATACTTGAAAGCCGGTCTAGCGGCTTTGCTAGCTTTATTATTATTATTTATTATTATTTATTATTATTATTATTATTATTATTATTATTATTATTATTATTATTATTATTATTATTATTATTAGCACCGCGTCTTACTATACACTCGGGTTTTACGCACTTACGCTAATGTGTGATGGTAGGGTGATTGTGAGATGAAATGGAGGACCTATAGTTTAACGTGGGATCCGAACCACGGTGAAGGCCTGACATTCCACACATTCACAAGTTTTGATTAATACACGTTTTGCCAGAGGTGAAGTAAGGGTTTGGCAATCAGATAAATCTGTGCCGGGACCGAGTATGGCTGTCTTATTAAAATTGGACTACAGCTGGCTTTATTTCATTTGATGTTATTAGTTATCTGCACGTTGAACACAAGGTTAACCTTCTTCGGTGGCCTCATGGTCTTAGGCGTCACTCTCATGTCAGACTAGATGTCCAATGACAGTAAGATCGGGGTTCGATCCCCGTCTGGTGAATTGTTTTTTATTCAAAATTGTTTTCAACACTCCTTTGATTTAAATGTGGGTAGAATTTCTCTAAATTCAACTTTCCTCATCTCTAAACCATTAGCATTACGCTAGTACATATGTGTATAACCTGGACACCAGTGCTCACGCCGTTTAAGTGGTTAGGCTTTCAATAAATTGGATTACCAGTTATGGGGATGTCAAGGTATCAAATCTAGGTCAGGTACATTGAGGCTTGCCTTCCTAATATGATTTATCACCGTGTTTTTCCGATTATTTATCCCCGCTAATACGGCATCATTTTCTCTAAGCTACCTCCTCATCATTACGCCACAGATTAAGTCATTGACAACAATAGTCCAACCCCTCAGCTCAGTTGTAAGTGCATGTGTCTACTGAACTCAGGATATTGAGTTCAATTCCGTGAAATGCTAGAACATTTTTAGTTGGTGTAATCGAGGCTTCTCTCTTCATATTGATGGATTAACATTTGGGGGATTAGATGGTGTGTCTGTTTAAAAAATTAAGCTGGCTTGTAAGTCGTGTGCTGGTATTATCAGTAGGTTCAGTGACTGTAAGCTAAAACATACCAAAATAATAACAATGAAAAGCCACGTAGTTTAAATATACCAATTAAAATTCAATGAATTTGCATCAAGTCCATTCTATAGGTCGAATGATTAAAACCCTTAAATACTCACTTCAAACCTTGTCGTTCTTAGTTCGACCCCAGCTACAGACTAAAGGGGTATGTGTTTTCTGTTTCACAAATACCAGTAGGACTGGTACCTTTAATGTTTTGCACTACTGACTATATCCTGATTTTGGTAGGAACAAGAGTTTAGAATATACAGAAGTATTTTTTTTTGGTGGTCAGCAATGCTAATATTTTACTTTATTATGACTATTATTTTATAGGTATTGATAGTAGCCTATCTATCAAACGTGAGGGTTGTAGATCATGAGACTTGACGTATGAACACATTAAAATTGTTTGAGTGTCTTTTGTAGCTGTCAGATAGTGTTTTCTTCCTAAAAGAATCATACTATAGGCAGGGATTCAATGCTGACCGAGTCTACTTTTGTTGTTATAAATAGTTTTCCATCCTCGCTTTTGAAAAAAATACTGCTGTACTTTAAAATTCACCCTTGGATTATTTCGTAGAGACTTCAGATAACCAAAACGAACAGTAGCATTAAAAACAGTTGGCATATTAAAACACTGATGCTTACGTTTAAGATTGGGTGTTTATAGAATTTCCTGTTGATATTCTTAGAAAGTGCAACTAGTTAACACTAATTAATATTTGTGATAATATACAATAGCTCGTTTTATGACAATAATCACCCCCTCCACCTTTTTGAATACTAGCACAAACTCGTACCGGCGCTGAATTAATTTATTTTCGATCTACTATTGCTTCCCATACCACTGAGCCACTCACCTCCTGGTTGAAGTGGCTGCCACGGTCATTTATTTCCTCATCTAATTAGGCTAGGACTATCTAATCAATTATAGGCTACCGACCCAAGTGCTTTGAGCTGTGCGAAACAATTGTCCCAAGCTTTGCAATACGGTCATCGCTAAACCACAAGTCGTAGAAACAGATACCGGCAGGATGTGAACTGCTGACCACATTAGAGAGAGAGGAGGGAGGAGAGATTAAAGGTTGTGGCCAAGGAGTGTCACGGGAAGTGACGTCACAATAGGACAAATTATATTCTTATGTACAAGCCTCGATTAGTAGCTGGGGAGGAACTTTAAATGTCCATCTAAAGCTAGAATTAACGAGACACCGTTTACATTTTGTCTAAGAAAATAATAAAACATATATTATTACTATATAAATTATGAAAAAAAGTGTTAGTATTGACTTCTGGGGCCTGGTTCATAAAGCTACAGGTCTAGGATTTACAATAGAACTCACTTGTAAATTGTAAGAAATGAGAAAATCATGTTTCATAAAGCTACAAGTAATCACTTGTAATTACAAGTGATGTTTTAAAATTTACAACTTTTTTACTAATACTAATATTATAGTTATAAAGCTACTTGTAGATTACAAGCACTTGTAAATCAAGGAGTTTTTTCTACAAGTCTCAACTAATAGGTAAAATACTTTCAAGTGCAATTTTAATAAGTTATTTGTAATTAATTAATTCAGTAGTCTATACTACTTTAATGAACAAATCACCCCAGCAAACATTTCAGGTAACATTTATATAAGGGTGACCTGGTGGTCTAGGGGTAAGGTGTCAGACTTCTGTGCTGAGGGTCTGGGGTTCAATACTCGGTCCCGGCACAGATTTATCTGATTGCCAAACCCTTCCTTCACCTCTGACAGGACGTGTATTAATCACAACTTGTGAATGTGAGGAATGCCAGGCCTCCACCGTGTTTCGGATTCCACGTTAAACTGTAGGTCCTCCATTCATCTCACAATCACCCTACCATTGCACATTAGCGTAAGTGCGTATAATCCGAACGGGTAGTAAGACGCGTGTGATAATAATAATAATAACATTATATAATGTTTATAGACGTATAATGAGGGTGTAGACAGGAGACATTGAGGGTAAACGACAAGACGATAGTTGGGGTTAGGGGATAAGGTACTTTAAATGTCCCCATGGCTTCTTTGGTGCTGAGTGACAGCTCACAGCTGTGATCTGACGGCTTTGAAAAGTTACCAGACCAAATTATGTATCCCTACGCTGAACCATATGATCTTCAAAAAACATGTGTTTAGCAGCTGTCACTTCTGACAGTCTAAATTTAGGTATATACCTAAATGTTGACTGTCAGAAGTCAGCTGTGAACTGTCAGTTAGCACCAAAGAAGCCATGGGGCTACTGTAGGTAGTTATTGCTGTGCAAAATAAATCAACAACTGCCTTAGTTCAGGAATAAAATTAAATTACGCACTGCCCTATAGTAGTGTTGAACCTCAAGAATTAATAAAATTAATATATTGTACTTCGTTCCATTATTTTATCTTATCTCTTAACTCTAATTTAGGAAGCTCCCAACAAAATGTATTTATCTCCATACATATTTTTAATAACTAATATTTTAATATTTAACTAAACCAGTCACAAAATCGTTTTAAAATTGTTTGTCTACTTTTGGTCGCTACAACAATGGGGATAAATTGTATATTATATTCATATTTGTAAATAAAACAGCCGACTTGTAAATACTTTATACATTTGTACTAGAATTTACAAGTCAAACAGCAGTGGCAGTTGATGATTTATTTTTTGCAACAATAATCACCTATATCTGTAATATTTTCTCAGTTTTCAATGAACTCATTCGAAGACTGTTCATAGGCGGCCGTCTCATACCTCAATAATCACCTTGTCTCATAACCTCAATAACCACCTTGTCTCATAACCTCAATAATAACCTTATCCCTAACCCCAATTATGATCTTGTCTCATAACCTCAATAATCACCTTATTCCTAAATGGTTTTCCACTCTTCTTCCAAGCAAAGGCGAGTACATTTCCTCCAAATTTTACATTAGTCCTTTCTACTCCATTATTTTAAATGTGTGGATAACCTGGAAGGGTAGTAAGACACAGAGCCCCCACGCCCCAAAAAAGAGGTTTTTAAACAAACTTTGTTTTTTCATATAAATGATGGAAATCATAGTAGTACAGTACACTTTTCATAAGTAGAGGCTTTTAAAACTAGAAAAGTTAACAGTTTTACTTTCACGTATACATGTCAGGTAATGTGATATCAAACTGTCTCTTTTGTTAGATTTATCAATAACATTAATATGACAGACCGCCTCTGTGGTCTAGTGGTCAGAGTTCCTGACTACAGATCCAGAGGTCCCGAATTCGATCTCCGGCGCTTCCAAAATCTATGTGTGAATCAGTGGATCTAGAACGGGGTTAAACTCATTCTAGTGAGGACAAATGAGGAGCTACTTGTATAAATAGGCAACAGCTCCGGCTTAGAAAACTGAGATTAACAGCCAAAAGGTTCGTTGTAAAGACCACATGACACCCTCTATCCGCAAATGTTGGCACCATCATCGTTAATGGTGGCGGCGCACACCTGGCCAGGAGTCGAATCCCCGATCTTCTCGTCACTGAAAAACCAAACAATTATATAATGGCGGCTTTGTCCGCGTGGCCACCGATATGGGTAACATTTGCTTTTGATCTACTCCGAAGGGGCTTAAATAGTTCCCGTCTCTGCTAATAAACAATATGTCGGGGTCAGTATTTTATAGCTACGCAGTGTACAAGGCGCGCGTGACAGTGGACACCCACAACCACCCGCCAACACTTTCACACGCATGCGCGTGCAGCCTCGGACCTGGCGTGACCTTGGCAAGGTGACACACACGACCTCTACTTGCCTGGACAATGTGTAAGGTCACACCGGGAAGGACATGGCCTGGAAAGAGACCAGGAAGATAATTATTATGTCTCAATATGGCCTCGCTCGTGCTCGAGAAATTCTTGGGTTCGTTCTTCAAGCTATAGATATATTTTTTGTTTTCTTAGCACCGCGCCCTTTACTACCCGTTCGGATTATGCGCACATGTAATAATTACGCTAGGGAGGAAGGCTTAATAAAGATGAATTGTACACGCACCCATTAATTACGATAGTATAAGGAAGGTGGAATTTTAAAGAAAAGTACCAGCATTTACTTAACAGGAGAGTGAAAAACCATTTATTAAAAAACCATCCCAGTTCACCCAACCAGTATTCGAACACCAATATACCCATCATCGGCAGTCCAGTCTATTGTATAGTGATACCTTAGCCCATTCTACCACCGAAGCACCACCTCGGTGCGTAGTTGGCTACGCGCAAGTCGTGTTGAGCTCGACCGCCGAGACGGGAGATCGAGGTTCGAATCTCGTCGGTGAACTGGAGGGGTTTTTCCTAAAATTGTTTTCCACTCTCCCTCCACGCAAATGCGGGTTCACTTCCTCTAAATTCAACCCTCCTAATTTCTAATCCATTAGCGTAAATAGTACTTAAGCGTATAACCCGAACGGGTAGTAAGACGCGGTGCTAAATATTATTACCACCGAAGTGGGTTATCACTATAATTGATTCCAAAAAATTAAACTTATTCTGACAGTTGACAAATTACTAAAAACACAACATAATAAGTTTCCATCTGCCTCGAAAATTTGTACTGTCACTTTGGCAAGCCTGGCCACTTTACATCAATTTGTTAACAGGACCACCATGTGCTCAAACCGGACCTGCTACCAGGGGCATAGCCCGGCCTCCCTCTTTAAGATTTTTACAACAAACCCAATTAAATTTTGAACCAACTAAATCAAGCCTAAAATACTTTTCAGCTTCCAGATGTAATCATACAATTTACAAAATTTACCAAACATATTCTAATTTTGATTTCCTTGCTCTCTGCACGGCAAACCCGTTAATTTATTTTATCGTAGCTCAGCAAAGACCTCTGACAAGTTTTCAGCTTGCTGAACGATTCTTTTCAGTCTGGTGAGTTCCTCTTGAGGAAACCTTACGGTTGGGCTGGGCATACACCAGTCCTTAGTATGGATTTACTTTGTTGCTCGTTATTCCTAGTTTATTTTCATTTTTTTCCTTTCCTTTTATATATTCCAAAAAATAAATAAAGTTGTGAATTTCTAGCCTGAGCCCAGTACCTTGATACAATAGTATTTCCCACCCCCACCCTCATACCTGCCTCCTCATATTTACTCTATTAGCATACTTAAAATGTGTAAAACCAGGATGGGTAATAAAGCGTGGAGCGATAAAAAAAAACTCAACCTGAGCGAAGGGCGAATTATCTAGCCCTACTAGTTTGGGTCCATCTCCTCAAAATATCTTTTTCATCCTTGTACCATAGATTAAATCATTAGTTAGCAATTTTGTTCAAACGCATTAACTAAAAAATCAAACAAATATTTTAATGGTGATATTTTAACGTGCTTTTTCTAGATTATTTAAGTAGCCCACATTACTCACAAATTAACGCACATGATATAGCCCATCACTCGCGTCTATGTTTCCGAATTGGACAGCAGGGAGGAATCCGTGTACAAATATGAAATATCTTTGGAAATCCACCCAAAATCTAGCCAGACTCCAATTTTATTATGAAAATATTTTTATAAAACTCTCCTTTTGTGAAACAGCAAAGCATGAAGATCGCTGCTAGACATTTAAACGGATGTGACGTTTGACGGACAGTTGAAACACGTGTGTAGCCCCTTGGAACGATGTGATATGCTTTACGCAGTTCTTACGCGGGACAGTATTAGTTCTCACTGGCGTACACTCGCTCTTTTATTTAACTACACAAAAAGTCATCAGTGACTCACTCTAACCAGGTTCGAACCGTCAATAACACCATGGACAGCCTGATTTAATAGATAGGAAGAATCTTTTTTGACAATATAAAAGTTATTAAAACATTTTGCATTTATTATATGTAAAGTCATGTGAACTGCAACTGCCGCTTTTAAAAGTTAATATCAATACTTATTATTATTATTACTACTACTACTACTACTACTACTACTACTACTACTACTACTGCTAGGTGTTCTGTCTTTCGACAGGTCCATTCCTTTTGTCAGTGAACTTAGACCACCAATGCACCCTGTCCTCTGCCTCTTCCTTGAGCTCCCAGAATTTCTTCTTTCCTCCAAATCATCTAATATCTGAATCCTCCTTTCTAAGCCCATCTTTCCCTCAACCTTGCCTTTTATGACGTCGAGCAGAAGACAATTCCTCCTAAGGATGTGTCCAATCCAGTTTGCTTTGCACCGAAGAATCACATCCAAAATGGTTCTCTCCTCATGACTTCTTCATTTGTAACCCTGTCTGTCCACCTAATATTTTCACGTCTTCTCCAGTACCACATTTCAAAGCTTTATAAGTATTTCTTTTCAATCTTCCGGAGAGTCCTAGTTTCTGCTCCATACAGTGCAGTGCGATGCTCCAAATGTAGCATTTCATCACTTTCTTTCTCAGCTCCAAACTCAACTTGCTGGTCAGCAGTAACCTCCTCTTGTTGAAAGCTTCCTTGGCCATGGCGAACCACGAACTAATTTAATTGGTGCGGTAGCCATTCTTTGTTAGCAAACTTATGAAAATATAATATTAATAATATAGTAAAATGCTCTCAATGCTGACCACTAGAAAATGTGTTTGTACTTTATTAAAAAACTTCCTTCCTGCCAGGATCTTACTATATCACATAGTACATATATTTACAGCTTGTAAGACAGTCCCCGCGACCGTCCGGATTCAGAGTCGAGCATGCTATCCATGCAACCAGTTCCCGAGGGATCCTGTGTTGTCATAGCACGGCCTGTGTCATAATAAACATCTGCGTGTAAATGTCAGTGGATGCCATGTGGTGTCAGACATTTTGAGTAATATTCATAGCTTCTTATGTCTTATATAAATAGAGAATGACAGATCTGATGCATCTCTTGTCAACACAGCAGCACATGATACGAGCGGTCGAAGCCTTTTGTCAATATACGCGCATGCGCAGGATTTATACGACATGAAACGGGTACAGATGAACAACAATGGTTTCCCATCTCACTAAACAATAAAACAACAGACCGCTTAGATGGGAACGCGGGATAAGGCGTCTATATCATCTGGTTTGCCGGTGACGGGAAAGATGGAGTTAGAATCCCATCCGGATGTAATGAGGGTGTTCGTCCCTAAATGGTTTTCTACGTGAATGTCGGTAAATTTCCTCTATATTGTACCTTAATCATCTCTACCCTATTTGAGCACCACGTCTTAATACTCCTGTCCAAGTTATCCATATATTAACACCATTGGGGTAGAGATGATTAAAGTAGAATGTAGAGGAGACGCACCAGAATTTGCGTGGATGGAGAGTGGAAACACATGTAGCTAAACAAAAACAACCCTCAGTACAACCGGACGGGATTCGAGCCCCTGACCATATCCTCGACACCAGCAAACCAGACAAGACGAGGTTGACACCTTGCAGATGTGATAAAAGTAATAACCTAATATTGTTTATGAAAGTTCTTCCTCCTTACCACCCAAAGGCTGTCATTTAACAAAGACGCCGCATGTATCGGAAATTATATTTGAATATTCTGGCGTATCCTGGCCACCAGGGTTGTATCCAGATTTGTTTTAAGGAGGGGAGGCGTTTTTTCTACCGCGGTGCCTTGTGGGGAATTTCCTTAACAGGAGACAACAAATTTTGAACACTTACCTCTCCCTTTCCATTTCAAGCAATTTAAAGGTTAATTTTTTAAAAATAATTGAGGTTAAATTCAATGAAGTGAGAAATGATTTCCTGAACATGGGAATCAATTCTGTGACTTTTGGCCTATCGAGCCAACACTATGCCATTGAGCCACCCAGGTTCGTCTCATATCCAGGGTCGTTTTTCATCGGTTGAGCTCAGTATCTAAACTAAACCTAGGTCTGTGGACAACCATCACACACCAATTTGTGATACATATGGATATAAGGGCTTGGAGTAATAATAGTTTATGCAACAACTTACAGTAAATATTTAATTGTGTTCCTATACATTTGTACATAGAGCTGATAACATATTTGTGTAGATCTATGAAAGTTCAAAGTTTGTATTAATTAGGGGTAAAAGAAGAATTACTTAGGTTAGTGAAAGTTTTTTAAACCTGAAATATTAATACCTAAACATGACTATTTTGTGGCATCACATTGTACTGTCCCAAGCCCTTCAATTAATAATTTAAATTGTAGTTGCTATTTATTTTACAATACTCCAATAAGATACTAGCCTAGACATTCAGGAGGAATACACCAATCCATCATTAATAATACTTTGTGGTGGATGGAGGTGGAGGGTTTATTTCCCCCTCCCTCTCTAAGGCCTGCTTGTCAGCCATTACTGCACTGATAGACAACCTGAGTACAAGTGTTATGTTTGTTTCAGTGGGTACCGGCCCTTGCGCGGCTCTGTGAAGGAACGGGAGTTCAAGAAGTTTGTCATCTACTCGTGCTACGCCTGGGGATGTTCTCTGCTCTTTCTGGTTGTGTGTCTAGTGATAGACTTCACACCGGGGGTTCCCGACCATATCCTCAAGCCGGAGTTTGGAACGATCAAGTGCTGGCTAGCGAGTGAGTCACTGATCACAACTCTAAATTAGAAAAATACCGAACAAAGCGATCCAAACTATTTAATTTACCACTAGATTGTCTAATGTTAGTTTTGTTTAAATATATGGTATAAGTCAAGACTGTGCTATTATTTTATAAACATGATCATATAGATAAGGTTTCCTAGCAAATAAAATAAACATTTAGTCTGCTTTAAATTGAAGTAAGTATATGGTCTGAACATGACTCAAGTAAATCTCAGGTATTCAGGCAAAATGTTGTTGCAAATTAGTACTCCAAACAGTTTAAACGAGTTTAGCAGGCCACTAAAAGCTTACGCCCACTTGAAAAGAGCAGCCAATTTAGCCACCAATTTAGCCAATTAGCCACTCTGAAAAAAAGCTGGATCTAGCGGTGAAAAAACTCATTTTGCAACAAATGTGTGGTCCAAGAACAAATAGTTTGAATTGAACGAAAAAACACTCTATACACCCACAGGCGTAACTAAGCCGATTGCACCCGGGGCAAAATAAAAAAATAGCACCCCTTGAAAATATTTTAAAATGTGGCTGAATTATTATATTGTTACCCGCCTCGGTGGCGTAGTTGCTAACGCGCCAGTCGTGTTGAACTCGACCGCCAAGGGCGGGAGATCGAGTTCGAATCTCGGTCGGGTGAACTGGGGTGGTTTTTCCTAATGGTTTTCCACTCTACCTCCACGCAATGTGGTTCACTTCCTCTAAACTCAACCCTCCCAATTCCTAATCCATTAGCGTAATTAGTACTTAAAGCGTATAACCCGTAGTAAGACGCGGTGCTAAATATTATTATTATTATTATATTGTTACTCACACTGGTTAATAATTTAATACCGATTACAAAACATAAAATAAAATAATTTTCATTGTTAAAATTTGAAACTTCTATTGTTGCTAGTAAATTTGGCACCCAGGGTGTGTTCCTCCCCCTTATTACGCCACTGATTACACCCAACTGTGATTAGAATCAACCACGGCAAACCAGACTAGACGAGCCTGACGCCTTAGACTGTGAGTACACCAGTGTCTGAAATTCATTGTAACCCTCTTGTTGATTCTGATTGCATTTCAGCACGGAAAGGTCAATTGGTTTATTTCTATATTCCAATTGGGGTCCTTGTGATTACCAATGTACTGTTCTTCGCTTTGACGGCTGTCAAGATCATCCAATTGAAGAAGGAAACAGCCATGCTGAAAGGTCGAGAGAGCAAAAGACATGATGAGGATGAAAACAACAAGCAGAGGTAGATTATCATGCAACATTGAAGTTTGATTTTTACTTTATTGACAAAGCTTGAGTTTAGTTTATTTTAAAATTAGTATTTATAAGCTAAAAATAACAAGTAAATTAATAATTAATATCACACTGAATTACATAACTGTTAATCAATTCCTTTGAAACAGAGATTATATTAATGTTTCAAATAATATTTATTAGAATACATTTCTTTTATTGAGATGAAATCATTGCTAAATTATTTTCTTTGATCTCTAGACACTTTCATTTTAAATTATCTGATGAAAAGTTAATAAATTTAATAATATATTCATAAACATGATTGAAAACAGAGACAAGTTTATGATATCTATTAAGTGTGCTGCCCGACTGTAAAGGAAATATCCTCACACTGAGGTAGTTCTTTTGAGAATTACATTTGCTTCAAAACCACAAAAAAATCAGTTTCAATTTACTCAGGTCTCAGGACTAACTGTATGTGAATTGTTTCTGAAAATAGACTAATATAACCTTTTCATTTTCTTTTTTTTCAACAATAAAACTTAAAATGCGAGGTTTTTAATTCGATAGGGATCTGTTGATACCTTTCCCCTCCATTTTGACGTGAACCATATTTTGAAATTATAAACCACTTCTTAAATGAAGTGAGATATCTGAACGTCTGCCATACGCCGGAAGGTGGCCCCATTAATATAAGAGTTTATCAGAGTTAGTTTAAGAAGGAGTAGATTTACATTTTTTTCAAAGTGATTGGAAAGTCTTAGTAAAAGACAGTGAGTGTGTTACATCAGAAAAATGGTCTATATAGAATAATTTTAGATATGAATAAGAAAATAAAATAAACACAGCTTATTCCTTCCCCACATATGATAGCACTAAGCATAAAAAAAACACCATTCCTTATAATATCAACATTCTCGTTTCCATCTATCAAGCTATTTTAAAAGAAACATATTTTCTTCTGAACATGGACATTTACACCTAGAATTCTACTTAAGGCATCAAGGCATTACCAAGAAAAAATAAACTATGGGGTTTGGAATAATTCATATATATGTTTCAATCCCAGTGGTGAGGCATGACCTTTTTGAGAATAATACAAAAATCCTACACCCTAAACCACCACATACCCCAAAATTTGTAAACAGAAATGGTTCTCCAACTTTTTATTTCCAAACAAAGCTGTACCCTCCCCTTCATCCATCATATCAAGTCACGCAAGCCATTTATTAATTATGTTGCCCTCTCCTTGATGGTGGGGGTGTGTGGAAGGTGATGGGGTGGGGTGAGGGGGCATGAAGTGAGTGGAAGAGCAAGGAGTGGTCTTCCTCATTAGTGTTATGTATTTAATGAACCCTTTTTTGTGCTGTGTGGCTTTGTTCCCTGGAAATCACCATGTTAGAACTATCTCATATTAAGTCTTCATGCCATTTTTTAATTTTATATCTAATATTTGACTGAACGTTTCTCTGTCCTCACCAGAAATTGTTGCTTTGTCTCTAATATCGATGTACCACTGCTCTATTCTAGGTTTATCTTGTACCTGAAGCTATTTGTAGTCATGGGAGTCAACTGGAGCATGGAGCTTGTGTCATTTGCGATCGAGGGCCCCCAGTATCTCTGGTACATCACAGACATTTGCAATACACTCCAAGGTGTATTAATTTTCCTCATATTTGTATGGAAAGACAAGATACGTCGTCTCCTTGCCAAGAGGTTCTGCTCCAAGCTGTCGAGAACCGCACCTTCATCCCGCATGAGGAGCACTTCGAGTAAAAGCCCCTCTCGATCTTTCTCCTCCACAAACCTCACGCTAAAGACTTCCTCCATCAGCAGTGACATCCGCTTGACGCCACTCGTCAAACGGAGTGAGAGTAATGGGAAATGAGCAGAGGTTTCGATTGATCCAAAGTGAGGATATGAACTCTATTCCTGTTTCTGCAGCGAAATTTTGAGATGTTATGGAATACAGAAAGTGACAGTAAGTCTTTTTAAGACATTTCATGAAAATACCTTTAATGAGGGATCAACTAGTCTACACTAGTAGAATCTTATGGCAATGACATGAGCTATAAGACTATTTCTGCAGAGGAAAGATCTGAATAATGTCTTGACTTTTAAACAGACATGTTTACTAATTTAAAAAATGTGTGATTAAGTTACCTGTTATAAAGCGACACTTAAAGATAATGAGACATTTAGTTTTATTCTTTTTACATTAGTTAATTATATGATACAATCTTTTAAAGTCAATACAATATCTATGATAGGACTATCTAAAACTAAAAGTAAACTTTATAAAACATTATATATGCGACAATGTAGTTGTGTTGCCAGTTAATTAAACTGTTCTGACAGTTCTACTCTTGGGAATCTAAACACCAAGGGGTGTGTTCTTCATCACTCGTTTTTAACAGATGGTGTTAATTTACACAGCTGTAAGATAAATACAGTGAGCTTGGGTCAATAATTACAAAAATAAATAAAAGTATGTATATATTCCATATTGCATGTAAGGTGTATGTACTAATTATCCTAGTTTGTGAATTTTAATTAATATAATTCATACCAAATCAGTGGCGCACCCGGGGGCAAATGGGGCAGTTGCCCCCCTTCCATCCCCAATGCCATTTAATAAAAACTTAAAATACATTAAATTGAACTATAAAATCGAGCACTGAAGCTGTAATTAATGAATTTAATTTACATTTTTTAGTCAAAGAGGCAACTAATTTCAACAATTTACCAAACGAAGACCACTCCAAATATCTCCTAGAAGCAGCTAAGTTTCAAAAATTATCTAAGAAGTAACCCCTTCTTATAGCTTCTAGGTGCATCCAAGATTTTTAATTTTTACTGGAGAGGGTTCTCGGATTCCCCTTTGAGTTGGAGGGCAAACCTGTTTTAAAAAAAACCTTTATTTGCTAGTCACCTCCTCAACCCCTCTCCACCACTCTCCAAAATTAATTCTGGCTACAACTTTGATTATCTGCCGCCCCCCCTCCTCCCGCTAAAGTAAATTTCTGGGTGTGACACTGTAGCAAGTGATATACATTTAAAAATAATAATAATGACTAAATATATTGACTGTTTAGATGTTTAGATAGCAAATAAATATCAAATGTTGCATTTATTATTTTTAGGAAATCGTTATAAACCTCTTACTGGGCTATTGACATTGTGAACTGTTTTAAAATACATATTCCAGTAAAACATTAACTACCACTAAATTTTCTCTGATCTTTAATAATTTAAGACTATAAAGCAGACAATGAATGATAATTAATTTTTATTCCAAATACTATCTATAATTATATCCAAATTCATAGATGTGCCAACTTATATTAAATGTAAGGTTAATTTAATTTTGAAAATTTATACTAAATTTAAATCAGGTTTTAGAAGTTTTGAATTCATTGTATAGAATACTTTAAGCTGTATTGTATGTTTAATATTGTGTAAGTATAAAGGAAAAGTACTTTTGTTCATTTTGGAGAATATAAAGCTTAACATTATGGCTTTATAAGTATAGAATACTTTAATTTCAAACTTAATTCCTTGATATAAATTAGACTTTACACCAAAAATCTTTTTATTCTCTATATAATTTTTAGTTTTAAGATCTGGTTTTTAAGAAGTGTTAAATAATATATTTTACAAATGTTTTATTTGTAGTTTTAAAGTGACAAGCTTTAAAGTTTTTATGTGTAAAATAAGTATTGCATTTTAATTTTTAAAGACTCATATTTTCCTTAGTTTGTGAATAATGTGAATTTTCATGCAACTTTCCATCATGCAGTGGAGATTACACGAAGTCATCTTGTAAAAATAAACCCCCATTTATTGTACATGTTCAGGAAATAATATGCATAAGAGAAAACTTGAAACACTTTTTTTAGTTGAAAATACAAAGTTTACCTCATAATAAACAACATATAGGTTAAAGGTCTGCAAGCTCATTTTTTTTTACTAGGAGTCAAGCTTACGAGAGAGATTCTTAGAAATCTCCTTAGTTATGATTGAATTAGGTAACTTATGATTTTAAAACTTAAGTATTGAAATGAAATTCTAATGGTTATATTGAAATTTTAAAAAAAATCTTTGAAATTACAATAGCAGTAATATTTCTAGAGTAAAAATTGAATATACCAAGTGCATACATAAAAAAAAATCAACATAAGTAGGGTGAAAAGTAAACAATGATCGACCTCGGTGTTCTTGAGGTAAAGTGCTCAACTAAGGACCTGATGTTCATTGGTTCAAACCCATCCGGGGTCGGCGGATTTTTTACTTGAGCGAGAAAAACCTGTAGCACAATTTCCTTTGGAGGGGAAGTAAAGCTGTTGATCCCATGTTGATTGTGGAATGTAAAAGAACCGTGGAAGGTATGTGAAAATACCTTTCTCGGCAAAATTGATTCTTTTGCTCTCGCTCATAGAAATTATCGTGTGCTGATATAATCAGGTGGTTTAGAAAGTGCGCATTAAATAACTCAAATAAATAAAAATAAATAAAAGTAAATAATGAGTCATCCATTACTAAACACGCATTACAGCACAGAAAGACCTTTTTTATACAAGCTTCAATTTACTAAGCATATAAATATCCTCAAAACTTTCAGACGCTTAGTAAAAGTGTTTTTACTATTGTAATTTTCTTCTATTGTATTTGTTTGGAAGCCTGAGTGCAGTGCATGAGTGCCTAAATTCATGCTCATATTAGGTGAGCATATTAAGATAAGTTTTGGAATAAATACACAGTACAAAGCTGCTGCAGAGAAAATTAACTTAAAAAATCAACATCATTTGATAAAAAATAAGGACTGAAAGCCAAGATCTGTGTATATCTATCAGGAAAACTACAAGGAAAAAACCCACCCAAAATAATTATAAATAACACAATGAAAAATAGACCTTATATGGCATAACCAGGACCAAGGCCGTAGTCAAGGGGAGGTTTTGGGGGTTCAAACCCCCCCTGAAATTTTATGAACAAAATATATATGGCTTTATTTATGGCTAAAACAATATCAAAATTAAGGTAAAAGTACAAATTAGGGGGCTGTGTTACCATAAAACGCACTTAAAAGAGCTTTTAGAGGTGTTTAATATTTATAATTTTTTCTAGCCTTCGGCAATTGGGGGATGTGCCCACCAAACCCCCCCAGAAATTATTGGCTGGCTACGGCCTTGACCAGGACTTTGTTCCATGTTCACTGGAGAAGCTAGGCCAACACTCTTACCTTATACTTAGAGGAGTGATTTAATTCATTTATTTAAGTTATCATATCCATCAACATTATTTATTGTTATTTTATTATATGAGCTATCTATGCCCCCTACAATTATTTCAACCTTTATTTCTGACCATTGCAATTTTTGTGACAGTTGATTTTAATGTTTTAAGCCCAAAATCATCACAAAATGTTTTTAAAATTCAGTGTTAATATTTTGTGGGTTATAAATTATGAAAGAGTAGCTCGATATTACTCTTTGCTTCGGTCAACTAAATCCTAAATATACGTATAAAGCATGTTCAAAGTACACAGGTGTTAATATGCCAAAGGGATCGTGAGTGACCCTATATTTATTTTTGTGTGTGCTGGGTAATACTACCCACATATTTACATTAATTGGGTAGGAACAAGAAAGAGAGAATTTATAGGAAATGTACTATATTTACAAAGAGAGAGAATGAGAAACCATTTAGGAATAATAAATATCTGTAAACCAAATGGAATTCAAACCTTAATCCGTTATATTGTGTGATGTATTAGATCTGTCAAACATATTAGCATTTACACCAGCTCGCACCAAAATATGAAGAAGGAATAGGAATATTGCATGCAGTGTATTTTGATATTGGGACTGGATTTGCAATTTTACCGGTCAAGCTCGTGAGGACAAAATAGCTAAATTGAAAAGTGAATGGTCAAAATAACAAACACTTTTAGTAAGGATGGGACCCTAAAATCACTAAACATTTTTTTTTTCAATTTCTCAATTGAAATTTGTTTAAGAGCTCTAATACTGCTTATCTTTTAAATTCAGACTCGTAAAATAGTGGATTCAGCCCAATTTAAGTTTCAAGACTAGTGAATAAAATTACTGAATCTACAATCAGAGCTTCTTATGTACTTTCTCATACATTATGAATGAAGGATAATTTTAAAAATACTGTTTTGTTATTGCTACAGAACTAGTATGTCCAAATCAAAAACAATCATTTTCAAACATTAACCTCCCAAGGAATACCGTCACTGATATTTCAGGTAGTATCAAAAACAATTAATAAAAAGAGCTTGGAGTTTTATTGCTTTTTATATAGCAGCAGATTTTTTTTGCTTGAGGAAAACTTATAAATGAAGACTTGATTGTGAAGAAATAGTAGACCGTACCACTGACAGCACCCTTCTATAGTGGGTTCAGAAAATGAGAAATTAGTTGTTGGAGCTTCCAGCTGAATTTTTTTTAACATTACATTGTATGAGCCACCAAAAAGATTTGTGTTCAAAAACATTAAGAATGGTCCATTTGATGCAACCAGTTTAAAACTGCTGTGCCCACACCCCTCTCGGACCCCTTTTATTACTTGTGGAGGCGACACGCGCCTACACCCGTTGACACCGGCGGGGTTAAATAGGAGGCCGCGACCCAGACTTGGGCGCGGTAAGTCATTGGTGTTACTCCAGGATTTGGTCTGAGAGAGAACTCGATAGATTGTCTTCCTGCACATTTATTCAAAGCTTAACATGACCCCGTAATTGGTCCCAGGTATACAATCAAAAACGTTGAACTGAGACCTCATCTCTGCACCCGCGCTAAAGTACAATACATAACATCAAACAATCACCGACTGGCGTATACCCAGTCATGCCCGGGGTCAAGAAAATTCCCTCCATACAATAATAAGTTCACACACCCAAGAGATAATGAATGACTCATAAACCAACTACACGTGCATTCACGGTCGTAAGAGAATCTAATGTGATTTTATTATATTTTCAGCTTGAGTAGACACCATGGCTTCGTCATGAAGAAGCTGCTTGAACCATCCAGATGTATTTTGCTACATTTGTGGAGAGTACACCATGAAAGAAAGTAGGAAACCTATTTCAGAATTTGTGAAGACAGCATATCTTTGTTATTTTGGTGTCCCAGTGGTTTGGAGGGAAACTAAAAACCACCATGATGACTGTTATTTTTGTCTTGTCAACATCAAGGGCATCAATCGAAATAATCGAAGCAAGTGAACATATCCTGACCTAGATTCAGCAAGACAACCTTATTCACACTTAGATAAAGTACCCATTCCATCTTTCCACCTACTACTGGAGCTCCCAGAAGGTGAATCAAGCATGTCTGATGATGAAATACAAGATAACTGAAGTGTGGAAAGTGACAGTGATTTTGCCGAAACTTCAAGTTTTCAACTTTTTAACCAACATGAACTGAGTGACCTCATCAGGGATCTGAACCTCTCAAAGAATTCTTCTGAATTGCTAGCCTCCAGGTTGAATGAAAAGACTTTACTTCATTTGAGAACCAACATTACGTTTTATCGTAGCAGAGAAAAGGATTTGCTACCCTTCTTTTCTACAGAAAACAACCTAGTGTTCTGCAATAATATCAGAGGCCTTCTTATGAAAATGGGTTTGCCAGAATACATGCCAAACGCATGGCGCCTTTTCATTGATATCTCCGAGCGGAGTTTAAAATGTGTTCTTTTACACAATTGCAACAGATATGGCTCAATTACTATTGGTCATTTTACCAGTATGAAAGATAAGTACGAGACAATCTCACTAGGCTTGGAAAAGATAAAATATCAAGACCATCAATGGGTAATTTGTGTAGACCTAAAGATGGTGAACTTTCTCCTTGGTCAGCAAAGTGGCTTCACAAAATATCCTTGCTTTTTATGTCTTTGGGACAGCAGAGCCAAACATACTACTGGATAAGAAAAGAGTGGCCTTTGAGAAAAGATATGGCAGTAGAACAAAATGTCATCAATGAACCTTTGGTTGACAGAGCCTAAATAATCCTGCCACCATTACATATAAAGCTTGGACTGATGAAGCAATTTGTGAAGGCTTTGAATAACGATGGTTTGTGCTTTCGCTATTTATCACGTAAATTCCCTGAACTGAGCATGGAAAAACTGAAAGCAGGGATTTTTGATGGTCCCCAGATAAGACAGCTAATAAGGGATTCACATTCCATAGATTCAATGAACAATATTGAGTCTTGTGTCTGGTCTTTGTTTGTTCTAGTTGTCAATAACTTTCTTGGCAAACATAAGGCAGCAACTACTCCAATTAGTAGAGAATATGCTTTCCAATTTTCATAAGCTTGACTGTAATATGAGCATCAAGGTCCATTACCTGCACAGCCACTTAGATTGTTTCCCAGAAACCTTCGTGATTTAAGTGAAGAGCAAGGAGAAAGATTTCACTAGGACATAAAAACTATGAAAGAAAGATACCAAGGAAGGTGGGATACCCACCCACATGATGGCAGATTACTGCTGGAACCTTCAACGGGACTGTCCCGGTAGATCTCACTCTAGAAAGTCTTATAAAAGATTTTTTTTATGTTGAATGACTGATAAAAAAATTGGTTTTATAATGATCTTTGGTTGAATAAGTGGATTTAGTAATATGTGGTTGTTTTTGGAATCAGTGGGTCAAATATAAAAATAGGTATAACTTGTAGGGCACCAAAATGTGTGTTGGGCAGTGAATCGATGCGAGTGAATGTCTTCTGGTTAGCTATCTCGCTTTATTATCACATTTCACTTCCTATGTTAACATTATAGCATGTCAATTGGGGCTCGTTCATGATTATACATGTTTTTTTCATGTAAGAAATACTTTTAATAAGTATTAATGTGGCAAGACACAGTTTACTAATTACTTAAACTTGCACATGTAAATTAATGGGATGGCGCCCATTGGATAGGTGCTGAAGTGGTGTTACGTGTATTACGATGCCATGCACCCACCACTAGGCTTCGACATGTTTAAACTCGTGTGGCACCGTATGGTGATCGCCACACGCCCGTCGCTGTGTAGTGTACTGGAGTTGGTTACTGGACCATCATTTATTTTGTGAGTATTTTCAATGCGGGACGCTCCGGAAATTAATATTAAGTTTGTGGAACTGGTGGAGAGTCTATCATGCATTTATGACATCTATAATGATGACTACCATCAAAATCAAATACAGGAAAGAGCTTGGAGCAAGATTGCAAAATGTATTGGAGTAGGAGGTAAGAAAAATAAAGTTAAATTTAAATTTAAAGACAGTTCAAGAATGTATAGTAATTTTATGTGCGTAGGCACGTGTGGTTGTTAATGGCAAATATGCCACATCAATTGGACTGCGTTATTCATTAATAGACCAAGCGCCATTAAAAAAATGCTGATATTGATGCTATCTTGTAGCCAAAGGTTAAAACTACATGGAAAAAAAAAACTAGTATCTCCATCGGCCGTTTCTAGCTTAGTAAATGAGTATAGACTAACCACCTTTTCTCTATGGGTGCTTTTTCGTTATCCATCAAAAGACTAATCCCCACAGTTTGTGTTTGTATTCTCAATGCTACTTCCAGAGTTTTACATCAAGAGACCAAGTACCACCTGCTTCTAAACCAAAACCTTAAATAAAAATGTATTGCATTGCTTTCCCATCAAATTCCGAATGTGTACATTGAGCTTCATTCAACTACAATCAGGCCCCATGAGTTAAGTGGATATGCTAAGGATATTTGTGATCTGCAGCCAATATTTCCAGACAAACAGTTACACACTTCCATCATCAACAAAATCAATAATTAATAAATACTTTGAACTAGGTATGTCGGATAAATTAGAAATCGAGAGGACAAAATATAGTCCTCATAATGAGAAACAGGATGGTTTATCTGAGTACTCAATTACAGATTGTGCAGAGATTCAAACAGTCTCTGGTAGAAGATGCTGACCTCTGGTTAGATAATGCTGACCCTCAGATAGCTCCATATAGAAGATGCTGACCTTCAAACCATTTCACCTTCCTTAAGAATATCAAGGTCAAATGGAAGACCTAAAAAAGGCTGTAGGTGCAAAATTATCCATCAGTCAAGAGAGTCTAGGAATAAATTTTGTCAAACAAATAAAGAGTACATAAATCAGCGGTAGAAAGGTGTAAAACCCATAGAGTTCAGAGATTTTAACTGGAAATGTAATGAAAAAGTAAGTGTGATGGAGATAGAAAAGGAGTTTCAAAATTTTGGAGTTTGAACCCATATGAGGCAAAGGTATTGTATATGAGCAGTATGGTGACTGTAAACTCAATTGTTAGGAAAAGGAAGAAAGATTCTATGCAAGAAAGTATTCTAGAGTATATCATTTGGTGCAAATCAATTTTTTTGCAAACTTTGAGAATTTCATCATGCAGAGTTGATGCATATCTTAAAAGATTAAACATTTAGAAACAATAGCTATTAAAGACAACAGGGGAAGTACTGGAGGATGAAACAAAATAACATCACAATAAGAACATCAAATTGTGGACCACATTAACAAGTATCCAAGATACAAATCACATTATTTGCGGTCCAAGACTGAAAAGGAATATTTGCCCTATGATACCACCCTTACAGTAATGTATGCTATGTATAAAGAGGATACAGTAAGCCTGTTTTGTTTACAACATCAAAAAAGTATTTTACAGCAAATTTAACTTGAAAAGAAAACCACCACTAATGAAGGACACCCTGCAACATGTGTGATTCGTTTAACAGGGCAAACAAAAAACAAGTGCTAAAGGTGATATACAAAGCTGAGCTTGAAGAAAAGCATGAGGCACCAGGATGAAGCAAAATTTGCACAAGATTTGATGAAAGATGATTTGAGGATAGCTAAAGAAAGCCCTGGTCTAGAAGTACTCACCTTTGATATGCAGAAGACCCTGCCTCTCCTCAAAATTTCGACCAACAATGTGTTCTACAAGTGAGTTCTATGGCTCTATTACTGTGTGTCATTCTGGGTCCAGCGGAAAGAATTTTAGTTGACTTTGGCTTGAAGGAGAGGTGGGTAGAGCCGCACAAGAAATAGGTTCATGCCTAATACAACATGTTGAAATCAATTTAGGAGAAGAAACGAAGGAGTTGATTGTTTGGTCTGACTCGTGCGGAAGGTTAAAATCGAAATATAAAAATGATCTTGATGCTAAAAGCTATACTGGAGCTACATAGCTCTCTTAAAAAAAAATAACTATTCGTTTTATCTTCTCTGAAACAGTTTTTTGCCCAACAATTCAATATTTGGAGACATAAAATGTGTCTAGAAACTCAATAGTGCATGTACACGCCTGATGACTATATAACGTCATGTTAGGCTGAAGGAAAATAAACCTCTATGTCATTAGAATGGAAAAGATTGATTTTGTAGGAAACAACTAAGTTTGAAGCAAGCATCACAAATAGAAAGAAAGATATTAAAAACAGCCCAGTAAATTGGCTAAAAACTCGGAAATTGTGTTGTTGAGCGAGAAGCCATTCCACATTTACATGAGCAGTACTTTCAATGGGGACGGGCAACAGATAAGCTTACTTAAGAAACAAGTAGGTCGCCCATCCTTTAGCAGTCATGACTTTTGCCAAAACTTTGTGCAGCTCTGGCCAGATGGAAAACCAATCTCAATTCCCAAAGATAAATGGCATTAAGAGTATTTTGCACCTAATACCTTCAGATGCTAAGAGGGTCTATCAGAATATCTCATCTATAGAAGGAATTGAGGATGACAGATGGATATGATGGTGTACTTGATTTTGTTGTTGAAGAAGAGAGCTAAGCATTAATTTTGCCTAAACATATTTTCAAAAATTATTACATAGACTGTTTCACTGTTTGTGTTATGGCTTATTTTATTTTAATTGAAAATGAATTGAATAAATAATGTCTCTTTAGAATTTAAGCAAAACCCAATATTATATTGTTATTGATTTATTTTTTATTCTTATCTGTTTATAGATTTGCATAGCTAAATTTCACAATAGAGTCAAAAGCAATAGCAGACTAAGCACAAAAAACAATATATCTCCCTAGCTACTTAAATATTTATATTTTTTTACTAGGAGTTAAAATTTAGTTCTTTTTAAAAAATGATATGGAAAAAAAATTTAAAAATATATAATATAACAATTTTTTTCTTAGAGTGTTGCTAAAAGCTCATTTACTCAAAACTATGTTGGTGGTGCTTAGTCTGTTGATGCATACCGCGGTCCAATTGGCTTTATGCGTCACCACTTGAAAGTCACAGCCACATGTGTGCCATACCTACACCACACACCATACAGACGCCATGGCTCCGCTACACCACACACTCGCCATCTCAGTGGGCCTTAGGGGTCAAACTACATACACACTGGTTCTAAAATGAGCAAAATAACGTGGCTCACTGCTTGCTAGCAGCCTTACCCAAATATATATATATATTGGATCCTCATCTTATTACACATTCGGGCTATATGCTTACCTAAATAAAATTTACCTTAAACAGGAAATAAAACAAATGAGAATCCATTAAAATAGATGTTAATTTGGAATAGTAAGGAGTGGAAAAACCGTGACATTACAATACTTCACTGATTGGTTGGATACAAAATAGATCTCAATCGAATATTTTTTACAAACAGTCAATCCCCCTATCATTTTGGTGCCAGCTTTACACATTTAGCGAATAGGGCCAGCTTGAGTGGGTGGGCCTGCTATATGATAAAACTCTAAAAGTGGTTTATAGTTTGTTTTTGCATTTATGTACCTGTGTTTTAGTATGTGATAAGACCCAAGAAGTATGATGACGCATGAGAATGATTAATTAAAATAAAGTAAATTTATTATTACAAAATTTGTTTTATTCATTAAAACTGTAAGAAAAACTGGAAATCAAACAGTTAGGAGCACATCAGCATAATGACTTTACATTTATGCAGGTGGATGGCAAGAAAAAAATAACTTTTTCTAATGCTTTGTTTGGTAAACAATTGTGGTTAAGGGCATTACTACCACTCGCAACTCTAGAGCTTCGCATGGATACATGACTTCAGCTTTATTACGGTAGTGTAAGTCAAGCAGCCTTGTTTTGTCGGCACAGAGGCACAGACGTAAGCTGATACTCCGTGGGTCAACTGTTTGAACTTAGAGTTTGATAATTTCGTAGGCTGGTCAGTGATGAAGCATCTGAGTAGCAAGGGCTGGGATGTGTTTATAAGCTTGCAAAAAGAGCAATACATTCAGTAGAGTTCTCTTCGATTACATTTCTGACAGGATATCCGTCAATTACGTCCATAGTTGGTCCATCATTATGAAAAATTCAAGTTTTTATGATTGAAATCGTTTGTTCTGGATTGTTCCGCAAACATTTTCGTTTGTTCCATTTTGATAGATTCACAAATGGTGTGTTTATATTGGAATTTGGGGGTTAACTTCACGATAGACCCCCCCTCCCCCATACACTTTGGAAAATTGACATTTACATGGTTGCGATAGAGTTTGTTCCGGATTGTTTCGCAAAAAGTTTCGTTTGCTGTGTATTTGTTCATGCACAAATGGTACGTGAATTTGAAACTTTGTTTACTCATAAGGGGCCAACTTCATGGAACACCCCCCCCCCTCAAAAAAAACTTTTAAAAATTCATGGTGTTTTGATTGCACTCGTTTGTTCCTCGATTGTTAGACACGAATTTTTGTTTGTTCTTTTTTAAAAATCCCACAAATAGTATGTTTACATTGGGGGGGAGAGGGGCCAACTTCACGGTAGCCCATTCCAGTTTGAATAATATCCAGGAACTTATGTTAAATTAGTATATTTTTAAATGATATCGATATTTTATAATGCATAGATACTCAAACCTATTATTTTTAATCAAACAGTTGTAGGGATGATAAGATAATGTTGAAAATTAACTATGTATCCTAATTGTTTGTCATGTTTGTAAAATCCACATAACCGATTAGACGCTGAAATTAAACAGTGAAAAGTTGCGTTGGGATGGGAATTATTTTAAAGTAATTTTTTGTAAATCATTATTATATTTACGAGAATGCAAGAGTTTAGCTGTTAAAAGACTTCATTGCATAGCTATTTTTAGTTTCCATTTATAAAGAACGTTTTTGATTTAGTCATGTGCATTCATTTCGATTTTTGTTTAAATTCTTAGTTTTTTTGGCAAATTTGTAGCAATTTTTTTAGAATTTCAGGCGATTCTATAGATATTTTTAATAAGTTTTTTGAAAATTTATTCTGAGTCCGCTTAGTAAACTTTGATTTGAAAATAATATTTTTATCGTCAAGGAATTTCTTAGTCTTCTTCGTGTCAGAGTTGGAATAATTGACATTTTCTTCCAATCATGTCTCTTTGCAAGATACTATTTACTACATCTTAACAGTAATAGTAGCAAACAAAAGGAAGGTGCGATGTCAATACTTTAGGGTAACCTAGTTATGAGCTCTCTTGAGGGGGTAGGGGAAAAGGGATTATTTACATTTGGTTAAGAAAATATTAAATATCTATCTATTCCTGTTATATTATTTTTGACGGAGGTATCGTTCTCATTAATAATCTAGGTATGTCATCATCACTTTCCTATACAAATCAAAATTCTTAATTTTCTATTGAATTAATCCCACAACTATCACCTTCCTCAGAACTTTGGAATTCTGAATCGGTACATTCAACATCAGAATACTTATAGCTAATAATGTTATCAACTGGGGAGGGAGGGAGTTCTTCCACACCGGACATGTACTCCGTATCACATATGTCTTCTCTGTAATAGAAAAAAATATTAGGGCCTAAATTATCATCTCAAAATGTATAATATTTATTCTAATAAGGAACAAGCAACTAATGATTTTGCAATAGAGATAAAGCTTATTATAAAGATAAATATGTTTTATACACCTATATAAGTTGTAATTATATATATAATATATATATATATGAGAGAGAGAGAGAGAGAGAAAATTTAACAAAACTGATGATTACATTGTTCATTTGTGCAAGTCATGTGACATATAATAATATATTATTTCAAAGTGTGCATATATTATATAAAGCTAAACTTCGATAAGGACTTGAATCAGTTGGTGAATCAGGTCAAAAATATTTATTCAAAAAATTACTAGGAACTTGCAGCAATAAACTCGAGTTTACAAAATAAAAGGTAGGTTTATTAATAATTTACCTATACAAATAATAAAAATATATAATTTTTACATATTTTTAGGTGGCTTGCCACATGAGTTCTCTTTCTATAGTTTCCCCATCCACTCTCCACGTAAATAGGGTGCATTTACTAGAAAAATTTGTTTCCTTCTCCTTGCACCCTAGAATAACTAAAACCTCCAAACCTAATCACTAAATAATTCAAAGTGCCTAAATCATAGGAGAGCGATTATATATAAGTTTATAAGCTATATCTTATTTGGATAGTAATGCTTTAGTTATTTTGATTAAATTAATTCAAATAAAAATAGTTCTTTCTCTTTCACACACATATTTTTTTATGATTCATATGTAATAAACTACATTCCTTTGTGAATGAAATAATTATTTTATTACATTATTTATTTGCAAAAAATAATAAAAAAATTGGTAGAAAGACTGTCGTTACAATAGTAAATAGCGGTTTTTCATTTGAAGTAAATTCAGAGTGCTTACACACTTGCAAATGCAAACATCAATTACTACTATATCATACTTGGGCCTAAAATTACTCTCTAAGTGAGTTCGAAATATATAAATAATGAACATTATACCTTCCTATATTGTTTAGGTACCCAACAGGATATCTCACTGATTGGGACATCATTATAGACTACTTCTAACTTGACCTGATTATACCCTTATAGGTGGGATTAACAGAGAAATCCTAAATATTCAAATATAATAGTTTCCAAAATGTAAGCCATATAAAATGCTGGAAAAATTGCCAGCTTAAACGTAGATTCTTGCATTCACACAATTTTTAAGGTGATAAAAAATATATTTCTTATCAAGCATATTTTCAAGAGGCCACTCAATTAATAATTTTACAGCTGTGGGAGAGAACTTAAGAAAATATAGGCTATACATGTGATATAATGATAGTACCATAGCCTGACACGTTCGCTCACTTGCTAGCAGGATGGTCTACAGTGCAAAAGGTTTCGGGCTCGATTTCTGGTAGGGGTGTAATATTTATTATTTGATCAATTCTCGGCCTTCTTCTGGATGTTGTATATGTCTTAGAGTTCAATAATTCTTTTTAATCGTGTAAACTTGCAGTATTCCTAAAATTATCAAATATTTGAACAATATAATCAATTTAATTGTAACCACTTGACTTTTTGGGTTTGCTACTTAAGGTAAAATGTATATATATATATATATATATATAAATGTATATATATATAATATATAATAATAATATATATATATAAATGCTTTAATAATCACCATCTAAGCACACATTATATTTACCTATAGCCTATGCCTAACTAATTTGAGGAAAATCGTCCAGATGATTTAAAATGTAGATAATCACAAAATTTTAATGTTAATTAAAATGTAATTGATCAATAAAATTTATCATGCAGATAATCCCATATGAACCAATATCTAAGTCTGACTGACAATATAAATATTCTTACCTCTAATTAAAAATATAAATACATATTAAAACATAGATAATTTAATTGATAATAATAATTGCAGTTTTCACTAAATTGAAGATCATGAAACTATTTTTACTATATGTATATTAATGTATTCAGGGTATTATTATTATTAGCACCGCGTCTTACTACCCGTTCGGGTTATACGCACTTACGCTAATGTGTAATGTTAGGGTGATTGTGAAATGAAATGGAAGACCTACAGTTTAACGTGGAATCCGAACCACGGTGGAGGCCTGGCATTCCTCACATTCACAAGTTGTGTTCAGGCTAATAAGTTTTGCCAATTTAATACATAACAATAGTACTTGTAAAATAATAAAATGAAAATTATACTAAAAAAAAGTTTTGCTTGCTAAAGGGTTAGTGTATTGCACATGATTCTGGTTCATTCAAGTGTGTTGTACAGGAGTGTAGTTCATTCAAGTGTGTTGTACAGGAGTGTAGTTCATTCAAGTGTGTTGTACTAGAGTCTGGTTCATTCAAGTGTGTTGTACTAGAGTCTGGTTCATTCAAGTGTGTTGTACTAGAGTTTGGTTCATTCAAGTGTGTTTTACTAGAGTCTGGTTCATTCAAGTGTGTTGTACTAGAGTCTGGTTCATTCAAGTGTGTTGTACTAGAGTCTGGTTCATTCAAGTGTGTTGTACTAGAGTCTGGTTCATTCAAGTGTGTTGTACTAGAGTTTGGTTCATTCAAGTGTGTTGTACTAGAGTTTGGTTCATTCAAGTGTGTTGTACTAGAGTTTGGTTCATTCAAGTGTGTTGTACTAGAGTCTGGTTCATTCAAGTGTGTTGTACTAGAGTCTGGTTCATTCAAGTGTGTTGTACTAGAGTCTGGTTCATTCAAGTGTGTTGTACTAGAGTCTGGTTCATTCAAGTGTGTTGTACTAGAGTTTGGTTCATTCAAGTGTGTTGTACTAGAGTCTGGTTCATTCAAGTGTGTTGTACTAGAGTCTGGTTCATTCAAGTGTGTTGTACAGGAGTTTGGTCCATACAAGTGTTGTAGAGAAGTTTGGGGCATACAGGTGTTTAGTGTAGAAGTGAGCAAGAAATTGTCACATACTTTCAGTATATTAACCCCAAGGTGGAATGAGCTTGTGTAGTAAAAGAACTGTACAGTTATTTAGGATCGAGCGTCTTACTGAGTCACTTATAGACGATTACTACGGAACAACCTCGAGCTGTTTTTCAGGGTTACCCATTTTGGTAAAGCTCATGTTAAGGTTTCTGGGTAACCACTCCTATAGGGACTAAATAACACTAAAGGCCAGGGGAGAGTGGTTGGTTGGGATTCTAGGATGGGACAAAAAATTGGCGGTAGTGTTTAGACTTAGTTCTTACACTGTGTCTTACTACTCAATCAGATTATACACCTATGTTATAATTACACTAATGGTTTACAGATTAATGAGGTTTAATTGATAGGAAGTGCACCCATATTTGCATGTAAGGAGAGTGAAAACCATTTAGAGGAAACCACCCTCAGTGTACTCGAATGGGATCGAACATCTATCTCCCTGTCTTCGGGAGTCTAGTCCAACACGAGAGTAGCACATTAGACCATGCGGCCACCTAAACGGGTAATATCCTTTGTTCAAACTCGTTTTACAATAAAAGTCCAAAGATAAGAACCCATTGACTTCTGCCATCTTTTATGAACTTGCTATCCACCAATCTCTATCGGGAGGTTGGGGTGGGCAGACATCACTAGTAAGAACCAGGCAGTGACATTATTACAGAATGGAAGGCTGCATGATAAAATGTATTTAAAATACATTTAGCTAAAGTTTTCTTTTTTTAGTGCAAACTTAAGGAATATGGTTTAAAAAAAAAGAGGTCAAATTTACAGTGGTTTTATTAAAAAGATATTTTATAAAATAAACAAATAGAACTAAGCTCATGGAGAAAATAAAACAATGAACCAAATGTTACAAAGAAAAAATCACCATAGTTGAGTTATACAGTCAAATAAACACAAATAATTTTAATATAATATGGTAATTTAAGATACAATAATTATATAATTAAATATATATTATGAAGTCATTTGTCAGTCTAAACACATCACCATAGTAAAATACACATATTTTCAACAAATGTAAACTGCCACATCTAATTAAAAAAAAGAATGCACAATATGATTACAAGTGAAATTACAACAGCTAAAATACATTTTTGCACAATAAAAATGTTTTCACTATTTTGAATACCGTATTGGCCTGAAAATAAACCGCACCTTTTTCCTAGAATCAGCCTTCATAAAACTCTAAATAATGTGGCCTATAATCACACATTTAGATAATACAAATCAAATTTGGTACCTATTAAATAACCATGTGGTTATATTAATATATATCCAAATATTTTGTCACTTAAGCTTGGCAAAGTTATTTAAAAATAGATGAACCTCGATATTTACTAACTGCAGCTTAAGCAAGTATAAGATATTTAAAAATAGCTCAAACTTGACTATCTTAGTTGTGACTACAACATTTGAGACAATATGGCTGCCAAAATTAAATTACCAAACCTTCAATATTAGTTTCTTCAGTGCATTCTATCCGCAATATTTTCTTTTGGTAAGGGAACTTTAATTTATCGAGTTAGACTGTTTCAGTATATTGGTCAACCTTTATTCTGTCGAAAAAAATTTAGTGTGTGTATTACATTAGAAGTATAACATAGTGGATCATATCGTGGAAAAATCATGTTTTAGCCAAAAAATTAGACTGAGTTATGATGAAAATTTTAAATTAGCGGTGATAAAATATTCAGAAACAAGCAATAGGGAAACGAGAAGAAAATAAAGAATCAATAAGAATGCACATTGTTGAATTTTAAAGGAAAAAGACCCACTTAAGAACACCAATGCAAGGCAAAAGCCTGTCGAGGATCCAGGCATAGTTGTAATCCTGAAATTGATGCAAGTGATTTTTTTTTTCCTAAAGGAAAGAGAAGAGATGGATTTACACTAAGTCGAGAAGTAAGTAGTTTGAATGCACAAGAATTTACAAAGGAGTAATAGTGTCTCAAAGAGAATTTAAGGCAAGCTTTGGGTGGTGCCGAGGATTATGTACAGATTTATCACTAAGATGAAAAACTTCTTTGACGCAAAGGTTGCCCTTTGACTATGCGCAATCATGTGGAATAGAAGGCCTAGAGCTCTAAAAAAAGAAAAAAAAGAGCAATGATAGTGCTTGAGGTATTAAAGGGCATCTAAGTCCAGATATGCAAAATAAAGTCAAGGCTATGAATTCTGGTCATCTTGTAATTCCAGGAGGTATGATGTCCCAAATACAAGTCCTTGATGTGGTTGTAAATAAACCCTTCAAGGATAACATGTGAAGAGAGTATTCAGACCGGCTATTGTCAGGAGTTCATACCCTAGCCTCCAGTGGCAAAATTAAGCCTTCGATGAGCTTGCTCTGCAAGTGGATTTAACTGCTCGGGGAAGGATATCTTCTGAATCTATTGTTCACAGATTTAAGAAGTGCTGCCATCTAATAAGAGTGAAAAAAGTGACCAAGATGAATAATTTTTATTTCTTTTCAAAGTGTCTTATTGTAAGCCAATTTTTTTCAGTGACTACATTTTTAGTGTATCTATAATTTTTTTTTATTTACAAGTAATATTTTTAGTTGAATAACTTACCTTTTTATTTCCAAGTGATCTCATTTTAGGTGTAATTTTTTTTCTCTCCTCTCTGCAAGTGATTTAATATAATTTTAATGTAAATATTGTTTTCTCTCTGAATGTGGTTACAAATTTGAGTTGCGGCCTATTTTCGGGCCAGTATGGCACATGCCTAATTTGATGACTTGTTCAATAAATTAATCAAACCAACATCTCATTGAAGACTAATGAGCTTTAGATATTTGAAAAATTAGTTACCTGAAATATGTTTTTAAGCTTACTTTTCTCATTCTCGATATAAAGGTTCAGTGATCATGTGGAAGGGATGTAAAAAAAAGTTAATAAAACGAAAAGTTGTACAAGTTTCTAATTAATCTTAAAGTCTCTCCTCATTAGTTAACCGATAAATTATATTATTCAAATAGTTTATTAAATATTCATTCCAAAATAACTAAGGTAAGCCTTTTTTCACTATCGAGGCCAATTTTGTTAAATATGGTAAAATAGTTTAGCTCCTTTCAATTCCACTATCTTCTAATGAAGTGTGGGATCAAACACAATATTGCTTGAACATTGATGATGCAGTAATATCAGACATTTCCTCTAAAAAAACCATCTACCTTTTCCTATCCACAGCAATGTTAGCTGTAGTATTCATTCAATTTTCAATCCAGATTGTGTTTACACATTGTGTTCCTTTAATAATAGGAGTTGAATGACACAATGATATTCCCTACCAGGTACAATAGAAAGTATAGAAAATGTTAAGTGGGCTGAATGAGCAAATCTTATTCATGGATGGTTTTTACTACAAGAAAAACTATGTTTCACATTTGAGATATATAGTTCTGTACACATGAAAGAAATTACAAGAGGATAAACAAACAAGGTAGGCTTATACATCTGCGCATCCCTGCCACATGTTCTTATATACATATGTACATACATGCACACACTAACAAGTTAAGCATACATGTCCTCTCTATCAGCCCCTACACCGTCTCCATCTTCAAGCGAAGAGAAGTTAAGGAAGTGGGCAGGGCGGTGGATCTCATGGTAGAACTCTTTGGGGTTTGCCAACTGAAGCTCATACTTCATGTTGGGATCATGGCGAACACCTGCGTCATAATAACACACTCATTGCAACAGTGTCTCCAAAACAGTGGACCACAATAAGTATTTAAATTTAAACAATACATTTAAGAGACACAAATAGAAAATAATGAGTAACATCTTCTTTCTGGGTTTTTATTCTATGACACAAAATTATGTGTAAAATAAATCTGTGATTATTAAATCTTTTCAGTTTTTCTTTCTTTCACAATGCAATACATTATATTTTACCCAGTTTAAAGTTTTTCTTTCTCGTTTTGGTGGTCGAAGTGGGCTAACACAGGCATGTCAAACCTTTACCACCTGAATCCCTTGGGGAATTGGCCTGGGCCATTCATGAGATTTATAATACCCAATATACGGCACATGTACCCACCCACACATTTTAATAGTAACATTAATTTTGACTTCTGGAAACTACATGGAAGTTAGCGAGCATATATGTCAATTACAAGACCTAATTGTGTTTACTCTGCAATAGAATATTAATTTGATTGGGTTTACACTAGTCGAGTGCATTCTGCACAATAGAAGGGGTTTCAGTAACATTGGAATCAAGTCGAATTGTCAGTTATCAAGAGGGGCTTTTCCTAAATGCTTTTTCAATCTCCTGTCATGTAAATGTGAGTACACTTCCTCTAAATACAACCTCCTCCCTTATCCTAACCAATTAGATAATAAGTACATATATGTATAAACTGAACAGATAATAATACATATTAAAAACTTAGTAACTAGGCACTTCTTATTTTTCTTACCCATGAAGTTGTAATTCCAGGAGCCCTGAGTAGGAACCATGAAAAAGCCCAAAAAGCGATCGGACAACAACATCTGCACTTTTTCATAGTGACTGGGCAAGTAGCCTTTGGGGTTGTTTCCTTTGTCAGTGTTCTGCCGACCCCACTCGTACCCACTGTCAATGTCAAAATATGTTAGTGATTAATTCAGGGCAGGACAAACAATTAAGTAGAATAGTGTGAGAGGAAGATATCAAAACATCCATATGCATTCTTTTGTGATAATACGAGCTACCGACAAGTTCACCACGTGTAATTTTCAATGATTCATTAAAAATCATTGGATACATTTTTTCTTTTAATGTAAATATTTTGTTAATTTTTTCTATTTATTATGTTATGAACCTTGACTCGAATTGGGATGATACAATATACATAGTTGTGTGGGTTATTTGGATTTTACAAGAATATTACAATTTTACCTTAGTAACTTAACAGTAAAAATGGTTGAAAATTATAGAAAGTATATTAAACCACAAATTATTAAAAAAAAAAAATTCAACATTACACTGTGGCCACTTGCGACAGTGTATTGAATTAAATCCTCAATTCATATACGCTTATTTTTATTTAATCTAGGCTACCTTCTAGCTCAGATTAACTTTTTGCATGACACCATTTCAATAAATGAAGTGGTAGTTGATCAGCCTTATCATGAAAAGTTAAACATGGAAATAATTAATTGAAAATGATGCGTAAGCCTTACTTTCCACTATAAAAAAATAGAATCAGTGTGAACATTTCCTTAAGAACAGTTTAAAAAAAAGGAATACATCATCTAAAAAATCAAAATTACCCCTGTTCTTTGTGTGCGTGTGTGGAGGAGGGGGGAAGTTTCTGTTTGAAATTTCCCTCAAAGTATATTTACTGTTAAGAGAAATAATAAACAGTAGGCCCTCAAACTAAACGAATTCATGGATATGCAGTTGTGGTACTATGACTTATGACTAGCAACATCACTTACCAGGCACCCCAAATGTTATCACAATTTGTTTTGTTTTATATGTGTGTACTCTATTGGATGGTGAGTAACGTTCAGTTTTCTCACAAAGTTTTTTTTTTATCTGCAAAGTCTGTTCAGTTTTAATTATCCTTTGAAAGGAAAATGTAAAAATTACATTAAATTTAGGAATGTCAAACGCAATGCCTCGATACCCTTGTTCTTAAAGCATTATCATGATTTCTGATACTTTGATTTACAAACCTTTAATCATTCTAGATACTAGCATATAAACCAAATGGCAAAATTCTTAATTGGGTGATTTTTTACTGTGCCCTCATATTAATTTATTTGCAATTTCATTCATTTCAAATTTTAAATGTACTCAACATGACTTTTGTGTCCTGGTTATCTTGTACAAATACGTGGCTGTTTTTTGATTTTACTATTTTTTCACTTTCTGTTTTTAGCAAGGACTTTTTCTTCTTCATGTCTCATCATTTCGACTAGTTTGTGCTCCTACATTTCTTCCTATCCTCTGCCAATCTCTTCATAATAATACATACAGCCCACACATAAACATATAATTGATAATAGATTGAGAATTTTTAATGTGAATAGGAATTTTGAAATAATATTGAAATTGTAAATGTATGAGAACCGGAACTTATAAAAACGTATTGTGCATCTTTAATTGTATTATTAATAAAAGTTTGATTATTTCAATCTCTGCATCAACATAATGTTCATGATTTAATGACATACAACTTTAATCTGGAGCTTTTCACTGCTAAGTTTTGTTTTATAATAATTGCATGAACAAAATGGTAGTACATATAAGTATAAAGAGAAACATAAGTTCTTAGGTTTATTTTAATTAAAAATAGTAGTAATTATAAACAAATAGAATGGGATGAGACTCCAGGTGACCGTATATTACCTGGGTGTGAGCTTATATGCCGTGAGTGAGCAGGACCCAGGAGTGAAGCTACATGTGATAATGATAGTCTTCTCTCCGTCCCAGTTGGTATTATCCGCCATGACGCGGGCATGAGTAGTGATGTCCTGCGGGGACAGTTGTGGGAGCTCATTGGGCTGTGTGTGGATCCACCCGAGGGGCTCCATGTCTTTAAGATACTGGTGCTGCGGCAACTGATGGGGTAAGTGCACCGTCTGGTGGGTTCCCCATTGTGGTGCCATCACAATGCACCTAATCTCTTTCACCTGCGGGTTGTCTGGGGGGCTGATACCGTAAAGGTAACCTGCAATCTGAAAGATAAAATATAATAATTTAATATGGTTATAAAGAGGTATTGATGCACCTAAGATGTGATAACCTCTTAGCCCAAGTTTTCTAGATGGATAAGAATTTGGGGTGGACAGGATCTGAAATAATCTGGAAATGGTCAAGAATTTATCTATTCCTGTGAGTCGGGGCGGAATTGGCCATTTCCCAGGCAGGAAACAAGGCATGCCTTGGTGTTCCAGCAGGTACTGTAATCTCTTTTGTAGACAGCCTTCCCCTTTGGGGTGGTGTGGCTTTAAGGTGTGAGTATCTGGTGGTTGATGCACTTAAGTAAACAGGTATTGTGTGTGTTTGGGGGGTTGTTATTAAGTGAGAAAAGTATTTAAGTGTGCAAGTGCGTGTGGTGTGTTGGAAGAATGAAAAGATAGAGGTAGCTTTGCATGATCAACGACTTGTGAGGAAACAAAACTCTAAACAGAGATCCAAATATATTTTAATCTAAAATTAGGTCTGTGCAGGATCCCTAACCGTGGGAAAGTAATGTTCCCAAAACTAATTAAGAAAAATTATTTTCTAGCTTTTTCATGAAAAAATGTAAATTAAAGAGTTACAATTAATGTCAAGTTTTAGATTATCAAATTTAAATAAACTAGGGATGTGCAAGACTCAAAAGTTCAAGAAAAAAGAAAGTCTCGAAAGTTAAAAAAGATTCTCAAAATTTGATTGAAAAAATTGAGAAAGTAAATAACTGATCCAAGTAATTCCCAAACCAAGCCAAGAATTTACTATTCGTAAGAGACAACACTTTTCCCCCAGAAACAACTTTTATTAAATCATGTGTCGTAAAATTGAATTCCTGGATAATGCACAGCATAATTCAAATAGAAAAGAAAAAGGAGAGAAGATATAAGAAATGTTTGGATCCATGTGTTTACTTCTTGAGGTTGATTTTCTTCTATACAAAATACAAATGCCTAATATTTAAAACTTGCAGTTAAATGTCTCATTCCTAAATATTCTAGTAGTTTTTTTAGTTTTCCAGGTGCGTGGCAATCCCAAAGAGTAACTATTTTAGGGTGCTAATAGCGACACTAATGTTTATTAATAATGAAAATAGGAATGTGAACCTTGAATACTTAAAAGATACTTTTAAATTAATTTTTCAGGTGAAATTTGTTTGAGAGCTCTAATACTGCTTAGTGGTTGTTCAGAACCAATTATAATTATTCAAAGAATGAACTCAACAATCAGGCCCTAGACCAGTAATTTAACATTTAGCTGAATATATGAATGTTATATTGAATTGATTATAAGAAATAATGTTCCGAACATTTGGTCTCTATTTTATTTTCTATTATTTTATTATTTTTATATTTCCTCTTATGTTCATAATTTTTTCCAAGATTCAGATTTGTAAAATAGTGAATACCACCCAACTCTACACTCTCAAGTGAGCAATGCATATTGTTTTAAATAAACAGTTTAGTATTTTTAAACACACTAGTCAAAATAAAAATAAATTGAAGGTACCTGTGCTCTCAGATCTGAGATGGTGACAAACTTCTTCAAGACGTTCTTGGCAATATGTAGGTGTATCCCGTCTCCTTGATGTCATCTGAAGACACGTAGATGTGGTTTGTGCGCAAGTGTAAGTTTGTAGCTGAGATGGCTCTAACTCTCCATTCAGTCTTGGAACTGGAATGTATATAGAGTAGCAATGTTACAATTCAAGGACATGATTGTAACTGATATATAGGAACAAAGTTAGGAGAATTAGATTAGGGGGTTAACAACTTTAAATGAATTTCAATATCTATGATTACAAAAATAAGGTTGATACAATTAGCCAAGAAGATAGGGAAGAAAGATGACAACTATGTTTAGGGACATGATATTATGGTGGTATAAAGGAGAATATACATATTGGGAATGAGTGAAACAAAGTGGAGGGGGAGCGGCATGATTCTGTTAAGGAAGGGATATATTTTGTACTGGCTGGGAAATGATGAAGGAAGAAGAAAGAGTAAACTTTGTAGAGAAGGGCTTGTGGCAGAGGAGGAAGGTCTTAAAGACTGTATCATAAGAATGGATATAACTGATAGAGGATACAAGTGAGATGCCCGGAGAAAGAGAAGGACCAGTTTGAGGAATATTAGGAATTGCACGTGGGAAAAGTGACAGGTAGTAGTGGGGGACCTGAATGAAAAAGAGAGGTTTTGGGGAAGTGTTTGAGATATTACTTTCAGGGAGAGAGAAATGAGCAAGGTCAAAGGTTGCTGGAATTATGTCCACAAAATGGAATAAATAGAAATTAAGTAATAACATTACTATATACATTTGAAATGTGGAGCAAAGGTCGTTTATAAATTGCTTCCTTATGCATAAGGAAATGGAAAGGCAGATTGTAAATATTAAGGTGATACCAAGGGTGACTAGTAAGGGTGTGCGAATAACACTTTTTTTTACCTATATGCTGAAAGTGAATAACTAATATAATAATTTTGAAAGGAATGTTTAAAATATGGACTTGTAAAAACAAAAGCTCAATATATTACGAAAAGAAAGATCTCCTCCACTTTCCTTCAAACTTACCAGTGCTTTTTATAGCTATTTTTAAAAGTTTTAAAAAATTTAAAAATTGTATTTGACTATTTGCAAAACCAGGATTTTTTTCAAATTTTATTTATATAAACTGTTTTAAATTGTATTTTAACATTTGTGGTGAGACAAAGTTGGGAAGCGCATGGTTCACTGTGCTCTGTGCATCGAAAGTTATTTGTTAAGTTCAGCAAGCGAGAGAGCTTGCTAGAGTTAAAGGATAGAGAAATAATTTACTTTACCATATTTTGGGGCATGAATATAAGGGGAAACAGGGTGGAGAGAAAAATAGGTTGCACAAGGTCAAATATTTATGAGCAATCAACATGATGTTAGCAAACCAAACAGCGAGTAGAGATTACAGGGGTGTTAAACTAAAGAGCGTTTAAGAAAAGTAAATCCTAGAGGGGCTTCAAACCTAGAGGCAATTTAAGAAGGGTACATTTTTATTTTATATATAGCAATCTTTCGATAGTTAAATATAACTAACAATTTTTAAAATATATTAGAAATAATTTCCATCAAGAATGTATTAAAATAAAATGTTCGATTTGTATAATTCAATATTTGTTCAAACTTTGCTATGAGATTCGATAAAAAATGATACCCCACACTTATATATGTTTTTATGATATATTATTTTATTTTTGTATATAATTTAATAATGTCAATATATATTTTAATCTAAAATTATTCTTAGGTGTCTTTTGTATGATTTCCCATTCTTCTTCCTAGTATTTTGACTAATTTCCTGTCCTGTTACTGTTCTGCAGTAAAAATGTCATTCCCATCTAACCCTAATAAATTGTAGTTAGATTAAAATAAGTCTATTTTTAATTGTGCATCGAGTTCCACTTAATTTTTAATACATTTAAAAGAATCAAAATAGACTACCACTATTACACAAATTAAAAAAAAGTTGTTTGTGGTTGTTTATTCAAACTAAAAATACACCCATGATCATAAAAAAATAATCCAAGTGACACTCATTGAATATCCAATTTTTAAAATTCCTGGCACCCATGTTTTATTTTATTTACTTTGGTTTGTCCTCCAGGCTCTTCCTTGCTGTTCAATAGATGTGTTACTTTTTAATGGTTTCACAAAGCAAATCAGGAGCAATTTTTTAGCGCCTCATTTTACTAGCCATTCAAGTTAACCCCCCACCTGCGTAATACTGATAGTATAAGAAAAACAAGTGAGAAAAAATAGAATGGAGATGTTGCAAGAGGAAGAAGGAAATGTTTGGTCAAGGTCATTGCGGTGCTGACGGGTCACCTAGTGGGGTGGTATTGTCTCCATACTCCTCTTAGCCCTCTCAAGTAGCCTTCCTCCTCCGTAAACCAGGTTCAGTTTGTTTCAGTATCTCTAACCGACGGTTTATGCTCGCTCTTGTTTCATTCGCTCTAATCAACAGCATGTGTTCGCAATGTCATAAAGAAAATCTCTCGGTGTTGGGAAAAAAAAAAGGTTAAGTTGTTGAAGAACACGAACAGTGGAATGAGTGCATTGATTAGGAAATATTTCTACATACAATAGACTCCACAATATCATGTATAAAAAAAAGAGTTTTTTTTACCCAAAATTTTATCCGTATTTCACCCCACATAATGGTTGCACCCTGTTTTTCAGTCTTGGTTTATCAAGTTTCAAACTAAACTTTTACTTTAGAAAAGTGTGTTAAAGTTGTTAGATTTTACCTCTGTTACTGTAATAATATCAGGTCATGTTATATTAGAGGTGGTAGTATATACTAACTTTTCACTCACTGAAAACTCTCTTTTGGCAGATCTGTTACCTTGCTGTTCAGCGAACACAATCACTTTCAGTTTGAAGTCCGCAAAATAGTTTTTATATTTAACACCCATAATTGGGTAGAGTAGAGGGGGGGAATGCATCTCACAGTAATGTATCACAAGCAGATGTTCACTTGTTCAGTAGTTTAGCTCGTGCAGAAAGATTTGAGTATTATCATGACATATTTCACCTGCCTGTCCAATCCCCTCTAAAAACCACACAGCTCGGCTGGGCAAGCGAAAAACAAATTATCAGCTTATTATTAGACTCCCCACAATGTTCCAGCCAGAGCAGCTGCACTCAAGGAATGAAGGGGGAAATTCCTCTCTTCATTTTGACCTTGAATTGACAAGACTTATTTGCTTATAGTAAATCCCTGTCTCTCTCTGTTTTCTCTTCAGTCTATTTAAAGATGAGTGCACTGGACTGGCCAGTATATTCCCAGCCTGCTACAAAATATACCCTGGAATCTGGCGAATGGAAAATGTTAGGCAGCGTATATAATATGAGAAAAGTTTTTGAAAGGGTAATTTTAGAAGAAAAACATCGCATTACATTCGGGCCAATACAGTATTAAGTAAATAAAAAATATGTATATTTTTTAAAAGCTTCGCATAATGGTCACACACTACTTTACCCCCAATAACTAGGCATAAGAAATGTGACAATTATGCAGTGAAATACGAAAATGAGTTTTTTTTTCCATGGAACCATTGACTTGGATATAATTTTAAATTGTGCGTTTAATCTATAGATGCCTTCCCTCGACAGCTGTCTGTGGCTGGTGAGGGATGGAAGACTGCCCATCCTATAGTTACCTTTTTTTTTTTAAATATAATCTTTTGTTTAATTTATTTGAAGTTTGAAAATTCTTATATATTTTGTTTATATATCAATTTTTTTAAAAATTGGGTTTAAATCTAATGTTAGGATACATTATTTGAGGCTTATGAAATAGCTTAAAAATATATGTCTAAAATAAGCAGTTAACCCACCTATTTTTCTAAATAGAAAAGCACTATAGATTTCCTATATCTTCTTTTATATATAAAAAATTCTTTTAAATTAACTAAAAACACACACCAGAATCTCTTTTTAAAAAAATTCCACAAAAATTTGATTTTTTTTATTGAAGCTTAAAATCTCAAATATCCTTCAGGTTTCAAAGGACACATTCCTAAAAATGAATGCCAGGTAAGTTGCCATGCTAGAAGAGAATATGTAAAACATAAAAGATAAACCCACCTGAATGTTTGAGTTTCATAATTTGATGTGGTGGAAGTGATTATTTCATCCCCATGTTTGTTGACGGTGCGAGTTGTTGTTGCAGTTAGCTGAGATTGCTCCTTTGTTTGCTTCTCAATTTCAGCAATTTGTTGCCGCTGAGCGGACGGGGCACTTATCTCCATACCCAGAATGATATCCCTGATCTCTGACTGGGTCAATGAGGCTACGTTTACACTAAAACACAAATAAGTGACCAAAATACAGGTTTCATATTCACCACACTAAACTATCATATATTATTATTATTATTATTATTAAAGTCTTGCTTGTAAATATATATTATTAATTTTATTAATTAGGGGTGTGTGAGGTCCACTTTTTTGGTTTGAAGCAAAGTTGAGTCGAATATGAGAAACATTCTCGAAGTCGAATCAATTTTAAAATATTTTTCTTTTAATTTTGATTAAAAATATTTCTTGACAATGTGTATATTTATCTAATATCAAAATAAATATTACATTTTTTTTAAACATTAATATTTGTAGCTTATTTGCCAATATATGAATGTTATATTCACATTACCTTTATATTAAAAACACTTCTGCGTACAGCCTGAGTAGTAAAAAAAAACAACATACATTTGCTTTAATATAATTGGATTTGCCCTGCATGGTGTTTCACTTATCTTTCACACACAAGATACAATTAACAAAACACATGGGTTAACCAACCGACGTTCAAACACAAGAACAACGTTAGAGAAAAACACGAGTTTAAGTTAATTCGTTAATAGGTTAGAAAAGTCAAGTGTTACAAAATTTTAGTTTTTCTGTTTTACAAATCAACAAAGACATTTTTGGCTTTATAAATCCATTAAAATATATATATTTAATAAATTTCAGTATTCCTATTTTACTTACAACATGGTAGATTTATTTATTTTATTAATATATTTAAATCTTGCCATGTGAATTTAAAAAATTTGGAAGAAGGTACAGGAAAGGTGGATAGAAACATATAAAAGGAACAAACACAATATGGCTTTTACAATGAAAAGAAGAACACAGTTCACACTTTACACTACTGCCAATGGACAAAGAGGTAATGGTTGGCTCTTAAAGAAAATCGATCGTCACCGCCCAATCCCCCGACCTAGGTTTCATTCTATCGGAACTCATCAGGAAGGAGTGTGAAACGCGCAACGCAACTTCCTAAAAGAGGAGACCAAAAAACACAAACGGGAGAAAATGAAAAAATGTAAAGAATGATAGGAGACATAGATAGGAACATGTAAAAGGTAAAACATAGAGGACAAATATAGGAAAAGGACATTGGATACGAATATATAATATAACTCAATAAGGAAAACTTCTTTTCGCTATATGAGGCAATTGCATTATATTTGGAAGAAAGTACAGGAAATTTGGATTCCTTTTATCCACATCTGTTTGGTAAAGTTTTCCTTGACCAAACTAAATAGTCTGGTTTCAACCAATGAGCTGAGAGTTGTGCTACAATTTCAAAACCACACGACTCCAAATGATAGATTCAAACAAGCATAGTCAGTCTACTTTTTAGCTAAAGGTCCCGGGTTCAATTCCTTGCTTGGCTTGAAAATTTATCATTTGTGAAATATGGGTTTGCCCTTTCACATTGATAAATTAATGGCCAGTGACTGGATGTTGTGCCCGTCCTAGTATTAAGTTATATTTATAAGGCATATGAAGCTATGTCAGACCAAGCTAGCCAGCCGGTAGTGAGAAAATAAATGGCTTGAATAAAACACTGACCCAGATCACAAGCTTGAAACAGTAATGGATGTAAATAAACTTATTTTGATTCTTGCTGGTTACCAGATTGTTTAATTATATAAATGAAATACCTAAAAATAAACAGTAAATAAGGTTGTTTCTTAGTAAAAAAAATATTTAATGTATTATTTTGAATTTACATCAATTTAAACTATGAGGCAAGACTAACTCTTTAAGAAACTTACATGTTCCTAACTAAGTGTCCAGTCATCCTTTAAAATGTCCTTTTGACTTCCTCTTTTAGGAAGTCGAGTTGCACGTTACACAATCTCTCCTGATTAGAGAGTTCGATTAAAACTGATACTTAGTACAAATGAAATGGTTGCCGTGTGATTAAATATTAAAAACTTTTAATATTCAAGAAATCACTTACAAATTTTATCAAATCAGGAATTTAAATTATTATTTATTTTATTACACTTTCAAGCAATAATTTTTCAGTTGATACATAAGTTTGTGTGAGCAAGGTGATTTAAAGGTTTATGTATACCGCTTGAAATTCAAAGTGTTAGGCACATTCCCAGTCCACAAAGAAATAAAGCACAATTTTTCTAAAAATCAACGATAAAAATATATTTTATTCTCGAGATATTCAGTCACTGTTTTGATTAATATACACCATTTTCCGATCTAATATGAGTTTTTTCCCAAAATATAGGTCTCTTAAATTGACAGACTAAAAATGGTTAGACTGATCAAAGTTAACATTAATTTTATTTAAAATTAAACAATAGCAAGTCCCTTTTTAGAGAATTATCATAATGAAGAACAGAATTATACATAAGTTCTGACTGAAACCGCTACAAACATCTAACTAGTACTCACTTGTTTTTCTTGCCATAATCTGCTAGGATTAGATCTTTGAGTTGCACTTCCACCTTGATCCACTCCTCATCAGTCAAAGTGGGCCAAATGTGGTGTGGCTCAGTGATAGTCGTCTTGTCTGGCTTCAGGATCACCTTGGTACGTTCAGTGTTTACATGAAGAGCCCGTAGGATCAATATTAAACGGAGAATGCCTGAAACAGTGCACAGTGTTAAGAAGGAATAGTAAAGTCTGACACTGAATTCATATAAATAAAACTGGATTTTGAATAATTGTTTGAATTAAGCGGCACAACTGAATACTGAATATATGATTTAAAATGTTTGTGTATCCTTGAATTTCTGGTTTTATCACAATTAAAAAAAAAACTGAGCAGGTTAGCTTCAGTGAAATATAAAAACTTCTCTGGAGGTTCATCTATTATTCTGTAGATGACAGGTTATGCTAGTGTTACAATGGCGTTGAAATCAGACCAAGTTAACAAATATTTTGGCTGAGTGGTTTTCTAGACTTTGTGATCCCGCCAGTTCCCATTGTACACCCCAAACTCAAAACCGGACTTTTTTTATTCAACATTTAAGTTTCAAGTTGATTTTTTTATCCCATTTTTAGGCGAAAAAACAATTTTATATACAAGATTTTAATACAGACTGAAATACAACTTTTTATTTAGCACAAATCTGGGGGTCAATGAACCATTCATTACTCAAGAACTCAACGAAAGTGTTCAAGAACTAGGGAACAGCACTTTATATACAATACCTTAACTAATCAGAGCTTACCGTGTATGAAGAAATAGTCTTAAGCCAATCATCGTACAGGTTGAAGAGCACCATCTGTGGTTCTGTGGCCTTGAGAATGAGGTCCCCAAACTTCTCAACCTTGAGGCAGGCCTGAAATGGCAACTGCAGTTCCGAACCCTTGATCACAATGTTGGGGAAATCTAGCAAATGCACTTCCAAGGGGTCTAACATTCCCTTTCTGGTGACAATGATCTGCTTGGGCTGCTCCTCCACAGGCAGGGAACGAATGAGCGCGGCCACCTCCTCGGCAGTCTTCCACTTTGCCAACTGGCCCAGACGCTTCTGACCGGCCCACACTGACGTGTGTATGATCTTAAGGAACAGCTGACCAGTACGTGGATTGAAGATAAAAATGGCTCCATTGATAGGTTTCGTTGTTAAGTTGCCCTCAAATGTCTTGTGGATGGTAACACGATATACATTTGTGTCATCAACAAACCTATGAAGACAATTAAATAATTTTTTAAAATAATCCCCAAAACAGCTTTATCAGTTAATTTTGTTAACATTATTTAAACTAAAATTTGTATAATAATTATACACTGCATCAAAGGTATATTTAACTTATTTAAAAATACACTAGCAAAGACATATTTTAACAAAGAAATAATTGCATCAAACGGCCGTATGGCCCTTTTAGTGCTACAAGCCGATTGATCAGATCCACCCACTATCGTTAAAAGTGCCAAGATCTGATCTGATTTACTTCACCTACTAGCATTAAAAGTGCCATAGATGATGAGGTAAGCTCTTCAGATTAGCGCTAGTTCTTGCGTTACCCAATATATAATGTAGGAGAATAATTATATATCACTAATACAAGACCTTTAACTCTATTATTTTATACAAAGTTGGAAACTAAATCACCCACTCATAGTTATTATTGGAAATGGGTGTTTAGTACATTTACAATAGCTAACATTGGCAATGTTGTTCATGGCATGGGAATATCAAAATTGTTCATCTTTTGAATGAATCTATTTCTACCAGTGAGTTAACGATGTTACTAGTGAAGAATTCGGTGATTTGTTTAGTGATGAATACGCGCCTCCAACAAGAAAACACAAAGTGAATAGGTGACAATAAGCCAGACTACACACGTAAACACACATAATTGTGACAGTGAATGATGATGAATCTGTCCTTGATCAAGGTCATTTTAATTCTTTTGCAGAGAGGCCCATTACTTCAACTTCACCACATCCTAGTAAAAGATCTACACAAGCCATAAGTGAAAACAGTAGTTCAGAAAACGATGATCATGATGATTGCAATGAAGACGCTAGCAATGGCAAGAACCTGAGGAAGACATCAACAATCCCAAAGTTGTTTCCCATCTTTATTCTGAGCTCCTTGGTTCAAAACATGTCCCTGATTCAAGCGCTAAGCCAATTAATTATTTTAATTTATTTTTTAGATTGTGAGTCCTTACTACAATAGTCAGAGACAAACCCCATGCGAATCAGTTTTTTTGGAGAACGGGAACTCAAAATTTTGTCACAAAAATCCTGTGTCAAGATGTGGGTAAAACCACTATTCTCCAAATGAAAGCCTTCATAGGATGCATTCTAAATATAGGTCTAATATAGAAAACAATGGTATTTAGTTATTGGTCTACCAGTCTCAGTTAGCCAACACCTTTTCCCCTATGAAGTTATCACGGAACCGCTTTAAGTTCCTTTTCAACATTTATTTTTCCTGAACCAGCAATGTGAAATTTAACTATATTAGCAAACCAATATTTCAAATCAGGCTGGTTTTAGTAGGTTTCTTAATTTTTTTTTTAAAAAAATCTGAAAAACAGATGTTACTTTTTATCCCCCCCAAAACAAAGTTGGCGATTCCGAGTGTGGTACAAGACACAATCCTAATGTTATTATAAAACCTGACGCCATTTTGGATTATAATAAATATAGAGAATTATTGACAGTAGTGAAATGTTATATTTTTACTTAGATGAGCAATGAGCTGTAAAATTCTGGAAAACTATTGTTTTTAGTGGTTTTTCCAAAATGGTGTTAGATGCTTAGCCTATTATACAAAGAAAATATAAACCTAACAAAGCCATGGCTAATTTACAACAGGCATTATTAATGCTTTGGTTAAGCAATGGCTTCGAAAATGATCTAAAAACAATAATAATACTCTTAGTAGTTCAAACTCTTCATCAAAATCAGGTATTGGCATAATATTATTACTGGATAACAAAGAGAACATTTGTGGCATATGTTCCACAAAACAAAAACATCGCTCACATACTGTGTGTTAAGTACAATGCCGGTTTGCATACAAGCTGCATGGAAAAATGTGGCAAACATTAAGACCGATTTATATAGTTTGTAAAGTTTTCAAGTGTTCTTAAATTTTTTGAAGCTTAGAAAAGGCTTACAAGAAAATTGTAGTAGTCAAAGGTGAAATTTTTAAGGTACATCAAGCCCCCTCCTCCAACAGAAGAGAGTAAAAAACAGTTTGTGTTTTACTTTCTTCTGCCATAGACATACCCTGAAAATTTCATAGTTATGTGTTTTAGATGTGAATAATAATAATGATGATAATGATGTTTCAAGCTTTCAAGGAAAAAACGAATGTGGTTAAAAGGGCCAATAAGGCTCAACTATCATCGATTTTTTTTATAACAAGTTCAAATTCAAAGAAATACATAATATATTTGGGGTGTGCAAAGCTTCAAAACAAACATCAGCTTCGACTTCGATTTGAAAAAAAAATCCGGCTTCGAGGATTCACCAATAAAATATTGACAGCTAAAATACTCGATTTATGTTCAACTACTGCTATTCTGAGCTGTTTTTGTACATTACAAATTAATATTTATATGGAAAAATCTGAATAAATTGAATTGCATGTTGTGATAATAGCTTAATTTGTCAGATTGAAACAAAATTTTACAAATAATTGTGCAATAAAACATTTTCCAAGTAATTTTAGTGCATCAATAATTTAAATAACCACAACATAACATTTTTTCAAGCATAAAACGACTTACAAAAATATTCTAGCTTTGATTTGGCCTCGGGAATATTTCATATATTCGATTCGAGTTTGTTTCGAATTGAAAGAGTGGACTTTGCACACCTCTAATATATATAATTTTAACTATTTATAACTGTAACAATTGACATACCAGATAATTTGGTTAGAGAAGAGTTCACCATAGTTCTGTGACGACAAGTACGGTTCAGTAGGTTCAGAGGAGTACAACTGCAAAGCCTTTCTTATGCGTTCTCGCAACACATAAAGAGCAGGGTTTGCTTTCATGATTTTAGCCATGGCCTGCTGGATGAGAGGCTTGCACCCCGGGAACCAATTTCCATATGCACTGTGAAACAAAAGATAGTTGATATTGAAAAGTCAATATTTTGCCTAAGATAGCTTGTCTTTTTTTAACTAAACAAAGATTATTTACCAAACTTAACAAACTTATGTTTATTTAAATATTTTTGAAAATAAATGAAATGAAGAAGTGCTTGAAAAATAAATAATTTGTAATAGAACCTCTGAGGTTTGATTTTCTTAAAAAGAACCCGACACATATTGAAGTGAGAGCTACAGGATAAAAGACTGTGAGCCAGAAATATATACTTCAGCAGCTTGGGATAGACAGATCTATGGGCTCGCAATTTCGAGCTTACCTGCTTCGGTGGCCACATGGTTTAAGGTGCTACTATCGCAATGGAGTATACTGCCGAAGACAAGGAGATAGGGGTTCGATTTTGATCGGATACACCGAGGGTGGTTTTCCTTAAATGGTTTCCCACTCTCTCTACATGGCAATGCACTTTCTCCAAACTAAACTTTCTTAATCCCTAACACATTAGTGTAATTAGTACATAGGCATATTACCCAAACAAGCAGTGAAACACGATAAAAAAAAGTAAAGGTTTATGAAAAAGGATCTTAATTTGACTTGTATTGTGTCATAATTATAATCATCAACTGTTTCAATCCCGTGACCAGGTTTAGTTTAGTAAATACCTTCACCCTTCCACCATTCTTCTCCTTTCACCTGCACACTTTTTGTTATGCACAACTCCCATCGCTTTCTTTGCTTCCCTTGAAGTCATGTCCCTATACTCCATTCACGGTGGGAATTACTCTCTGAAAGGTCTTTTTTCCTACCAATATCATACTATATAATAGATTTCTGGTACAGAAAAAGGCCTTTCAGAAAACAATTCCTACGCTTAACAGACTTTACATACTTAATTTCCATAATTTTCTTTGGCATCCTCTCCTTTTCCATCTTCATTACTAGCCCATACCATTTCAGTCTTGCTTCTTCTACTATCTTATGTACTACCTCTACTCCCATTATTTCCTGGCTAACTTCATCCCTATCCTGTTTCTCCCCATGGCAGCAAACATGCTCCTCACAAACTTCATTCACATTGATTGTCTGGTGACGAATAACTCGTTGTTTACTCTTCTTTCTAAATGTTGGAGATGTGGTTTGTGAAATAATGCACAGATGGAAGGATGAATGTGTTTTTAGATAGAATAAATAGAAGCTTTTTAAATTCATGAGATAGCGGTGATATATAAGTATGGTAAGCTATCAATGCGTCTTTTTATATGTATTAAAAATTAATTGAAATTAAATAAAAAAGTTTAAATAATTAAAATGTATACCAGTTAAAACGTTTTATATATATGGAAAAAACAGCCTAATGTCACATCAAGAAATGTTGTCTAGTCATGGGATTGATTTGAGGCGACATTTCTTGATATGGACATTAGGCTGTAAGATGGACACATCAAAACTTCGATACATCTAAAGCACACAAATACCACTACCATCCACAGAGTAATTGAGGGACCTTTGGAGAATTTCAACTCCACTAGAGAAGTTTTCATCCTTCCCAACCAAGTTGCCATCACTTAAGACAACATCCTGTTTAGTCTAATTACTAATTCTTCCTGAGGAACATGCTATCAGAGCATCGAAATATTGAAGTGTGTGTAAATGTGTTAGTGTTTTTACTTTTATTTGGGCTCTATTATTTTCCTAATATTCTATCATTTTTTTAATTACAAATTGTTTATTTATCTCCAAATCCCGAATTTCGAATCCTAATCTGAATTGTGGAGTAGTTATGAACGTAAGAAATATAAATATAATAGAATGATTAAAAAATAAATAGTAACTACAATATTGGCCTGAATATAAGACGAGTTTTTATTAAAAATCGAAAGCAAAAAATAGGGGTTGTTTTATATTTGCAGCCTAGCATCTTATTGTATTAATTTCAACTTACTTTTTGTGTAATGCTGTTTGTGCGACATATACCTCCATAGAAATGCAATGTAACACTCAGTTTTATGAATAATAAAATATAATGTGAATACAACATACAGCGCTCCAAAATTTAATTCACCACATTTAAAACAATCACCCTTGTATTTAAGTAAATTTTGCAGATTAAAATACTTACAAATTAACTTTAAAGATTTTTGAATGTATATAAAACACATTTTGCTCTAAAATTTAACTCACCACATTTAAAATAATCACCCCCAAATTTAAGTCCTATAAACAAATTAATGCAGATTTTGATGTACAGTGATGGCATTTATTATACTTTATTTTAATCTATTAAGGTTTTGTTTAATTTACTGCTAGAGCGTTGTTAACATTTGGATCAACCGTTTATACTTTGCATGACAACAGATATTCATGTATTTTATTTCATAAAGAGCTGGAAGTGGTAGTTTGGTTAGGGGCCATCCTTAAATTACATCAGGCCTTTTTTCGTGATTTTCAGCCCCCACTCTCCCTCCCACTCCCCACGTAAGGTATCTTTAGATTATCCATGACACCCACCGATAAAAATCCTTACGTAAGATCAATTCTCTCTCCCCACCCCCTCACAAGAAAATGGCCCCTTAGGCCATGGCCCCCAAGATTGGCACACAACTGACCAAAGCTAGTGAAATATTGATATGAATTATTTTTTCAGGTTTCACAAGATAAGTGATAATAGTGCTCCGAATTGTACCCCACGTTAATTCACATCTAGTTAGAATTTAAGACTAAGAGAACTCGACTCTATTGGGATTCAAACTGACCAACTAATCACAGGTTGTTGGTCAAAGCAATTTGGCTTACTTGACACTGCCCGAGGCCTCTAATAGACCAATGTCATATTTTTTCCACCATAGTCTTTTGTAACTATTGATAATTTCCAGACCAAAGGTTCATTTTTTTTTGTTCGTGACCCTTTTTCACTAGCAAAACCGGGCAGTAATAGTGTTGTGTTGAGATTTTTTATACTCTAGTGCCAGTAGTCTTAGATTAAATGAGAAATAAAAGTAATCAACATATATTTGGCAAAAAATCACTGCGTTTTACTTCGAGTCCGGGCTGAATGCATGTATATTAATTATGATATGGGGGTGGTGGTGATGAAGGCAGAATTAATTACAGGAAATGTATCCACATTTGTGTGGGAAAAGAGAAGGAAACAATTGAATAAGAGCTATCCAAAATACCTTCAGCAGTGATTTGAACCCCCACCTCTTCGTCAATGACAAACCAGTCTATTGTGCTAGTGCGAGAAAAACACCTTCTAAGAGCATGTGGTCACACGCTCACCACCAACGCGGTAAATTGCTATTTTTGAGGACTTGTATGAAAGTCATTCAGCACATTTTATTACCCATTCAAACTACCCAAAAATTTATACTAACGGGAGAAATAAGGAAGTTAAGTGTCGTCGTATGCCGGTAGGTATGTCAACTGACTATTTTTCCACAAAACTATGATTTCATTCTCTACCTTTTTATAGTCTAAACATTCATACATCATAAAGAAAATATTGTAATCGTGAACATCTTCAGCCTCTAGATTCCCCGACCGGTTTTTGGCTTATTTCAGACAGAAGCGTCTTGCTGTCTGGGATGGCTAGGCTAATTTTTCTGCTCAAGAGTATGATTGTATCTTGATGTTTTATCTCCTCACATTTAGTCCAACTTGGGTCGCCTGCACATTTTACGGTCTGGTGGGCACTACACTCCTTATCTTTATCAATTCTAGGAAATGTTTGCTCACGGCCTTGCCTGATTACCGGTCAGCCAACCTCCAAATTGTTTAAACAAACCAGGAATGCTGCCAACCTGGTGGCTGGAATTCACTAGTTTGTAAAACATTAGCAACACCATCTATTCTGAGAGCTGAAAGCTCAACACACCGCCAGAGAGGGTATGCAAACTCTTAAGTGTTAAATTACTGGTCAGGGACCAGGTTTTTAAGTTCGTTCCATAATTATATTAAGTTCTGAACCATCAATAAGCAGTATTAAAGCTCTAAAAAAAATTTCTCTTAACATAATTGAAAACTATTTTTATAGGGATTTTAGTCTCAAATCCTTGAATCTCGAATATCCTTAAGGATTTGAGAGCCCAACCCTAATATATTCCTTTATTTTTAAATACCTGTGAAGATTGTAGGCCAGATCTATAGCAATTAGCAGCCCTGTAGGGGACGGGTAGATGGACATGTTGTCTGTGGTGTAGTCTAGGAACTTGGCCCTAGCATAGCGCTCAATGTCGTGGGAGTCATAGTCTCCCCACCTCAACTGAACATCAATCCAATACTTCTGTGTGGTCGTGTTGTCCATGGTGTCCCTAAAGAGAAATTTATACATAATATTTTTAAATAGTTGAAAGAGAATGATATTACTTTGTGGTATGATTGATAGTTCTCTTCTGAAAGGTCAGAGTTTGGTTTGAATCATGGTTGACTGCACTGGGGATGCCGTTTTAATGAATTGTCAATTGATTTTAACATTTTATTTTTTTGTTGGGAAAACATTTTTACACTCTTTATAAGCAAACTTTTGCTCTAAATTTAACTTTCTTCAAATAGCAACATGGACATTTCCATTGCTATAAATACAAGTTTAACAATAGCACTTTTATTAGGTTTATCAAGGTTTTACTAATAAATCACCAGAGCTTCAATAGATATGGAAGCATTTATTCTAAGGGTGTGCAAGTGGACATTTTTCATTTAGATTAGAGTTTGAATCAAGTTTGAATGAAAGCATGGAGGTTTATATCCGAGATTGAGTAATATAAAGTAATGTTTGTACAATAAATATTTCAAGTTGAATTTTTGTAATGAATCCATTTATAAATCATAAGTACAAACAAATATTTTTTAGAACAATTTTTTGTGTGAAAAATTATAACCACACACATTCAGATTTTTAAATATAGCTAATATAATTTTACTTTTTTTTATTAAATTAGACAAAAGGAAATAGTGATAGACTCTTTTTGCTATGATAAAAAATATCTTGAAATTGAATAAAATTAATAAATGCTAGGGAGTTTAGACGTATAAAAATTATTCTTACTTTGAATCAGCAAGCAAGGAAGGTCTAGACACATTCCACTTGTATGCAGCAAAGAGCAGGATGTCTGCACAGGAAGAATTCATCTTATATGACTTACGAGGATGGATGGTCTCCTTCTGGACAGTTTCAATCTCCAAGGCATCAAGCTCTTGATCAAAAACCTGAAACAGCATTGAAAGATAAATATACCCAACTTTTCTAATCTAAAACACATAAGATGAAAAATGCAAACAAAGAAAGTGACAAAAAAACTGTTGGATAAAACAAACACCCATATTTTATACTAACTTGTGTATTAAATTTGATCAACACCTTTCAAATACAAAACTAACCTTTTATCATTTTTCAGTGGTTGATTTTTATATCTTTTTATAATTTGTCTTGTTCATCAACAAAACATAAAATCTTTAGGCATATACAATTTTAAATTATTATTTTTTTTACTATAAAAATATGACTATTAATTTTTAACTTTATTTTACATAATAAATGAAAAAACAATGGAAACAATTAATCTAGGGCTGAAGAAAAGGCAAGCCTTTTGTAGCCTACTTGACTTTTGAAGTCAGAATGAAATTGTTTGTGTTGATAAATAATAACACATTAGGGATGAGCCCTATAATCCTAAGGATATTTGAGATTTGAGGATAAGAGAAAATTTCAGATTCGAGCATCAAATACTAAATAATATTTTTTTATCTATTTTTCAGTTAAATTTGTTTTAGAGCTCTAATATGGCTTATTGGTGGTTCAAAACCAATTATGATTATAGGAATGAACTTAACAACCAGGCCCCAAACCAATAATATTAGACTTAAATGAATGGATTATTAGAGAGAATGTTAACATTTAATTATAGTTTGTATTTTCTATTGTTTGATTATATTTATATTTCCCCTTATGTTCATAATTTTTCCCATGATTCAGATTCAGGATTCAAAGGTAAAGTGGAGATTTGGATTCATAAAATAGTGTATTCAACCCAACTCTTACTTTTTTATTCATCATAATTTTAGCTATTTAATTAGAATATGATTTGATAATTATTTGAAATTTGCAAATCATTTTTGCTTCAATTTGGTCTAAAAAAACCTGCTTCGGAGATGTCTAATTGATCAATCGGCAAGAAATGTTTGTATTATAAATATTGTTTTTTTAATATTAAACTTGGACAAGATCAGCCATTATACTTCAAAATTAAATTATAAATGGCAACTAGCACAAGTTTATTATTTCATTTAAAATTCATGAATTACATTTGAATTTTTTTTTAACTAACCACAAAACAATTCAAAGGAAGCATCAACCAAAATGTCAACAGGTACTTTAGCACATTGTAACTACATGTGTATATACTAATGAACATTTTTGTACTTTCAAAGGAAGTGTTCTCGTCTCAATATTATTTCATATTCTTCTCTTGATATAGTCTTGAATTGAAAAAGTGGTTCTCGCACATCCCTAAAATATATATATTTTTTGTGGCAATTTTTAAGCCAACTTTAAACAAAAAACTAACCAATAATTAAATAAAAGCTCACCTGACAAAGATCCATGACAATAGACTCGTGGACTTTTTGCCATAAATGAGCTCTGAAGATTTGAATCAAGGATATCTTCAGGGTTGGAATTTTACCGTGCATAAATATACCTGTCAAGTCCAGTTGCACCTGAAACAGTCAAAGATGTGTGCAAATAAGAAAACAAGGATTGTGTCGACTAAAAGATTAAAATATCAAGTTCAAATATGGTTTTACTTATAGACATATTGCTCCAGCGGTCTAAAATGTTTTATTCAAAAGTCGCTTTTTCAGTATTTGAGTAAACAGTTTGTACCAGAACAAATTTGTGTGCATTTACTCAACCATTTATATTAATTAAATAAAACTTTAAATAAAGATATATTTTCACTAGAGAATCCTATGGTATTAGAGATATTTTTATAATTAAAAAAAAAAGTATTTCAAATACAATTATGAAGACCTTGAATTAATATAACAATTTTAACAAAAAAAAAATGGCGTCAAAAATTAAGCAATTAATTGGTAAAAAGAATTATGTAGACTTGTATAGTTGTGAAAGTTACAAAATCACAAAAAAGGTCAAAATTGTATTAATATTTATAAAAATTGCGAGTGTGACACCTTATACCACGCCGCCACTGGAGCAAGTAAGGGTTTATATCTTGGTTGTTTATGACGTGTATATGGCAAACAAAACAGCATTTGAAAGTGGCACCAAGACTTAGGCTAAGTGGAGACTAACAACTAAACAGTTCAGTTGGATAATAAAAGTAAATGGGGAAGTGCACACAATGAGATTATATCATTTGCAAAATTGATTGAGTACAAACTATTAGCTCCAATTAAAGGTCAATAATGTCTGAATATGGTCAGGTTGTGAAAAAGGAAACTTGACTTAAATTTAATTCTTGAAGTTCCAGTAAAAATGACTATTGGGATAACTTAATATTTCCGAGCACTTCTTTTTTTTCTAAATTTAATTAGTAGGGTGCTAGGAATATATTTGGTCCAAAACGAGATTAAGATATTAGGGAGTGGAGGAGGTTATATAATCATGAGTTGTATACCCTGTAATCATCACAAGACAGGTAAATCTCACAGATTAGGGTGAGCAGGATATGCAGCGCAAATGGAAGATTCTAAAACCGTGTTCAAGGCACTGAATGGTAAATCCAATGGGAAGAGACAATTTGAAATAACTAGATAGAAATGGGAGATAGGGTGTAATGAGGGGACTGGAATGAAATAGCTTAGGATAGGGATAGGTAGCGTACTTTTATAAGTGTGGTAATAAACTTTCAAGTTCATAGTGCCATAGAGTAGGCCTAAGAAAGTAAAGCATAAGTATCTGCAATTTCCTCCATGTACATTTAAAATAACCTGTGTGTCAACTTACATTGTCTCCCCTCTAGACTGATTAGCCAACAGTTGAGTATCGCATGTGGTACCAACAATGCTAAACTGTTTAGTCAGAGTGAAATTATTGGTTTGCGCATGAACCTAAATAAACAGTTGTGCAACTTGAAATTGTTAGTCTGCATATAGCCTTAAATAACCATTTTTATATAAAATTTTGAATATTTCACTTTTAACGTAAATTGTACAATTTTTAAGATCCTAGGATTCAAATTTGGATTTGACCCATTTCTAATTTTAACTGTAGCCTTGTAGTATATTAACATATTCTGAGTTTATTGATGTTAATAGCATTCTTTTTTTAAGCTTCAACACGGTTGGACTGAGGAATTGATAAAGGGTGGCCAAAGGAATTCGCTTTTGAGATTGCCCTGATCATATATTAGCCCTTTATATTACTGTAAACTACAAAGTATAGATAAACTGTCAATGACCAACAATGTTCAACTAATATAATTTATGTGTGATCTGTAGTGATGAGTACATTGACAAAGGTGTCAGTCTCATCTCTGGTTTCCTGGTGATGTAGAGGTCAAGGCTCAAATTGTGAACAAGTTTTATCCTTAATGGTTTCCTACCCTCCCTCCAAAGAAATGCGTGTTCATTAATTCCCCTTATTTCCTTATAAAAATACAAACGAATATTTTTAATAAAGACTAAAACAACATGCTTAACGATTAAACACACATTGGAAATAGTGAAATCAATAATGTCTATGTTTTATTATTATTTTCTTATATATCCATTATCTAACTTCACGTAGAAAACAAGAAATATATTCAATTCTTGCAATATATTGATTTCTGGGAATACATTCTATTTAAAACACGAACATATCTTCGACTCCAATATGTTCATTCCCATTTTATTAGGCAGGACTACGTTTGAATATTTTTACAATTACTTCAATAACATATTTAAAAAAATAATAAACTCTTAGTTAAAATCAATTTAAAAACAAATAATGAATTAGCAAGTTATTTGATTCTTAAAACTCGAGAGCACTTACTAAGTGATCAAATTACCTGACTCGATTTTAAACAATCGATATACAATACGTAGGCCGGTAGGCGTAAATAAACAGTTTTATCGGTGTATGACTGCTGACAGTATTTATTTTTCATGAAACCCCCCCAAAAAAATCTAACTTAAGGATCGTATGCAATAAATTGTGATTCTTTGTATAGTTGTAGATGATTAAAACCAGTTGGGTAGTAAGAATTAACAGAATCTTTATTTTAATCATCACTCTGGCGAGTAAACATAATATATGTCATGGTAGCCGACTTTGTATCATGTGTAATGGTGGCTGACTTTGTATCATGTGTAATGTGTTCGTATTTCTGTTAAAAAAAAAAGCCGTAATTCGTTTTATTTATTTCAAGTTTTGATTTTCAGTTTTTGAAGAGTTTTAATGTGTTCATTAAAATATTTACAAGATTGTTTGTGATGTGATAGTTTTAGAAGTAAGCATATGCCAAACGGTCGAGTCCAAGTTACCCATAGAGGTAGGAGGGTAGGGTAGTAGACACGTAAGATTAAGCCCCGGACACTCAGCACAGGAATTCAAAACAATGTGAACCTGTGGAAGTTTGAAGAAGTGGGAAGATAATATTGAAGTTTATCTTGTTATGATCCAATGTAGATAAAGCTTAGTTCCCTGCTTTATGGTCAAATTCACAGACTTTTTTTTTTTTCAGTTTCCAAATACCCTGACAATTTCAGGTTTTCTATGTCTGTGGCCACTGTGTGATACATGCTGAAACCCATTTCAATCACCTTTTATAAGATTGAGAGGGAAAAAATGGGCTCTTCAAAAGTAATTTCAACTTTGCAATATTCTTATATTGATAAATAATAGCTATAGTACGGTAAAAAGATGTTTTATAAATTTAACTAGGGGTGTGCACAGCTTTGGCTAGGCTTCAAATAAATATTAGCTTTGAACCAAATTCTGGTTTCGACAATTATGAAGCATCACCAATAAAAATGTTGATGACTAAAATTTTCTATTTCTGTTCAATTATTGCCATTATTAGGTATGATATACAATACAAATTAATGTTCATTTGAAATAATTTTAAGTAAATGAATTGCATGTTGTGATAATCACTTGAGTTATCAAATTAGAATGAAATATTACAAACAACTGTGCAATACTTTTTTTAAAGTCATTTTAGAGTATAACAATAATAGGGGTATGTGAGTATTCAGGTTTTCGAGTTGAAGATGAAATATAAACTTGGGAGTGGGCTTGACCGATTCATGCGTTCTCACAATCACAGATGTATAGGCTCCGCAATTTCAGCTTCTTGGAAAGGTTATTCCTTTACCTTGCATTGTGTGTCTGGTGATGAATGACAAATTGTACTTTTCTCCCTACTTGTTGGGATCTGTTTTGTGAAATAATGTATAGTTAGAAGAGGGAAAGCAGATAGAGGAGTGTGAGGAGAAACCAACAAACAGGGTAATGTGAAGATGGCCAATGAACTGTCAAGGCCAGCAAATGAGTTAATTGGTTGCTCAGTAGAGGAGGGTATGAAGATTAGATAAAAAGAAATAGAGAGGCCATCTCTTTGTATGGCTATTAGATTACAAATAACTTATGGCAAGACAGTATTATGTACAGCTTAGTACTTAATCAGCTCTAACTTCTTTCTGGTAGGGTCAGCACCGAGTGAATAACTATGCTATAAAAAGGGGCAGTGAATTGAAGCAGGTGTGGGAAGTGGGGGGCGTTAACTCTGTAATTTAATAGGGCTTGATTTTTTAACTATTTAAAAACAAGTCTAAAACAAATTTTATTTTATTTGAAAGATTCATTGAAAAAATAATACATATATTTATATTAACATAATTAATTTTATTAATTATATATCTATTCAACCCAAACTCGAGAACAACTCTAAGCTCGGAAGCTTTATGAAAAGCTAACTCGAGATCGACTTGAATGAAAAAACTTGAGCTCGCAGATGCCTAATTAATAAACACAATATATGTTTTTAAATAATAAAATAAGCCAAAAATATTTTAATTAGATAATATTTCATATATTTGATTTGAGTTTGCTTCAAATTGAAAAATTGGGCTTTTCACACCCATAAATATAAGTATTTTTTTTCTTTAATCAGATAGCTTCCTCTATTTACTGGTCAAATTTGTAAATATTTATATTTTGTTATAAACTACTCAATTCGATTAAAAAAAAAACATAGTTAAATTAGTGCTATTAGTGATGTGATGTGAAAGAGTTATTACCTGGAATCCTACATAAACGTTGGCCCTGTTTATAGTAGGCGACCACCACAAAGTAAACCGTCGGTTAGGGATTTGGTTTAAACCAGATCTCTGTGCATTAGTCAGCTTCTTATACTTCATTGATTCTTCAAAGCCTGAAGCCTTTTCCCTGCAGAGAAACATCATCATCATCATCATCACCACCACGTCTTACTACCCGTTCGGGTTGTATAAACTTACGATAATGTGTAATGGTAGGGTGATTATGAGATGAAATGGAGGACCTACAGTTTAACGTGGGATCTGAACCACGGGGGAGGCCTGGTATTCCACACATTCATAAGTTGTGATTAATACACGTCTTGTCAAAAGGTGAAGGAAGGGTTTGGCAATCAGATGAATTTGTGCCGGGACCGAGGATTGAGCCCCGGATCCCCAGCACAGAAGTCTGACACCTTACCCCTAGACCGCCAGGTCACCAACACCACCAAGCAGAGAAAACAATTACATCTGGTCAAACACACAGTGTTTCACTTTTTTTTTTATCTATTAAAATTATTACAGGTCAAAATGCATTTCAAATTAGTTTCAATATTTCTCTTACCAAAACAAACCCTCCCATGTGGGAAAGTATGTGCCCTTGAAGAGAGTGTGCTCAAGGATACCCTCCACTCCCCCAAGTGCCTGTATCATGTCTGTGCGGTAATTGTTAAGGTTCCAAAGTTTGCCATCATGGCGTTGATGAGTCCACCAAAATGGATTTTGCTTTAAAACCTATAAAAGAGCAAAAAGCCATTTGAGTCTCAGCATCATTAGAGATGTTTTGGAATTGGGAACATAGGTTATCAAAGGTGAACGTGAACACTAATGCCAGAGGTGGTATGAAAGTGCTTAGTGCACAGACATTTGACCAAGAAATGATGTCAGAGCATGGCTGGAACTTCAGTGGTGAGCTAAGACTGTTCATTATGATTGAAACTAGTTTTTTTATTGCTATAATAATTACAACTTAAGGAATGTATACAGTATAGTTCTGGACACAATTGAGCTACTGGTATATTTGTAGCAGAATAGTTGAAAAGTGGTATTACCTGGTATTGTTTGAACTCTGTGCGTATTCTCCAACCTTTATCATAGGCAAGAGTGTGTCTGTCCTTCTGGAAGAGGGTGTTTATACGAGGGATACCACGATCCCAACTGTCTTCCAGGTCCTCCAAGGTCAGGCGGCGGTTCTGGGCATTGGCCTCCTGCCTCTTAAGGGCATACTCTGCCCACACCCGCTGAGAGTCTATAAATTCTGACTCCCATGGTTGAATGTAGCGGTACAAGTTGGGGATAAGCTGGTCCTCGTCGTGGCTCATGCCGGAACGGAAGTGGGTGATGCCCACATCGGTCTGCTTTGACCAACGCAGGTCGGACTACAAGACGCAAATACACACAGAATTTTTTGAAGTATTAATTTGCTATAGATGATAATAAAATAGTTCAATAAGTTTTTTAAACACTGCATCTTACTACTCTATCTTAGAAATAAGTGTCATGCTTTGACAGTCCCTTAATCTCTACTCCCTGTCTGGAGTTGTGCACTCATAAATGGTTAACCTTGGCGAGCCACTCCCTTGCCCTCTCATTTCCAAGCCACAAAAGATGGTAAAGTAGAATATATATTTGTCCTTCTCTAAATATTTCAAGTTCTCTCGCTTCCTGAACCTAACATATAGCCGTTGATACACAGTCTCGCTTCAGAGCTTGTTTGTCTCACTACAAGTGGTAATCTTAACAATGTTGAGTCAGCAGTTACTACCGTTTTCCCACCCGAAGCTTTACCTTTTCATGAAATAGCTAATCCTGACCGACTTACAGGAATAGATAAATTCTCAACCTTTTCCCGAGCTTTTGGGATCCCGTTCACCCCTAGTACCATCCCTAGTAAACACATGTGTCACAAAATTTTGGTGTGTTTAATCATTATTTGAAAAGGGGACTCTAAGAAAACTGTATTTTCCTAAGTACAAAACCATTTAAAGAATAAGTTAAGCAACCTTAAAGTCACAGCTCAGGGTGTCCAGCCAAACTATATTTTAAAATTCCCTGACTTTTCCAGGTTTCCCAGAGCCAATTTACAATTTTTCCAGTCCCTATATTACAAACACTATTTTATTAAGATCACAACTTGATGCAATAATATTTCTAAACACATCCACACTCTGAAATCGTGACACTCTACAGCCTAAAGTGATGAGCTCTTGGGTAGAGTGATCTGAGTTAGATTTCAGTGAGATCATATTGAAACATTAAAATAGTGCTTTGCACAAATACAATTTAAAAAATAAAGATGCGAAGTAGAAGGATGGAAAGATGGATGACACACAAAAATCCCATGTTGACTTTGAGAATTAAAATTAATATGTTCAAATGTGTTAAAAGAGATTGTGGTATGTATTAAATCGTAGAAAAATGTAATTTTGACAAGTGTGAATAAAATTTTAGTTTTTTAATGACTATGTGAAAATTCCAGAAATTTAATTAAATTCCCTGACATTTCGCTGTTTTCCAGGTCGCTGGACACCCTGCAGCTAACTCAACTCAGTAATATATTACACGCAATTAATAATTAAATGTTTTTTTTAAATTAAATAACTTGAAGAAATAGATATAAAAAATTAGTAAGCCAGTCACATAAATAATTCCTTTAGGGCAATATAAAAAACTGTCAGATAAAAATATTTTGACACAGTAACAATATTAGGTACAAAAAGTTACTACTCATTGCTAATAACGACTTGTACTTTGATTTTTAAACCATAAGAAGCTATATTATCTATACCTGTGGGATAAGCACATGGCCCATGGACAACATGCCAAGTCCTCCTAGTTCTTTTGGGGTGTAGAAGACGACGGGTGGAAAGCGGGACGGCATTTTAGAGTTGAGACCGATTTTGATCCTGGTTTGTATCTTGTTCTCACACTTAACAAGAAGGTCTAGCAGCTCCTGAGTGTTCACAACCGCCTCACGGAAGTATGTCATCAGGCCAATAAGTGCCGTATTCCATTTGTTCACAATCTGCATACAGAAATATAAACTGTGCTTTGGGTAGTAGAAAGCAATATTTACATCACAACAACAGCGATAGGACATAGCATATATACTTAAGGATCAAAAAATTTGGATTATAATAGATATGAAAAATATATAGTTATTAGGGATAGGACCCTGAATGGCTTAGATACTTAAAGATATTCAAGATTCAAGGATTTGAGAAAATTTCAGATTCTGAACTCAAATAACCCCCAAAAACTGTTTTGTTCAATTTTTCAAGCTTAATTTGTTTTAGAGCTTTAAAATGCTTATAGGTGGCTTTGAAATAATTATAAGATAGACAACCATGCCTCAAACCCTTAATTTAACATGTAACTGAACATATTAATGTTATAATGAATGGATTATAAGAAATAATGTTAACATTTATTTACTACTTCTATTTTTTATTATTCTACTATATTTATATTTCCCCTTGTTGATATTTTTCAAGATTTGGATTCAAAGGTAAAGTGGAGATTTAGATTCGTTACTTAGTAGATTCAACCAATTTTTAAACCTGTGCGGGAATGACATTTTGACGTAGGGACATAACATTAAAAACATTTTTATTTCAAACTAAGGTTTAGATTTATTTTTAGTATTCATAGTAGGTCCAAACTTAGCAATCACATTTATAAACTAAAAATAAATAAATAATTTTATGATAAAATCAGAAGCTTATGACAATTTGATTAGAAAGGAATAATAATAGGCCAACCAATATTTATTGCCCTTAAAAATTAAATATTTTATAACTTAACTTTTCTTTTAAACACCAGGTCTTACTACCTGTTTAGCATTTTAGAGGTAATCTACTCGCTTGTACAAGGGGAGAGTGGGAAAAAAACCCTTCATTTAACAAGGATCTAACCTCGATATCCCCGTCCTCAAGTCCAAATGTACGGTGAGAGTAGCAAATTAGACCACGTGGTCACCGGAGCGGGTATATTTTTAAACTAAACTAATTTAATATTTCTGCAGATTATTAATATTATTAATTGAAGTAGAAGTATTGAACGGGTGAAAAAATATCAAATATAGTGTCCAGATTTAAAACTATTTATTTTTGGCCAAGCTCATATTTCTAGTAAATGCGTGATGTTACATAAATGGCACAAACATAAGTTTATTTTTTAAAAATAATGAATACATCAAATTTTTTTTCCAACTATAAATATCTGTTTACATTTAAAATAGATTTTTAATTGCACCAAAAATGAAAACAAACCACAAATGAAAGCCTTTATGTCTTCCATAAAATAATTCTTGATCCAATGCTATTTGTTGACTATTATGTGAACTATTTGGACACTACACAAGTGCCATATATGGCACAACATGAAGTTAGAACAAAAGCAACAAAAACCAAATAATAAATTTAAATTGAAATTGAAAAATTGTTCCTTATATGGCACATGATGCAGTAAAGGGTTAATACAATAAACTGCGGATTTTATAATGGAAAGAAGAGCACATTCAACACGTTACAAATTTTTTTAAGCCATCCGCCATAACTGATCCTACACACGTTAGCACGTCAGAAATTAGTGATGAAGTTTTGGCAACAGTATATAGATAATTAAGTGAATTAAAATAAATATAACTTTTTTTGCTTAGTTTTTATTAACTATGTCAATTTTTGTTCTATTTTTATTAAACATGTATTATTCTAAGAGCTAAATAAAACATTAGAAATTGAAACTCAACAAAGAATATAATTACAGGAGAGCAATCATTTTAATTTGATAGGAAATATCGTAGCTTTTTATATACACATTGTGTCGATCTATTACGGAAGATTGCCATCCCCAGTCTAAGTATTATATATTGATTGTTTGTTTAAAATCAATTCATATATTCTGACAGTCTCATCTAACTTTTTTTTTTTAAATATGTCAAAGTTGTTAAGTTTTTTTACCTCTTGTTACTGTCATAATGTCGGCTCATATTATATTTGAGCCATTATGGTATATTTACAATTTACCAACATTTAAGTGAAACGGCAACTAAGCTAATATGAGAGATAATCGACTATCACTTATTTTAAATGTTGCCGTTTTGTTTAGTTACCAGTTTTATTGAGAGCTAAGAATCGAAGCAGTGAGAATCGTAATAATAAGATCGATTCTTGATTCTTTCAATACCAGTATGAATGTGGGTATAGAGGAATTGAGTTTCACAGCCCTAGTTTTAGGTATTATTCGTGTTCCTGTGTAAATGTGGTGTTAAAAAAACACTTACTATGCCCTCATGCTCGAATAACATATACAACAATGTATTTTGTTAACATAAAGAAACCAAATCTCTCACTTTTGTTTAAATAATTAAGGGCAAAATTATAGACAAGTATTTCAATCCCATGTCTATTCCTTTCTTGTTTTTAAATTCCCCGATTTTTCCAAGTTTTCCTTGTCTGTAGCCACTTTGATTTTGTAATCTTGTGGAAGTTTTGAATGGAAAAAAATTGTAAGCATGGAAATTTTATATCTTATTTACATTTCAATTTTAAGTTTTCCAAATAAAAACCAACTAATATTTTGTCTGTGTATTATATTGTGTAAAAAAAAAAGGCCTAGGGAAAATACTTAAATATTTATTAATCAAGCTTTTTTTTATGGACATGACATAAATACCAAATCACCGTTCCTTAGGGGTAAGCCAAAAAGGAACAGTGCATTAATCTTAAAAATAACTCTGTAGTTAATTCATCCTCATTAACTCTCTTCCCACTTCCTTATACTTCCATACGCCCCCCGCTTCAACATCTGTACACTGAGTTTATCCTGACAAATCCACATTTCACACCCATTAAACAGTGTTGGCGTTAACACACTTTTATAAACTGTCATCTGCCAGCTAGGACTACACAGCAGCAACATCATGCGCTCAAAGATCCACTCGCTAAATCGATCCCTGAGATCGGTTCTTAAAAAGCATGTTCAAACGTAATATTGAAGTACGACACTGCTACCCTACTTCTATGACCAAAAGGCAACATAACCTTGAAGTGATGTTTATGTGTTTGTGTGTTTTTACGTGTGAAATATCACAATAAAATAAAGTTTTTGAGTTAGTATTCTTTTGGAAAAACATGTTATTATGCAAGACTTACTAAGTTTAATAAATTAAATGTAATACAGGAGGTTTTCCACAAAAAGTTTGAAATTAATAACACCAGAAGTTGTGACAATATTTTACATGTGAAATACCGTAGCAAAATAAAGTTTCAATAGTTTCTACTCGTGTGTAAACGTGTTTTTGCCCAAGCTTTATTAACTTTAAATAAGAATATGCAATACAAACGACTTTGTGTTAAGAGTAAGCCGAAATTAATAACATAAGATGCTGGGCTGCAATTATAAGATGACCTGTTTTTTGCTTTCGATTTTTACTAAAAAACTATCTTATATTCCTGTCAATATGGTAATGACAATAACAATAGAACAAAAATTAAGTGTTAAGCCATCAATTTTTTTAATGGCAAAAATTACTAATTGTCAAAGCCAAATTTTTTCCAAAGAGAGGTCAAAGCTGATATTTGAAAACCAAGTTGAAGGTGACATTGATCTTGAAGTTTTGCATACCTTTGGCAAGGAGAGGCGAAATTATTAAGAAAATCAACTTTTTCGGGGTGTTATTTACATTGCACACTTAAATAACTTTTGTTCTCTGTACCTTGGTGAATGTGGTGGAACCACTGGCCATCAGTATCTGTCGCACCCTGTTGTGGAAGCGCTGCAACGACTCCTCATCAACTCGCAGGAAACACTGTGCAGTCCTTTCCTTGGTAACCTCATTCTGAAGGTTCCACACTCCATCACGGTGTGTGAACTCTTCATGAGTAGTTCGACACTAAACACGCAAAGAACTGTGTGAGAATGGGTCTTGATGACTTAGGTAGTTCAGAAAAAATAAATTTAATTGCGATTATTCCCTCCCCCCCCCAGAATTTTGAGTTAGAAATCCTTCTATTGCTCTAATATTGTTTATTGGTGGTTCAGCTCAAAAGCAGAATTATATGAAAAACTTTCCAATTGGGTTCAAATTCAAGATAAGAATGAATGTTTGGTTCCATAAAATAGTGGATTCAACCCATCTATAATTTATAACAATGACAACACATTCAAGTTAAAGAGCCAGAAAACAAACTGAGAAATAAAAAAGTAAATGCAGATCTTGAATAATGTTTCAGACTTAATTTGTTGAAAGACAAGTATGATATACTTTTTAAATTGAGAGAGATAAGAGCTGCCCTGATATGGTGTAATAAGAGCCAATCTGATCTAGGAAGACATGCGGTAAAGAGGAGGAAAGATGATTTGAAAAGCACTTGTTGACTTTGAGAGTTGAGGTTGGTAGTCTCAACAGGAATAACGGTGTTAAAAGGTATTTGCGGTAAGTATTAACTGGGGAAAAAGTGTTATTTTGACTTTTTTACAAAAAAATTGCATATTTTCCAGAACATTCGGGATCCCATCCACCCATAATTTTTTCCTTATCAGAGTGATGTAATTTTAGCATTATGTGTTCAAGATATAAACAAATTAAAAAAATATAAACTGCTTCTGATTTTTTCCCCTTAGGAACACAACACATATTTATGACTAAAACTGTAAAATGCAAACATTGAAACAAAAGGAAAAGTACCTCTTAAATAATATTTAAACTATGAAACATATTGTAAATAAAAATGACCTTGGGCAGAATACGACATTCGAACCCACTCATGTTGAACAACAAGTTAGGATTGTCCTTAGAGTAGACGCTGACAAAACTGTTCTCCCATTGGATGGTTGTGGTAGAGCGAGGGAGACGATTCTTGATATCCCAGAACACAGCTCGACCCCTTCAACAAACAACCATAATTATTATACTGTAAAAAAAATAAATAAAATTTATTTAGGAACAAGTTTTTCAAATCTTTTGCTATATTTAAAAAAAAATTCAAAAATATTTCAAACCTGAATTATTTCTTCTTCTAATTTTCAGCCATTCCATGTGAAAGTGAGCCTCAAGAATTTTTTTAAAAATGTTTATAAATATTATTTATTCTATATCAAATTAAAGGTATTCTTTTGGAGAAGAAAATTGTGATTAATTTTTATTATATTAATCACATTCATGCATTTTAATCTTAAACTTTAATCTCAAATGGTACTTTTTGTTGTTGAAAATAATGAGAGTTTACACCATTTTGTGAAGCCAAATTGGAAGAGATTTCTTATTGTTTTAGCCATGGTAGCATATATCTGATACAGAAGCATCATTTTGTGCTGAATTTAGAGATTAAGTAAGAAAAACCCTTGATAGTAAATTATTAACTAATAAATAGCTGATGTTACACCAGTCACACTAAAACATCAAATAGTTTTGGTGTGTCAAGGGTTTTCCTTAAATAAAAAAAGTAAAAGTTTGTGAAAGTTGGGTTATCTTCCAGCTTAACACTCTGTATGATTTCGAATCGTCCTAATTGTTGGTTTTATGAAAAAAAAAAGTGTGACGGTTGAGACATTATATTAGGCTAGGCCTAGATTCTTCTTCATTGGCCTACACATTAACCTTAAATCACATTTAAATACCTTGGTAGTATGCCTACACTAACTTTAGATTAAATTGTTTGTATTAGATATTAATTTATGGCCATAGCAAGCTTTTAGGTTATGTGTATTAGCTTACATATTAAATTACACTAGCTGATCTAGTAGACCCTAATGCAAATTTTAATTAAAGGTTTTATAGGACTTAAATTTAATACAATTCTAGGTTAAAGATAGTGATCTTTATATCTGCTTAAATACCAGTACCTATGTTAGCATAGATATATAATAAATGTTATTTGCCAGTAGGCCAAGAGGCAAAAAATATTACTGGGTATGAACTAAGAAATATGATGTTTCATGCAAAAGCTACTGTGTCATCGTGAAAAAGAATTGCAACTCCAATTTTGGCTAATAGCAGGGGGCCATTTAACTTTTAAAACACTCAAGTTTTTATAGGTCTGCCTATAATTTTGATATATGTAGAACTAATTTCAATTTATATGCCTAATTTTTTATATCACATGGCTACTTAGTCAGTTTGGTCTTAAGTCAATGTAGCAAAATCACATTAATCTACTGTTGTAAGTTTTTTCTTTGTGCCAATCTCTTTTAGGGTGTACAGAATTTTCTTATGTAAATTATTGCATTGTTTTATTTTGACACAACCTTAATTATTTTTAAAATTCAAAAATATAAAGGATGAATATCTTGTTCTATCTTCACTGAGACCTCAAAAAACACCTAAACATATCGTCTTCCTTCACCTCTTTCAAAAATGTGCAAAATGTCACACCTGTCATGTGTTTAAAATAATATTACAACTAACAAATAAAAAAGATAATACTAAAAAAACATACTGATTTTCCTTTAGAATAAAATGAGATGAACTATAAAATCCTAGTTAAAACATTTTATCATCAAATAGTTTACAGCATATCTGAAAATTGTCACATCCAACACAACATTTAAAAATATCACATAACAAAAACCAAAACACATGGAAAAATAGGGTTTTGGAATAAAATGATTAAGAAGTTGGAGAACAAAATCCCAATCAATTTTATTTTAAATTTAGTTTTTGTAGCATGCTACATATCGCCTTCTGTTTCCTCCGCCACATGCGACCTTGCTACAAAAGTTGCTAGTTGCCCCACCTCGCTATATTCTCGCCAGCAGTAGATTCAGAGGCAACAAAACTGTGCGACTTAATGTTTCGAGATGGATTGGTCAAATGAAAAACTGAAGTTTATTGAAGAGTCATGACATACTTAGGGATCACCGATTAACTGCTTATAAAAACCACACAAATAAGGTGGATATTTTCTAAAAATGGCCGGAGAGCCATGAATAGTATATTGCAAATTAATATCCATATGAAAAAATCTGAAGTAATTGAATTGAATGTTGTAATAACTTAATTTATCAGATTAGAATGAAATATTACAATCATTTGGTCAATAAATCCCATACTAAATGATTTTAGTGTAAAAGTAATATTAGAATGTATTTCAACTTGTTTAATCGCTGCATAAGAATAGTAATATTAGTGATATTAATGTTGAATAAACATACTATGTTAACTATTGAGAGATAATGTAAAATCTTATTAGAGTAGTCAAGATAATTAGTTCAATAAACATATAAGCACTATAAGAATGAATGTGACGTGACGTCTCTACCATTCAGTCTTCCCACCCGAGCCAAACAAATATTTTCAGAACCCGATGATTTAACTGAATATTATAAACAACTCTCCACAGCTTTCCAAAGCAGAGGTTACCCCAAGCCTTTAATAGACAACCAAATCTTCAGAGCACTCTCCAGGGATGACTATGGACCTCCAAAAAAAGTTGAGGACATTCCTCTCACAGCACAATACCATTCTGGTCTACAACATATCAACACCATCCTTGAAAGTGGTTACAAATTCCTAACCAGTTTCACCCAGACCCAAAACCTTCTTAGTTCATCAACAAGTCACTTTAAAATGGCCACCCAATCTCCACAATATTCTAGTCCATCCCAAACTTCCTGACCCCAAGAGAATCCGAAAAAGAAAAAGTGATTACCAAAGGTTCTTACCCCTGTTGCAGTACATGTGGAATCCACCTACCAGCTACATCCTTCAACAGCAACGTAACCAAATTGGAATACAAAATCACTGGTCATTACAATTGCAAAACAAATAACTTGATATATCAACTACATTGCAAATCATGTGAGGCAGAATATATAGGCCTTACTACAGGTTCTCTCAGACAGTGAATGAACAATCATCGTTTTGACACAAACCACTGTACCCATTCGTGCTGGTACCCACAGCTAGGACTTTCAAACCTGCTACAACACCAAAATATTAAGAGCATTTCCCAAACAGTGCAATAATTCTCAACTTAGACAGTGGGAACTGGCCCACCAATGGATTACCAAATCAAGATTACCACCAGGCCTCAACAGAAGATAGTTTCTTTCTTTCTATTAGATTATCATTTTTAAAATTATTATTTATTTTCTTATTATTTTTAAATAGGTCTCTATAAATACTAACCATAGCCAAGGAATTTATCTTTACTCCCAAAAACAGTTAGCACGATGTGTTTCTAACAGTTTTTCTTTAAATTCAAAATGGAGTAATCCAGTGTATGTGTTATTTGTACTCTCTTCTTTGTGTTTGATAAAGGCAACAATGCCGAAATATTATTCTATTTGTGCTACAATGTGTGTGTGACTATTTCTACCATGGAAGACAGAAGAAAGGAAGAAGATGTCACCTTTGTGCATTGGATTCTTCCCACATTTTTACTCTTTCCGTAGGTGGGCTTTCTTCATTAAATTTACTCTTAGTAGTTTATATTTCCTTTCCCTTTAGTTCTATCAATTTCCTTTACTGTAAAATAATGTTATATTTAGCTCTTAAAAAAAATTGACGTATATAATATAAATGAAGCAAAAAAGGTTATATTTATTTTAATCCACTTGATTATCTATCTATCGTTGCCAAAACTTCATCACTATTTCCGGCGAGCTAATGTGCATAGGATCAGTTATAGTGGACAACTTTAAATTTTGTAACGGGTGAAATGTGTTCTTCTTTCTGTTAAACAATCTGCAATTTATTGAATTAATTTTGAGTTTATTTGAATTTTTAGTTTAGAAGACTTTTAGTGTGTTTGATAAATATCTCTAAGATTGTGGGATCAAAGTTTCAAATGATCATGTGTTTTAATGGTCAAGTCCAAGTTTCGCAATGAGGGGGGAGTAGGTTATCAGACACGTTAGATTTTATATGCAATAATGCTTGGAAAAATAATGAAAAAGGAAATGTTCAAGAATAGGAATCGAGAAAAACCGATATTGTGACATCTCTAGTCATAATAAAAATTAACTTCTTATTGTTCTTATGAAACTTTTTCAAAGTTAACCTTCTTATGCAAACGCAATATTTGCGACAAAAAATAAATTCCTTAACAATTTTTCAACCCTAATTAGATTTTTAAGTCAACATAGGTGTTTTGTTTTGTAAATAAAAAATAATTGTTAACATTACAAGATAAGTCTACCATAATTATTACTTTCATCATTCATGATATAATAAGGACCACTTTTAAAAAATCTATATAAAACCAATAAAAAACTGGGGGTCTTCTTGAATTCAGGTAAATACGGTATATTTACATAATTAGGTTTTTACATAATTAGGTTTTAATTATATAATTATTTATTCAACCCAAGCTCGGCTATAATTGATACTAGGGAAATTCATGAGAAACTTGCTTGAGATCGACTTGAATCAATTAACTTGAGCTTGCAGACCCCTAGTAAAATGAAGTTCGAGAGTATACAGTTAAGTCAGGCTTTTGATTCAAAGAATTCAGAGTATTTTAAAACAAATAATTATTATGTTAAGAGAAACATTTTTTTAATTAATTAGTATGGTCGATTAAAAGTGATTATAGTAAAAAATATGATTGAAAATCCATTAAATACTTGAGTAAAAAAATTTAATTAAAACCGATCTTACTGAAAATGGGAAATAGAAGTGATCCTGCTAGACCTTGGTGATCTTGAGACACAGTCAGTAATATGTAAACTTACAGGTTGACATCATGTTTCATGAGCCTCATCCTCGCATCTCGTGGCCAGCATTTCTTGTTGTTGTAACCCACAATGTTTTCATTGTTGGGGTCTGGGTGCTCCGTCAAGTACCTTTGGATCAGGTCCCTGGCCTCCTCTGCATTAAATCTGAGGCACAAACATTACTATTAATATTTTTTTAAAATTATGTTTTATGATTCATTTGTACAAGAGTTAAAATCAGAGATAATTTATTTTGAGTTAATTTACCAACTATGTTGGTATATTAATTACCTGAAGAAAATGTGTACTCTGTCAACATATCTGCAGTAGAGTCTTATGGGATGGGCAGACTCTGTGGCCACATCTTGGAAGGTGAGGAAATCGTTAGGCATTTGAGGAGGACCAGCCATCTCTGAGGCCCTCTGCAAGCCTAGCACCAAGAGATCCAACACCAGGCCGTAATATTGAACGATGAATGATGCAAATTGCAACCCACGGATGATACCGTAGCTGTTGGTGTGATTCATATCCTGGTAAATATTCATATAATTTAAACAAACGAATATTATTCATGTAAAAAGGATAACATCATTTATCTCTTGTGCATCTGTTTTTCTTCCTCACAATATATAAAAACCAATGGCTTATTTGATTTTGAAACTTTTTCGAGTCTAATATATATTTAAACATCTGGCACAAAATAGAACAAGACCAAATATTCAACTTAAGAATAAAAATTTTGACTTCACGGAGTGAAAGAAAGATGGACATCTTTAGTTATCTATTATTTGAACCTATGTGGACAATAAGAGAGTTCCAGTTTCCTTTGATAAAACAATTTTTGTCAAACCTATAACTTAAAAACATAAACATCAATTTTTTTATAGCTACAGTAGACTCATGATTATCCGAGCCCCGCTTATGTGAGAATCCGTGTTAACTGCGGTACTCATTCTTTCAAAGTATCCAATTTTAACATAATTCATTCTAAGCTTTTGTATATATTACATATTAATATGGAACAAATCTGAAGGAATTGAATTTCATGTTGTAATAATAGCTTGATTTGTCAAACTACATGAAATATTAACTGTGCAATAAAACATTTTCCAAATAATTTTAATGTATAAAGTAATAAATTTAAATAGCCACAATATAGTATTTTTTTCAATCGTAAAACAACTAAAAGAAAATATTTAAACTTTGATTCAGCTTTGAGAATATTTCATCTATTCTATTTGAGTTCGCTTCGAATTGAAAAAGTGGAATTAGCACACACCTATCCTTCACGCTCAATATCATTAAAGTTTTTTCGTATCTGAGGTAGGCTCGGTCTCAAATACCTCGATTAATCGCAAGTCTACTATATGAATGAGTAACAAGAAAGCTAATTAGAGATGGGATGCTCCAATCCTAAAATCCTATGGTATTCGAAAGATATGAGATTTGTAAAAATCTAAAGTATCTTGAATACAATTTTAAACACTGTTTAAATGAAGTGTATAGATTTGTGAAGTTTGGAAAGTAACAAAATAACAAAAAAGGACAAAATTGCATTAGTATAAGGGTGATTCTATGAAAAAGGGAAACATTAAGTCCCTTTCGATTAGTAATAATAAATGTTTATATTATCTCATTTAAACTTTATATCTAGTTGATTGAACATTAATGTTTATAATAAGCATGTGTTATTGACAATTTATAATCAATAAAATTAATTGAAAAATTAAAAATTATCAGTTTTCTCAACTCCATGGTGTGTCCCAACTCCAACTTCTTGGGAAACTTTTGTATAAAATTATAGTAAACTTTGAAAGAAATCAATTATAAAAACGTGGAGGCACACCAATAGTAATAGCTTGATAATTACATAAATAATTTTTTTATTTATTTTAAGACTATAAAAAATATATAATTTATGTCCTCAAAATTTTATCTCAACTCCATGGAATAAGTAGTAGTTCATTTTACGTCCAATAGAGTGAACTTAATGCAACAGTTGTGTGAGGAAAATGAAGATATTTCAGCCATTTTTTTGGTCTTGTAACTGTGTGGTTGTTTGAATAGTTTTCATTGTGATTTTTGTTGAAAGAATAAGCATTGGCAGCATGAGTATGCTTTTTACTTCTCAACACCATGGTTTTAATTTTGTTTTAATTATATACATGTTTTAACTACTTTTAGCTGGGAAAGGTTACTTATAAAGTATTACAGATTTAGCTACATAACCAAACTGATCTTGCCAAAACTTGGCTCAAGAACCATGTTCAAACTAATATTTCTCAACTCCATGGCATGTTTGAAAAGTGAAAAACCATGGAGTTGAGGTACATGGAGTTGATAAATATAATAATAATACAGTGAATGCAAAAGACCAGACATTTGTTATACATCCCAAGTTTCTATTAAAAAATAAGATTCTTTATTTTAATGAAATTTAATCCTGGGTTTACTTCACAATTAGGTTAGGGCTACCAAGTAATTTTTTTAAAATAGTGCAACAGTTTATTTGATAATGAATTTAAAATAAATACTTGAACACAAGTCTGCTTTGTGAATATTTGGTGTAGAGATTTATTTTTAATATACCCTATGAGTAAGGAAAAAAAGAAAAATGTGGCGGAATCTTCAAACAAACATTACCAGAACAATAAACAAACAAGAACCATAGAAAAATTAAAGTTTGTTAATTATCCTCCAGCAAGTCTTTCAGTACTTAATTGTAACTCTAATGATGGAAATGGAATTAAAGAAGAACCTGGAAATTCTGGCTTAAAATCAATGAAAATAGCCAGTACCAATACTCAAAGAACGAGAGGACGGAAAAAGGTTCGCAAGGACAGAGCAAAAGCATACAGAACAATAAATAAGATGAAAAACCAGTTGATCAATGTGACAAAAAAAATGGAAAGGTATAAAAAGAGATACCAACGTTTAAAATTTTCTGACCTTGTTAAAAAGATGCAACGTGTCAAGTGAGGTAAAAAAAAAATTGCTTTTTAGTGAAGTGGTTGAAACACAACTCTGTTCAAATGTCAAAAAAATGAAAGATGAAAAACCCAAACAAATATTTACTGAGTTGGTAACGGGCAAAATTTTGAAAAAATACAGACAATTAAAACAGTCCTGTGCGTTCTTGACATATAAAAGGTTTTCTAGCTGTGAACGTATGAAAAAGAACATACATTATGAACGAAGTTTGTATCTAAGATCTTGTATTCCTAAAAATGTTAATGATGATGTTCAAGTTTTTCTTGAAAAAAGATGAAAACAGTAGAATATGTTCTGGAAAAAAAGAAACCTTAACCAGAGGGAAAATAATGAAACAAAAACGATTGCTAAATGATTCCATGAAGAGTTTGTATTTAAGATTTTTGGAGACTCACAGCTACAAAGTTAGTTATGCTTTCTTTTGCAAACTTAGGCCATTTTGGGTTATTCCTCCATTAGTCAGCAACCGTGAGACATGTTTATGTATTCTTCATGAAAATACAGAGCTTTTAATTAAAAAAAAACTCAATTTTCTTGGTATTATATTTACTAAGAACACACAGGATATTTTCAAAGAAATATGCTGCGAATGATACAGTGAAAATTTTTTGTTACGAACCTGTTCTTTATGCAAAAACAAAGAGATCGCTATTGCAGAATTTGATGGAGACAAAGAAGATATGTTTAAGAAATGGACATCAACAAGAGAAAACCGCATCACTCAACAAAACAAAGAAATTGTCTGGCAAATAACAAAGAAAGTTGACATAAGATGTACACGGAAAGAAATGATTGATACTTTTCTAAATAATTTGCCTAAGTTTATGCATCATCACTTTAATATTGTTCACCAATATAAGAGCTTAGATGACTTGAAGGCAAATCTTAACAGTACCGAGATACTTGTACGTGTTGGCTTTTCAGAAAATTGGGTTTGTAAATATTCCGAAGAAGTACAATCTGTCCACTTTGGTGCATCTAAGCAGCAAGTCACCCTGCACACAGGTGTTATGTATTAGTTATGTGGCATTTCCAACACCATAAAAGTTGATTCATTTTGCAGTTTGTCTGACTCATTAAACCATGGGCCAGCAGCAATTTGTGCACATCTTCATCCTGTCATTGAAAGTGTCAGCTCTCGGTTTCCAAATATTAATACCATACATTTTTTATCAGATAGCCCAGCAACACAATACAGAAATCAGTCAATGTTTTATTTATTTGCAACACATCTGGCAAATTTTAAAATCAAATGTCAAACTTTAACTTGGAACTACAGTGAAGCTGGCCACTGCAAAGGTGCCCCAGATGGAATTGGTGGTGTCATTAAACGAACCGCGGACAGACTTGTTGCTCAAGGTGAAGACATACTTACTTGTACAGCACTGGTTGAAAAATTAAAAAAACAAAATTCCGGTGTCAAAGAATCAACTTTCGAACACTTAGCTGTTTCCACTGTACACCTGGTCTAAAGTGCAAACATTACAACCTGGGAGAACTGGACTTTTAAAGTTTTAGAGCTTACTTTGTCACAAGTTAATTCAGATGTAATAAAACTTAAAATTTGAATTAAATGTACAAAATATACATTGTAATACTCTAATCATTAAAACACTTCATAGTAATTTCAAATAATACTTTTTGTATTTATTTATATTAATTATGTGCTAGTATTCTCAACTCCATGTTTGATATTTCAACTCCATGTGATGCGTAAAAATCATAATTTAAATATTCTATGAGGATTGAAATTTTCAGCTCTGCTATTGTTTTCACATTAATTTACACTTTAAGATGTAATAGCTGTAATTTTTTCAAAAAATTTCATTGTCATTTTTTTACATTCATTTCGAAACTTTATTATTTACCATTTCTGTAGAATAACCCATAACTAATGTAGTAAAAAGTGTTGTCTTTGTTGTCTATGATGTTAATAGACATAACAAACAAAATACAATTTGTCAGTGGCACAAACCTTAAACAACATTTTTAAATTTATTTTAAAATATGTTCAATTTAAAATGAAGTGTGTATTTTTAAAATTTGAGGATTTAAATTTTGATTTAAGATTCGAAATAAAATTTAAGATACATATTTGACCCATTTTTATAACTAATGTTTGTTGTTTTACCTTGTAGTTGATGACCACATTGTTCTTGGCAGTCATGTAGTCAGCAATGTTGTGGTCGACAATGAGACGTAGTAGCCTGTTAAGTAGTGTCAAGTCAATCTTTTCATACATTTTTTCAAACTTAGACTCTAGTAGGACGTTACATTCCCCTTCAGTCACATCCCAGACATCCTGGAGATTATTAATACCTGCACAGAGTAGAACAGATAGATTTAACAAAGAAGTCAAAAATTGCAGGCTGTAAACTATTTAAAATTTTTTTCTGAACTTGCCTACAAAGTTCCAGACAATTCCAGGATTCCCACACTAAAGACATTAATATCTCCTCTCCAAGAGCAACTTTTTTTATAACGTTATAACTTTGGCTAATTTAATCATATCAAATCAATAGATAAGTGTGAGAACATCATAAACATGTAAACAGGAAAAGACAAATAACATTCCATCAAAAATAACATTTTAGTGTAAAAGAAGGTGATAAATGAGTGGATTGAACTAGGTGCAAGCCCAATTAAAAGTTTGCAAACTGGAAACATTCCAAACATTTCATCTTGGTTATTCAAAGTAAAAAGAGCCATATTATTAAAAAAGAAATATTGTAATTACTTTCTGATATAATGATTCCATTTCCCTACATTAAACACCGTGGGTATCCTTTTTCCACATCCCATCATTAATTTTCCCTTTCTTCAGAAACAAAATATAGGTTTAACCGTCAGTTTGTAGTGCTGACCTTGACACCACTTGTAGACGAGCAATGGTGGCGGCTCCGTGTCGGAGGGTTTCACCCAAGGCGGAAACAGCCTCCTCTTATCGGCCTCATACCAAAGATACTGGTCCAAATATGCATCTGTGATCTTTTCCAAGGGCTCCACATCATACACTGGTACCAAGTGGCTGTAGAGGTCCATGAACTCAATACCAACCTACATACAAAGATAAAACAAACTTAAAATTGTACAAAGAACTTTCACCAAATTGCTGGAGTTAATAAGCATTGAAAGGAGGTTAGAAAGACAAAACCTACACACCAGGAAAACGTAAATCTAAAGTTTCAAAACAAAATATAATAATTTTAAAGTCTAATTTTCAACAGAGAGGAGAACACCAGACAATGAGTTGATCATTGTTACGTAAAATCCTGTTTTGCCTGTTCAAACTAGACACTTTATTATTGAATGAATAAACCTAAGTCTTTATTATTGAATGACTGAATGTAGCTCAAAAATTTATCCTGGTTAGGGTGTACGAAACCAAATAAAATAATATGAAATGTTCCTTAAGCCAATTATAGCCTAATATATACATATATAAAAATGTTGGATGAAACAAAGTCACATCAGCTATTTTACACACTAAATTTATTGGCTTGTATTGTGCCTGCCCTAGTCTTAAGTTAGATTATAAGGCCTATGAAGCCAAGACAGACCTAACAAGCTGATTGTTCAGTCTCTGAACTCTATATTTAATATTGCAAAATAGCTTTTGTATTTGGTGTATATTCTTCGGACAGTTCCTGCCATTTTTTTAGAGTTTCCCTCCATTTTTGAGAGTTGAAGGGGAGGGGGAAGGAAGGTTGTTTTGTCTTTGGAGTGTGTGTAGCGCAGTTCAGCATGGTATTCAGTACACTTAAGGTGTCTACCATAATGGTTGCACTAATTGCTAAGCAATTCGCTGTCCGCATGTGAGTCGATGTTACAGGACCTAAAGTGGCCTCCTTTATCAAGAAACCACAACAAGAATTCGAGAAACGCTGGTGAGTTAGCCCCTTGTTTCCCCATTCCATCCTACTCTAGCCCAGCAACCCACAAGGTAGGCCTCCATTGTCGAACCTCATTAGGACTAGGTAAGCTACTCTTATCACAAATTTTATTTCGAAAACAGTCCACTTTCCTTTTTTTCGCTTGTTATTTTTATTGTTTGTTGACTGGAACAAACACCGGTAATGGAAAATATATGGCTTGAATTAAAAAGTTACCCAGGCCACAGGCTGGAAACAGTAATGGATGTAAAGTAAATACACAAAGGAAAATAGGTTTCAAACACCTGGATTACAGGAGAAAAGATAACTTTCACAATTACAATCAGGTAAAAAATATTTATTTTTTTCATAAAACAACACTCAATATGAATATTCAAGGAAAATATCTTTGGGCTGAATCATTTTAAAAATATATTAAATCTAATAAAAACCAATCATAGTCTAAATAAGAAACATTTTAGTTTCTTCTCTAAGAACTAACATGCCAAATATATAAGCCTGTTTTATCGTGACCTTAAATAATGTGGCCCCCTTCCAAAAAATAGAGTTGATACACTCAGCTAATTAGTGAAAAGAATTACTTGTCTATACATAAACATTATAGATTTTCATTAAAAATACTAAAATTACTTATTACTTGTGTATTTGATTCAAACAAAAAACTAAGGGTCTGCAGGCTCGGGGTTTTTTCCATTCGAGTCGAACTCATGCAGAGTAATTCGAAAAGCTCCCGAGCTTGAGTTTATTAATAATTTTAAATTGTTAAGAATATATATTTGTTTATTTTAAAAGTAGAATAGTATAATTAAATATCACAAGACAAAACAAGCATAAAATGTAAATTTCAAATCTTTAATATATTTTTTATACCTCAAATTTTAAAGCAACACATGTTCTTAAAATAAGGACACTTTTACTTTACGTCGATTAATGTTTCCAGCCTATGGTCCAGGTCAGTTTTTTATTCAAGCCATTTATTTTCCACTACCGATTTGCTAAGCCTGTCATAGCTTCATATACCTTATAATCCAACTTAAGATTTAGGACAGACACAACATCCAGTCATCGGTTGTTAATTTATAACTATAAAAGGGTAAACCCATATTTCACCAATGATAAATTTTTTGGGCACATCGAAAATCGACCCCAGGACCCTTAGCTCAGTAGATAAACATGCTATTGACTGAGATAAGGTGTCTGATTTCAACCATGTGTCTTTTATAAGTTTTTTAATTGCATCCATTACTGTTCCAGTCTGTGGCCTGGGTACAGGTTTTTATCCAAGTTATATATTTTTCCACTACTGGCTTGCTAGACCTGAAGAATGACACATTTTTATAAATAGTAAATATTTGAGGGAGGGGGTGAGGGAGGAATTGAAATATAGGGTTTAAATTAGAAATACCACTTTAAAAAACATGATTTGAAAATAAGAACACGCAAATATAAATTTAATAGAAAAATTAATCAAGATGGTTTCAACACTCATGTCTTTAAGGGCATTAAAATTTAACTAAAAAATATAATAAAAAAAGCTAGTAAAATGAAGTTTTAATGAATAATAATAATAATATTTAGCACCGCGTCTTACTAACCGTTCGGGTTATAAGCTTAAGCACTAATTACGCTAATTGATTAGGAATTGGGAGGGTTGAAGTTAGAGGAAGTGAACCCGCATTTGCGTGGAGGGAGAGTGGAAAACCATTTAGGAAAAACCACCCCCAGTTCACCCGACCGAGATTCGAACCTCGATCTCCCCGTCTTCAGCGGTCGAGCTCAACACAACTAGTGCGTTAGCCAACTAAGCCACCGAGGCGGGTGACGTTTTAATGGCTCTGCATTTCCACGCCAAATGAAAAGGGCCAATCGCCTTAAATAGTAAAGGCTTTTTTTTTTTAATTTAAATGTGGTAGGTTTGGTGAAATATTTATTACAATTATAATCATTTATTGTAGACAAGTAAACCAACATAATTCTATAACTAAATAGTAAACTTATGCTAGTCTTGTAGGTAAACTTATTAATTAATACAAGTTTAACATATCTTCATTTTGAAAACCTTCAATATATATTTGTGAGGTTAAATTTTTAATTGAAATGAAATTATTATTTTAAGACGGACCAAGTAAAAATAATGAGTGTTCAATTATCTAGTAATATATTCAGCTATTTTTATTTTCACTACTTTGTCATGACTAGGGCTGGAATTTTTACAATTTTGCTTATTTTTTCTGACAAACCTAGAATGTTGTTAAAGTGTAACGAATGTGTTTCATAAGAAAATGAGCTGATTTAAGTAGTTTGTTGGGGCATATTTTATCATATCTCCCTGTTTTTACACAATATGGTAAAGTTTCATGTTTTTCAGCAATTTTAAGGCATTTTTTTGTTGTTATTAAGTGATTATTTTGTATAATTTGGTATTTTCAATATAGAGTACATTTTTGTATAATTTTTCCTGAAAGCCAGAAGCAAGACTGAGAAAAAGAGGGGGGGAGGGGTCCTTGTGTTTAGAACATCTATACACACATCATAGCAAACGCTGTTGCCATCACAGAGGTAAGAATACTTTCACCCCTTCCCTATTTTCTTTTATATGGCTTATTTTTTGTTTAAAGACTCAGTTAGGCAGAGAAACGGTAAAACATAAAATTGTTTTCTAAGAGTTTTTTTTCCTCTTGTATAGGACATGTTTTTGGGCAGTACAGTTTTGGTTTGCCACAGAAACTCTAAAAAAAAAAAAAAAGTGGTTCTTCTTGGTTATTCTTTATTTTGAGTTTAAAGGTAAAGTTAGTAAAATTGTTTAGTAAAATAAATATTCCTGTCGACACAGAAACAGTCAAATAACTGAATTATAATTTTAAGATTATTTTTGTGTTGTTTCATGCACCTATTTGTTTTATAAAGAATTTTTAGTAATTGTTAGGGCATAAAAACCCTAGCCCTAGTCATGACAATACAAGTATACAACTGCAATCAAGGATAATTTAAAATGGATGACAATATTGAATAAGTTTTCTGGTCGAAAGTAGTTTTAAAGCTCTATTATATTATTAATGTGAAAATTGATATTAATTTTAACAATATGTTAAGTTACAGAATGAATTATAAGTGGAAATGGCGATATAATTTAAAGTAAATAGCCTATGCTTACCATTGTGTTTTAAAAATTGATTATTATGCACATAAAGTTGAAGCTCAAAAATGACAAGCCTACAAAATTTCGAGTACTCACAGGGCACCTACAAACAACTAAATGTTGAATTTCAATTTCTCAGTTTTACCATATTTTAGTCGATTTTAGTCTTTAAATAAAATATAAGCTTGATTTTTTTGAATTTGTGTTTGGTGCTTTTACTACATTTTAATCACAGTTCTTGAATATTCTTAAGGATTTGAGGGTTTGAAGATTCAAAGAACCTGTACCGTGGCTACAAACATCTTCACTACCTACCTCTGCCACCTTCAAAGGACACACACTTACCCCGTTTGACTGAGAAATCAGCGCCATGTTTTGATCCGCTGTACACATCAACTCTCAGTGACTGTTCGCCATTCACATTATATAAGAATGGCTATGGTTATGAGCCTAAGTTTATTAGTTTATATGTATAAATTAGGAGATTTGATATGTACAAACTTTTTAACATATTTAATTTCTGATATATATATCTTTGAATGGCTTAGATATGATGATTAGGCAATAGGGTGTTTTCTCACTTTCATTTCTTTTTGATTATTGTTCTTAAATATTAACTTTGCTGCATTTGAATTGGTTCTGTTAAATTATCAAGAATGTTCTTTAATATTGGCTATTACCTTTAGTACCTACACTGTAACCTCATGATATTATATTTTTTACTTATGCACCTTCATTCAGTTCAAGATAAATATTGTTGGATTTTTGCTATTGTGCATTGTCCGCAGCCAACAATATAAATATTGTTAACCGTTTGTTTATCTCTGATAATAAAATGGTCTTAGGGCCTCTATCATTTTAAAAAAAATCTGTGTATTGCAACTGCTTTCTCTATTTTTAGATAGTCTTGAGCTGCGTCAACCAGCTCAAGTGAGGTTGAAACCCATCCCTAGTTCAAGTATGGTGTAGCTTTTCAACATTTATTCTCAATGGCTATTTAAAACCCAAAGATTAAGTTTAGAAAAGCAAAGTTATTTTACCAAAGTTAAATTATCAAATGGGTACTGTTGCTTTCCCAATTGTACTCAACACTTTGGATAATAAACTCATTTTAAATGTGATTTTATTACTTATATATATTATTTCAAACATCTTATTAAATTTTACACTTTCATCAAAGAGTCACTCCTAGCCCACAAATAATGTGTAGCTTAGGTAGGGTAATGTAACTCTAAAAAGGAATTGCATTGTAATGTGGTAGCCTGGAGTCTGATATTAAACTGTGGCATTTTACTCAGGTTTTTACCACCCCGCATGCTTTGTTTTTATAATTAAATTAGATACTTTTGGGTTCAAACAAGCTGTACCTTTTCAACATTTGTTCTCCATGGGTATTTAAAACCCAAAGATAGAGATTAAAAAAGCAAATTTAATTTACCAAAGTTAAATTATCAAATGGGTACTGTTGCTCTCCCAATTGTACTCAACACTTTGGATACTAAACTAACTATAAATAGAGATCTTAATACTTAGATACTATTTCAACCATATGTATAGTAATAAAAGTAAAAAATTAAAAGATATAATAATAATATTAATAAATATTATTATTATTATTATTATTATTATTATTATTATTAATAATAATAATAAAATAGAAATAAAATAAATAGTTATATTTTTTATTTCAAACAATTTATTTGGCTGAATTTTAAATTTGAAATGCAAACCCTCCTAAACCTGTTTGTATTATAACTATGTACATACAACATTAAAGACAAATTATACCTCTTTGAAAGCTCTTTGTGTGAGCAAATGACGTTTGATTCTGGACAAGGCTTCGTGAGGATTGTCATATGCCTGCTCAATTAGGCCCAACTCCTCGCGTTGACTCTGGTTTAGACGAGACTTCACACTGGAAAGATAGTTACACAACTACTTTAAATAATTATCAGGCAGATGAGGCAAGTAATAACACAAAACTAATTTACACAAAGAAAAAATGAAAGATGGGTAATAATAATGTTTCATGCAAACTAAGAGAGAGGTGAGATGGGTGAGGGGGAGCACAAGGTAATTCAGATCAGCATCTTCAATGCCAGACTATGGATGCAAAGTTAATGAAGACAGACTAATATATATTACAAGTTATAATATAAAATTAAATTAACCACGCACAGTTTCCCAAGATATAAGTTGGATCGATCACATTCAAGTTCAAACATATTATGAATAAATAAAGTGCGCATTGTTTGGTTAGATTAAAAACCCATTTTGGTTAAATGTGTTTAGAGTCCCTTTAAAAACCCATTCATGTTCATTGCCAAAGAGTCCCATTTTAAACGTGAGGGGGAGGAGATTATTTAGTTAAATACGCAAATTAATTTACACCAGACATAAATTTTAATCAAACATAATTATGTTAGTAGACAAACAAATAAGTGTGATATAGAAAATCCTCGGTCAACAATTGGTCAAGAAAATCATCTTTAACAGAAAAAAATAAGTTCTTAATTCTTAAATATATCTCAAGCAAAGGTACCTGCGAACAAACTAAAGAACATAAGCTAACATCACATAAAGAAAAACAATTGAAACAAAGCATCTTATATTCTGTATCCATACCTGGAGTTTTTCTGCTTCAATGATGAATTTCTCGATGAATAAATCGCTGAACTTTTAGGAAGAATATTCAGGTCTTGAAAATAAAATAAAAAGTCAGTCCCTGAAAATACTTCCAAAAGGTCAACCATATATATACATACATATATAGATACTTAACATATGAACATGAATCTTGTAGATTCCACCACTTAACTTTTTGGAAGAATCTTCAGGCCTAAAAAATGAAAATGCTCTTCAAGTCTGAAAAATTCTTCCAAAAAGGTCAGCAATGCCCAAAATTTTTCCAAGTAACTATGAGTTCAGCAGAGAACTCTAAAGAAAGTATCTTCGGGTCTTCAAACTGAAAATAACTGTACCAAGAAACTACTACTTTATTCTTCCAAAAGTACAATATAAGATCTCTAAGACAGAATAAAGTAAAGATAGGAGAGTAAAAATTCTGAAGTAATGGTTATTGAAATCTTTGGAGGAATCTTCAGGCCTAAAATTTCAAATGACTGTTAAAGTCTGAAAAATCTTCCAAAAAAGGCAAAACTATGTAATATTTCAAGTGTCTTTGATAAATCGAATGACTGGTCAGAATTTCAAAAAGAATCTTGAAATAACAAAGAAATTTAAATCCTCCACTAGAAGCTAATACTATCTAATATATAAGGTTTGAAGAACTTATTGCCGAACTATTTGGAGGAATTCTCAGGCCTAAAACTCTAATGGATATTCAAGTCTGAAAAATTCTTCCAAACAGTTCAACAATTTTTCAATCTTCTGTGACAAACAAAAAGATAAATTGAAATATTTTTGTTGCTTCCCTACTTGAAATAATATTAAAGGTATATGAATAAAAAAAATTTTCTAAACTAAATAACAAAATTACCTATCGTTTGTAGAGAGCACAATCAGTTGATTCCAGCATTGAACATTCGTGAAAGACACTCAAGACTTAAACTGAAGGTACAACCTTTTTAAGTCGAGGATACCTTCCTCGAAGGTCAACAATGCTTGAGTGTCGGTAACTTTGTATGGTGCCCCAACTCGCAACACACACCAAGAGGGGTAACTACACTGCGCCCAGCAGATGGGACCACTGAACTTTTGGGAAAATCCGTCGAGACTTAAAATTGAAATATAGATTCAAGCCTGGAGAATTTTCCTAAAAGGTCAATGAAAATAAATGGGGTGAGCTAAACATCACATAGCATCTAATTTAAAAATCATAACAAACTAAAACAAACATAATCACAAATAAAGAGCAATATTTACAAGACTGGGCATTCCACCCAACCACCACAAATACAAATCAGTATGCCTATCAACATAATAGCCATGCAAACTTATAATATAAAAATCATCTACCTAATAGGAAAATTACATCACTGATCAAGTAAGGATTGGTAATTGCTACAGGAGAAAAATGGGCCAAATGGCTATTTTAAACTAAACAATGAAAAGACGATAGAAGGGCAAGGCCTACACACTTACACAAACTGTACGACCTCACAGTTCACAATTAAATGAAATTATCAGAGTACATCAATCCCCATCTGCAGCAGAAGACAGTAAAACACTAACGAAGTACTTCATGATCACTTAGATACTGTTGCCTGTTTGATTTTTTTTCCCCGCTAGGATTCTGTAGGTGCCTGTTCAAACATGCAACTTGACTTTTGGTAGATGGAAAGAATGTTATATTTATATTATATTATATATTATTAGACCTTCTTGGTAGAAAAGAAGATATGGTTATCTAAGGTTTAGACCTGGGGGTTCCTGGATTTGGTAATATATTAGTGAGCAAGTTTCTACCTATGAAGCTGGGAAGCATTGTAACAATTGGGGACCGCTTGTATGACTCTCCTACTATTGCATGATCAAAATCTGCATTATGAGTGTTTTAATTGTGATCTTTGAGGCGAACAGTTTTCTGAAGTGTGTAGACCTTGGCCTTCTATCTTCTTTTCAAAGTCTAGTTTAAATTCTACAAGGGTAATTTTACATTTCTGTCAAAAAGTTGATTTAACCACTGAACTTTGTGTTTGTTTTTGTGTGTGTGTGTGTGCAGCTACAAAACAAATATTAGCTTTGACTTTGCTTGGTGAAGGGGCAGGGACAGGTGTGGAAAGGGGGCAGATAAATCTAGCTTCAACAATTGCAAAGCTTTGCCAATACATTTTTGTATGACTTTATTATTCAATTTAGGTTCATTTATTGCAATTTTTAGGTATTATAGACATCACAAATTAATGTTAGGCGGCACGGGACGCACACCAGAACGATACTATACATATCGTAAGGTTTATACGTGACTTATCTTAAGATAATTATGCCACACACCAAAGCGAGACAATCTTTAGGCAGGAGACATATTTTAGAGTAGGTTTATCAGTTGTTATCATGAGCTCTTCGAGTGAAGATGACGTTCCCATAATGTGTTAGTATTTGAAAAACAGGAAAAGGAAGAGAAGTATTGGGTGCATCTGTATAATTTAATTAATGAGCGACACAGGTCCGCAGTAGGAAGGAAAATTTAAAAAATTTCACAGAATTAGATATGGGAGCTTCCAGATCATAATGCAATTGGTGACACCTTCCCTTGATAAAGGTGATATTATATAATGACTATTTCTTCATCTAAAAAACTGATTACTCTGATGTAAATAAATTAAATAATAAATAGCCATTATTTAAGCAGATTTCAAATTATAAGTATTAGCTACTTTTTATTCAAGGAAAAACTACAAAACGACAACCCTTTTAATTTTGACAATTTTCATATTATTTTATGTATATGATTAATTTTAAGGCAATTGAACTATAGATGGGAATAAAACAATGATGATTCATGTACCGTTTTATCTAGAGTTGTATAGGTTATCACTCTCCTCCTGGTGCAGGACGTCAATGCAATTGGACAAAGGAACCAACAAAGACGTGGTCCCAATAGATGATGTAGAATATGGAGTAGATGATGCATCTTGTTCAGCCTCATCCAACATATCATTTAGGGATGAAATTTTAAAAACCTTTTACACCTATTGTCCAGTTTTTTAAATTCAAGTAACAAAGATCGGAAAACAGGAAATCCGTATCCTTCTGTTTGCTTAGATTTTGTCTTTACATAGTTACTCATTCAGTGAAGGCAATATTAGCGACGTTGGAGGTTTTGGGCAACGAGATTCCAAATTATTTTTCTTTTGTGGGGGTGGTATTCCAATAAGTTTACATGACTAATCAATGGGCAGTTCATCACCGGCTGTACTTGGAGCTGGAGTTATTACATCTTTCGATGCATCAAGTTCACCATTTTCATCTATGCCCTGTGTGTGGTTTTGTGCAGAATCAACCTAATTACTTACAGATTCCCCTGTTGAAGGCGCAGTCAAATTGCCAGAGGTAATATTTCCTTTCACATAATGAATAAGGAAAGACAAATGATCAGCCAAGTAATATATTTTCTTTGATTTGCTCCCTGATCCAGATGTAGGTGCTTTCAATGATCTTACAAAAACACAACAGATGTTTTTCCAACGTCCTTAACAGTTTTGTTCTCTGATATAAAAAAAAACTAAATTAGAGACTCATGTAGAATTAACATTTTTGTTTTAGATATGTGGCTACACGAAGCCGTTTCCAAGACTTATCACTGCAATTCTACAGAGGAGCATCCACTGTTGGTATTATTTTGTGATCTACTTGTGAAGCTAAGTCATACTTGCAACCATCATTTATGGCCGAACCAAAACAAGACATTTTGAAAGATATAGCAAAGCGCTATTTTGAGTTATGGAATTTGCCAAATTGCATAGGCTCAATCGACGGCAAACATATCCGAGGAAAATGTTTCAACCATATGGGATCCAGTTATTTCAATTATAAATGCTGTATTATCGATTGTTTGTTTAAAATTGATTCAAATTTTCTCATCACGTTTTACTTGACATTAGTGTACAGTATCGATTATTGCCATACCAATCAATAGGTATCAAGGAATTGATATCATATAGTGCCCCAACTATGAAGTTAATTTTAAGGATAACCTAAAAATGGATAAAATCTAGGGCTGGGCCGATGCCGATTATTAATCCGATCATCGGCCGATTATCGCATAACCGGCGATTCCGATGATCGGTGTTTGAGTCTCCGATTATTTATGCAGATTATTTAAAATGTGTGGGTATATTTTAAGTCCTAAAAATTTTTTTTATCTCTGCTCTCTCGTATGAGATCTTTGAATAATTAGCTTGTTCTTAGCGACTTATGTTTGAAATAAACAGCACATCCAACATTCCAAACAAAATATATCAAAATAAATATATTTACCATAGGTATTTTTCCAATTTATGCACGTTATTAGAAATAAAAATACTCACAAGTAACAAATCTAATAATCATAAAATAAAATATTAGAATTGATGTTGTTTTATTTCGATTTGTTAAAGATGCCCAAAAAATGAAATATCGGACGTAATAATCTCGCACATGCGCACATTTTGTTTTAAATGGAAACTGTTTTTCTTTTAATGCAAGTACAAAACTTTCCACTGGCAGAGAATTTGTTTCACTAATATTTTAATATGAATTGAATTAATATATATTAATATTTAAATTTTACATTTTCTTTAATAGTTAAATGTAAATTAAAATAAGATTTAAAGTATTTCTTAAAAAAAAACCACGAAAAATAACTTTCGTTGAACATTATGTTATTTATTATTTATTTTATCATATTAAAGTAGAGATAGGCAAAATCGTTCTTTTAAATGAACGATTCATTGTATCTGGTTCAGTTCAATGATCCGTTCATTTTGACCCGTTCACCGTTCATTCGATTTTCTAAAGGTAGTTTTTATTTAAATGTAGTTAAAACAATGTTATTTTTCACTAAGATTATTTAAATTGTTAATAAAAAGATCGGATTACTGTTTAAAAATGGTGATGCCTTTTTATTATACTTTTTTTTAAGAAACCACTTAGGCCTATTTCTATACGATATTAATATTTAGTAGTTAAATTATGATGGATGGCATGCTTTGTAGAATCACAAAAACCTATGTTATGATATATCTAAATCACAATTCACAAAAATATTACGATTGTTAAAAATTGTTTAATATTGAAGCCATATTTTAATATACATTGGATGTAAAAATTCCTATTTCATCTAAAAACAAAGTATATGTAGGCCTATTCTCCTTGTGTACAAAAATATGTGTGCCTTAATTATTTTTTATCATTAAAATTAAATTTAAATTTGCTGATTATGATTTGTCTTTGTCTAATGAAAGGGTCAGTAGGCCTATTTAATCATAAATGTGAAATCATATTTTAATTATCTAACATGTACCGGTATATTTTCTATTTATTAATGTGATTTGTTTTTGTTTAATGACAGGTTCACTTGTCCTAACATAAACAATTTTTTAATAATAATTAAACAACCTTTACATTTTAAAAGTTTCTATTAAAATGTTATTAAAACAAAACTATATTAGACATTATAAAACTAGTAAAAGTAACTTTTTTTTTTGCTTTAAGGGCCATTTTACTTTGTACACTTATTAAAATTGAAAACAAAAATAATCGGCATCGGTGATCGGCCTAATCGGCAACAAATGATCGGCATCGGAATAATCGGCAAAATAGCTGATCGGCCCAGCTCTAATAAAATCTGTAAAAAAGGCAGCTCTGCACTATTGTATTTATATTAAATAAAGATGTAAAGCATTGCCTTTGATGTAAGCCTAACCCAATCCTTAATCTGCTATTTTAAGACGACCTCTAGATTTTGAAGCTACAAATTTAGGGGAAAAAAACTTGGTCTTAGATTCAGATAAATATGATATTACTTTAACCATTTTATTTTTCATTATAAAGTAAAAACACACACTTTTATAAGCATTAAAAAGTGAATTGAAATAAATTTCATAATAAGATATTTTTCTAGTGAAAGTCTGTTTAAGGTGCATGCATTACTGTGCATAGATAAGTGGAATTGGAACAAAAGTGATCATGCGTGATTATTCATTATTATTATTATTAACACCGCGTATTACTACCCGTTCGGGTTACACACACTTACGCTAATGTGCAATGGTAGGGTTATTGTGAGATGAAATGGAGGACCTACAGTTTAACATGGGATCTGAACTACAGTGGAGGCCTGAATTACACACATTCACAAGTTGTGATTAATACACGTCTTGTCAGAGGTGAAGGAAGGGTTTGGCAATCAGATAAATCTGTGCCGGGACTGAGGATTTAATCCCGGACCCGGACAGAAGTCTATGACACCTTACCCCTAGAGTGCCAGGTCACCCTTATTATTATTTTAAGCACTATTAAACAAATTATGAAACATTTCAAATTATAGCTGTTTCTGATTCTCATCTTTTCTTATCATAAGGCAATTAAAGAAACATGGGCTTATTTTGGGGAATTAATAGCTCATAAAATGTCAGTGTTACTAAATTTTTTAAATCTGTTGGTGTGGTTTTAATATCTTAAATAAATGAACGTTGAAACCATTTTAATTATTTTTATCTTTATTTGAGTGTTGTTCTTATTTACAAATCATGTTTTGTTATTTTTAATTTAAGGTGCGGCAGAAGGGAGCGCAAGTATTTTTAAAGTTTTTATAGAATTTATATTTTTTGGCCAAAATTAATCAAATATTTCTCCAGTAGCAACGTAGAGTTTAGTTTTCTGCACATGCTAATATCAACAAATCTTGAATATCTGTCAAGGGTTTCCTGGATTTTTGTCAAAACCTTTCCTCTTTATTTAAAATATTTTGACAAAATTTCAGGACACCCTTGACAGATATTCAAGATCTGTTGATATTAGCATGTGCAGAAAACTAAACTCTACGTTGCTACTGGAGAAATATTTGATTAATTTTGGCCAAAAAATGTCAATTCTATAAAAACTGTAAAAATACTTGCGCTCCCTTTGGCCGCACCTTAAGAACATATATTTGCAGTTATTAAACTTTTTTTTTTCAAATGTATTTAATATTTATAAAAACCAGTGACATTCCTATTTAAAAACATTGGTGTTTTCATATATTTTTAATATCTCATATTTTAAAGCTGTGGTATTTACATTTTATGTTTGTTTTATCTGGTAGCGTTTTAAATATACTATTTTGCTTTTAAAATATTATGATGTCTCAATAAAGAAAATCCCTTTTCACTTTACGAGGCATTTTTGTGTTCGTCCCCTTTTATATGTTTCTATCCACCTTTCCTATACTTTCTTCCCAAAATATTATGGTGATTATTTTTAAAATAAAAAATTATATACTCTGTATCATTTTAAAATTGAGAATGTACTCGAACTCGGGATCTTTTTGAAATACTCAACAGAAAAACACTTCTCTCAGACCACTAATGATTTGTGAAAACCATCTTCAGTTCAACATTCCAGAATTTCAACTCTAATCTTATCATCACGGGTAATGTTGTTAAGCATGTATTTAAGGCAGGTTTATAATATTATTAATGAAAGTAAAAATCACACAACAATACATAACCAAACTTTAAATTTTTAATATAAAAATTGTTAATTTGTGTCAAGTGGATAAAATCTGGCAACTGCATGCTCAAAAGTACTGTACTGCGATCTAAGAGAGTGATGGCCTATAGTCTTCTATACTTATACATACTACCCGATTTTTGTAAGTTATTTTTGGTATGTTAAGTAAATTCTAGACCTAGTCAAAATAAACATCAATCCATTTAGAAATAGAATTAAATAGGATATTTTTCATAGATTTAAATAAATTAACCTACTAGATATGTCAAATCTTTACCATCACCACTTTTATTTACAAAACACAACTCAAAAGTCATTTTACCACAACATTTTGTTCATTAACACTCAATATCAAAACATAACAATTAAATCGAGAAAAGTGGCCTAATAAGTAGTAATTCTTTATAAAAAAATAAGCAAAAAACAAATAATAGAAGGCAAGAAAGAACACAAGTAAAACTTAACAAAGCAAGTTGATGTAGTACCTGTAAGCTTCCTTGAGTCGTTCCAATGATAGAATGAGCAGCTTGGTGTCATGCTTGTATGAAAGAGGGGGGAATGGTATCGGAGCAAACCTCCTGGACTCTAACCAATGAACAGTGGTCGTGTAGATGGCCACAGCTTCTTCAGGGGAGATGTATGGTCCATCCTATAGCACAAGAAAATATGTAGGCTACCACTTTTACTATAAAGATGAGAAGATTAAACTTCGCTACTAACATACAATAAAGCTTAAGGAAATATGTGTGCCAGCACCATGGTCACATGATCTAAGGTGTTCATATCACAAGAGCCTGGATTGCAGATGACAGGGGAGGTTATAAGATGTTTGAGAGTTTTTAACTTAAATCCATACTCCTAATCTTAAACTTGCCAGAAAAAGGCCAATAGATTACACATGTTTAGATAGTGTGACTTTCAGACATGTTTACACTTAACTATGCTTTAATTCAATTGAAAGAGTTATGATTTAATAAAAAACTAGGGGCGTGTAAGATCCACTTTTTCAATTTGAAGTGAACTCAAATTGAATATATATAACATTATCAAAGACAAATCAAATATGATATTTTTTGTTTGTTTTATGATTGAAAAAGTATTATATTGTGGTTATTTACACATAACTTTATGCATTAACATGACTTGAAATGGTTTTATTGCACCATTGTTTGTAATATTTATTTTAATATAAGTTACTATCACAACTTACAAATCAATTACTTCAGGTTATTATATTTATTTGTAACATACATAACAGCTCAAAATGTGTCTAATTGACTATAAATTGAGTATTTTAGCTCTCAATCTTTTGATTGTATAAAAAATGAGGTGGCCCAATGGCTAAATAATTTTATATTATATATGAAAAAAGTGCATTGAGCAAAAACATTTAGTGATAAATAAAATGATAGAATATTAGGAAAATGGTAGAGCACAAATAAAAGTAACAACACTGACACATATTTACACACACTTCAATATTTCGATGCTATTGTAGCATCTTCCTCAGGAAGTAGTAATTTTATAGTAAAAGAAATTGTTAGAACTAGAGAAAAAGGAAAAAGAAACTAATAAGAGTAAATTTGATGAAGAAAGCCCACCTAGGAAAAGAGGAAATGTGGTGAAACAGTGGCAGCAATGTAAAGTGTGAACTGTGTTCGTTTCACTGTAAAAGCCATATTGTGTTTGTTCGCTTTTAAATGTTTTCTATTCACTTATCTTACTAAATATGTATATACATATATATGCTATATAGCAAAATACCTCAAAAAGTGAAAAGAGGTTTCCCTTAAAGAGATCACCATAAGATTTGACGTTAAGTCATTAATAATCTTGGTGTTAAATGTAATTCTAAAATATATCTTTAAGTAATATTAACTAACACAACACAGATTTTTTTTTCTAGACGACTTCTGTTTATAAGTAAATCTTCACACCAGTTATGCTATGGAGGATCTTGCTAAAAAAAAAGGGGGGGGAGGGGGCTAGTTTGAAATTAATATCTAATGTTTTTCAATAAGCCAGTCGATTTGGCTGCATTACCTTGAGATAATTATGTTGGCGTTCCTGCTCAGCCTTGAGATAAAGACGAGTAAGCCGACCCAGATTTTTCTTGCACACAGTTTTGTCAACTGTCGCACCACGGCGGATACGTTCTCGATTGTAATGAGCAGTGTTGGTCCACCAATCCGCCTTCATTTTGACATAGCGGAGGATCATGTTCTCTATTGGAGTGGGTAGGCCAGGTACCTATAAGGAAAATAATCTTCTTTGTTATAATAAGTAGCTATTATGAACTACCCTTTACAAATATTCAGCCAGAAATAATTTTCTAAAGTACATGAGTTGAATCAAGTTTACATTAGTTACTAAAGTATACAGATTTTGGCTATGGGTTTCATTTGGGAGGGGAAGAAGGTAGTGTAAAAAAAACTAATATATGCCACATAGTGCAACCACAAAAATCTTAAATTCCAATCGTCAAAAAAATAAAATAAGATCAGTAAAAAGGTTATTTATGTACACATTTTATAAAATGCTCAGATAGCGTGTGTCTAGCCTCCACAAGTAGCGAGTTCAGTCTCAAACACAAACAACACTCACTTGCGAGACTATCAGCCCACAGTACCGGCTGATTTCAGGACCCCTACGCGATTCATCACAGCAAGCCAACAAGCAGATGTATTCAAAGAACTTAGCTAACTTTATGTTTATAGTTTATTGAGAAATAAGAATAACTTTTTTTTATATATTATTATAAACTATTGCAAAATGAACATATACCATATTGGCCCGAATATAAGACTATAGTTTTTACTAAAAATCGCAAGCAAAAAATAGGGGGTTGTCTTATATTTGCAGCCTAGCATCTTATCATATTAATTTCAACTTACTTTTTGTGTAAAGCCGTTTGTATTAAATATTTCTAACTAAAATTAATAAATCTAGCATAAAACATGTTTTTACACATGTAAGAAACTATAAAAAATTATTTTATTAAGTTATTTCACATGTAAATTATCGGCATGGCATAGTTTCTTGTGTTATTAATTCCAAACTTAATTTTTGTGAAAAGCTGCATATATCATTTATTAAAGTTAGTAAATCGTGCATGACAACATGTTTCCACATGAATACTAATTCACAAACTTTATTTTACTGTGTTATTTCACCCGTAAAAACGTAACCACAAACATTACATCAAAGTTATTTTCATTTTGGTCATAGAAGTACAGCAGCGGTGTGGTATTCTGATATTACGTTTGAACACGCTCTAAGAACTGATCTTGGTGAGCGCTTAGTAACATGATGGTACTGCTGTGTAGCTACTAGTTGCACGAATCAGTGTTTAGTAATAGTGTATCTTTTCTCCATGGTGTGTGATGTCATGTGCCTGCTGATTATATTGATGTATTCGTTTGTTTTTTGTGTGAATTAGTTACAGCAACATAGATATAGTACAGTCTAGTGCGATTTTTATTACAGTATATTTTTATCTTTTATAATGGCGCCCGATAGTGTAGAAAAACGCGGCACATCATCAAAACAGATAAACAAATGTGAAAATGGAGAAAATAGGTTAAGGTTCGTCTTACATTTGAGGCCTTATTTTTTTTACTCGGCCAAGGGAAAAATAGGGGTTCGTCTTATAATCGGGCCAATACGGTAGCTTTGTGTTTTGCATATTTTTAATGTCTCTATATGAAAAAGGAATATTTCCAAAAATTCAAACCATGTGTAACTGTGAGAGTTTTAAGAAGTGGGAAGTGTAAAAGTGAAAGAAGACATGAAGATAGAAGTGTGTGTGTGTGTTTCTATCTAGGCCTAACATAACTATCATTTCCCGTTGACTTCCTTCAGCATCATTAGAGACACTGATATTTCGTGAGGCTTTGCAAGTTGTGTTTTTATTAACTTATATTTAATATATTAAAATTGCCATAGAAACATAATTAAACATCATTGTGGCATTTTTGAGTGAAAATATTCTTTTGAAATAAAACAAAATTAAATCTATTCGTGAAATTGGCGATTTGGCCATTTGAACGCAGATTTTTGGTATTTTTTTTCTATCTAAACGCGAATAAATAATAAAACATTTCTGACATCGGAAGCCATTCTAAGACTTGAACAAAATGATAAAAATAGTACCAACTGAACCAATATAATTTTCTTTCAAAAGAAAATGTATTTCCCTCATCGAAAGACTTGCTTTAAAAAGTGTTAAAACTGGCTACTACAACGGCCATATTGGGCACCCAAGGCAAGTATTTAAAGAATTAGAAGCAAAAAAAAAAACCACCATGTCTAAGCTAGTGAGATCTCTCTACACTCATATCCTTGGCTTCCTGATGAAGTCACTACCATCAAGGTCGTAAGATATTAACGTTGCTTTGGTAAGATTATTTTGTTTTCAACCTCTCCGCTATTTATTAAATATTTAAACATGCCTAGAGTTTTAAGTATTTTTGAAAAGAGCGCTAGTTTGGAAAAGAAGGATTTTATATATTTGATAAAGTTAAAAAAATAATGATGTGCAAATTGTGCAACACGCGCATTGACTGGTTCAGAAAATACATGTGTTTGAAGCACATTAATAGTGCTTTGCATAAACGGAAAAAAAGTAATGCTTCTGAATCATCAAAACAAGCAACTCTTGAAAATTCTTTAATAAAGTCTAAATCTCAAAAGAGCGCAAAGATTTCATCAGGGATACCACGGGAAAATTATAGAAGCCAATATTCCCATTGAAAAACTAGATCCTTCTATGCGATGTTGGATGGATAAATATGTGAAAGGTAACCATTTTGAAGGACCTTTTTAAATTAAATTTTATTATTTAAAAATCAAAAGCAAATAAGGGGCTATTATTTTCCGATTTTATTTTCCTAATGATGAAATAGTATTTTTTTAATGTTTGATTATTTACTAATTTATAAAAAAAATAGATGAGATAGAAATGTTTGATTTGAGTTATTTTTAAGTACAAATAGTGAAATAGCCCAGTAAATGAGTGTATACACCCTTTGTCAACCAACATAGCCTAATATTAGTTTGTTCTATCAAAAATTAGTATGCCTGCAATTTGGTTTTAGTTGGAGGAGACCTCCCTAAGGCAGAAACTATAAGAAGTGTTGGGATCCCAGAAATTAGCTAAAGTCAAGAGACTAATATCAAGAACAATGTAAAAAATCAGCAAGTTGGAATTCTTTGTTATGAGACAGCAGATATAAAAGAGTGTGTTTTTGTTTTTTACCACCGCGTCTTACTACCCGTTGGGTTATACGCTTAAGTACTAATTACTCTAATGGATTAGGAATTGGGAGGGTTGAATTTATAGGAAGTGAACCCGCATTTGCGTGGAGGAGAGTGGAAAACCATTTAGGAAAAACCACCCCCAGTTCACCCGACCGAGATTCGAACCTCGATCTCCCCGTCCTCTGCGGTCGAGCTCAACACGACTAGCGCGTTAGCCAACTACGCCACCAAGGCGGGTGTGTTTTTGTTATTTTGTTGAAAACATTATGTGCTGATTCGAAGCAAAGCTTGTTTGTTGGTGCAGTTAAAGTTTTGCAGAACGCTTCAGCAACCGAATGTTCATGGGCACTCGTGGACACCATCACCAAGTATGGGATTCATTATGAAAATGTAGTTTGTGTTGTGACAGATGGTGCCCGTTACATAACGAAATGTGTGACTTCTTTGAAAGTTCTCTTATGCGATGATTTTATGCATATACAGTGCTAGGACCACAAACTTAATTTGGTTCAAAATTATTGGTCAGTAGAGCTGCCAGAGCTGAATGAGTTTGTAGTTGTGTTTTTGATTGTTAACTTTGAGGCCTACAGTTTTTTAGTGTGTGTGTATAGACCTTGCCCTTCTATCCTCTTTCCATTGTTTAACTTTAATAAATATTAATCACCAATCATATAAATTGTAAGAGGTTTTCTACACAGAGATTCAATAGAATAAATTAAAACTAGTACAAAAATATGTTGAATTTAAATCTCCATGTTTTGGACATTCAAAAATGAAAAACCTTTTCTCGAAATTTTCAAGGTTACAACAAATATATCCTTCAAACCCATTTAAATAGAAAATTATTATTAAAACCCAGTTGCCATTTCTGACTATTAACAAATGGTAGAACAGACCAACCTTCCAAGGAATATTGGCCTTCCAGCAACGCCACGCCTCGGAGAGATGCTGGAGAATAGTTCTCGCCTTGTTTTGTTTAATACCCTCTGGCATCATATCAACAATATCGTGCATGACCTATAAACAACATATTTTCAAATTTTAAAAAAATGTACAAATGTCTCAGAATTTTTCTCCTACAGGTAGAAAATTAAGGATTTACCTGGTTTCCGGGAAAGATAAATAGGTTTTTGCTGTTAAAAAATTAGAGTTGGGTCAAATCTACTAGTTTACAAATCCAAATTTCGAATCTGAGTCTCCAATTCATCTTTGAATTCTGAATCTCCAATTTGTGTTTGAATCTGAATCTTGAAATAATTATGACCATAGGAGCTGTATAATAAGACCTTGTAGAAACTCGCTACATTAATGTAAAGTAAGTGATAGTGAAGGAAGCCAACCCTAAATGACAGGTTAGGCCTAGATAGGAACAAACCAACTCCTCTCTTCATTTCTTCTTACACTTTTAACACTTTCCATTTTTTAGACTCCCACAGTTACAAATGAAAGGATAGTTAGAAGGAAGTGTGTTTTTTCGTATCTAGGCCTAACCTAACCTTTCAAGGTTGGCTTCCTTCACTGTCACTTCACTTACTTTACATTAAAGTATAGTGTTTCTACACTGTCTTAACCATTTCCAAGACATTAGACAGTAATTCATTTTACTATGAACACAAGAGAAAAATATAATAGAAAATACCATTAGTAACCATTTGTAAATTGTCATTGCTTGCTTTGGTATTGCTTTGGTAATATAGAGCATGCAAGGATGATGTAGGTCTGAGAAATCATGGCGTCGGCTGTTCTAAATCAGCAGTTACACGTGTACAAGTCATGTTTTCAAAAAATAGATATTGTTTTGCGAATTAGCATAACATAGAATTGACATTATAGTACCTCGGGGGGAACACCCTCCTTTTTTGGTATATAAAATTAAGTTTTTAGACCTTTTCAGGATTAGTGGGCCGGGAAGTATGACAGTTATTAAGGGGCTACTTCGAAGGTCTCTGCGTACTCAGCTACCGAATTAGAGTAACTTATGAGGAGAATATCCATCCTACAGCTAGAGATTCTGTTCAGTACAGAGGACGCCCCAAACCACCTTGAAAGTCCGAGTATATAATAACTGTGCAACGTCAGGGGGCTGTTTGTTCGATTATTCTTACATGATCTTAAATGATTCTAACATGATCCGAGTTCAGATCGGTCGGTATAAACCAGGTCGGTTTCTATCCTCTATTTTCTTATTTTAGTACGAAAGGACTGAATTGGAGTTTTACTTTTTTTCATCGATTAAAATTAATTTACTATTTTGGCAGAAAACAATGTGATAGATTTAGGATATATAAATATAATCTTTTAATATAGGTAGCATGTATATTACACTCCCTTAACCCCCACCACTTAGCAGAAACCTTGCTCCTCAATAGTCACACTATCCACCTCACCAACAAACACCACTTCCCCAAGTTGCACCGCCCTCCTTTCCACTCCACGTATTGAGCTCCTATTCACTGTCTGATGGAACTTCTCCCCTCTATACTTCTACTCACTCTGCCCACTCTTCCACTCATGAGGAAACAAAGAACCCTACCTACATAAGTCCAAGTTGACAAACAACAAGAGACACAATTTAAAACAATAATTTTTACAAATATGTTTCATTATGTTGTTTGAGTAGTTTTGTAGTGCTCAACAAAATCTTATTAGTTTGGTTAAACAAAGGATAAAATAAAAGTAATTACTAACCGATGCCCTGAGCTCTAGATCAAAGTGACTTTCCACTCTCTGTTTGGTGACAGTTTTGGCCACACCCTTGGAATGTCGTCCCTCAAACTGACGGGAAAGAAGGTTACCCAACCATCGTTCCAAAAGGGGTGTAATGCCACGCATGAAGAACAACCATACACGCCAGCCTGGTGCCCAGATTCCACAACCAGGACCTTTGCCCACTGGACCCTAAAAAAACAATGTTTTGAATTTGAGAAAAGGGATTACATTCAAATATTCTTTTAGAGAGAATAAGAAAATGAAAATACATCTTTTGGGATTGATTAACATTAAATAAACCAGCATCATGTAAACAATAATTTTGTAATCGAAGTGAATTAATTTATCTTAATTTTTCAGCATTCAGGAAAATTATACACATCCCAAAAATATAGTTTATGTGAAAATATAAGTCAAGGAAATTTAAATTAAGTCAGATCAGCCATGGGAAGAATATTCTAAGATGAATTAAATGAAAACTAGGAAACCTTGACAAAAGGTTTCTATATTTAACTAAGATGTTTCGTTATACATATATTTAACAACAGTAATATAACCTGTTACAAAAATGACTCTTATTATAAAATGTTGAAAGTAGAATGAAAGTAGTTTTAGTAATAGTTGAACTGTAAGGTGATTCTACCACATAATGACGTCTTCATAATACATTGTGTATGTTCATGAACACAATAAATGTTTGTGGGTACTCACCGTGTTAAAACGATAATATATGAGATGCTTGAGGTCCTTGCACATGCGGATCTGTCTCATAAGCTTGTACTTGTATCGATACATGCCAGTCAGTTGCCCGACGTGCGCAAAGATGTACTGAATACCATCAGCCAGCTGGAAGGCGTCAACGTTGTTTAGTCTGTATTGTACGTGCGAGTCCACAATCAATTTAGTCAAACGTAGGATTTCACGGCAGAGATGGAATGCTGCAAAAACATAGGGTAAGATGGGGTAAATTGGTAGAGTATTTAGTTTTTTAATCATGCTTATACTGTCGAAATTTATCCTGTTATAAAATTTTTATATTAGGAGAGTTCATTAATGTATCAAACTAACTGTTAAAAAAAAAATTAACCACAAAAATAAAACTAAAACTAAAATTAACCTCCAGTTTATGATTTTGTAATAAAAAATTGAATTATTAAATTAGAACAAAATATTTTACATTTGTTCAATTTAACATTTTAAAGTGATTTTAGCACATAAAGTTACATAAATAAGAGTATATTTTTTCAAGCATTTTTTTAGCAGCATATATTCAAGTTTGCTTTGAAATGAGAAAATGGGCTTTGCAAACCCTTAATTACTTATTTGTTTTGGATCAAAACATTTTATGCTTAATTTCATAAATCCTAGTGAGGCCAGTTTGTTTGACATACCATTACCAAACCTTGACTTCTTCCTCTCCTTGGTGGTGAGCGTCTTGACGGGTTTTAGGTTGAAGTTGTAATCAAGATGGAGATAGTTAAGGTTCTTACGATGAATCAAGAGATTCAACATGTTGTAGCCCTGCCTGCACACCTGAAGACCAGCTTCCACCCAGTCTAAAGTCGTTGTCTGAAAGAACTTGGTTGCCTTGAATGAACGAAACAGGTACCTGGTGGATAAAGTTTACAATCATAATTATTATTATAGCCTGTCACTAAGTATGAGTTTATCTATAAAGTCGTCATAAAAATAAGGTCACACAGCTGCACTTATTTGCTTCCTTTTATCTAGGGATGCACGAGAATGACTTTTATTAAAGGACGGGAAATAAGTCAAAATATCGGGATTCAGGACAGGAATGGGAAATTTAAAAATTAGCCTTTAGAATAATCATAGATTTAAAATATATTGATTTCTAAACTAATAGGGTATAAGACTTGTTAAAGCTATAATATAATTAAAACCCGCTTTGGTGGCTGCATGGTCTAAGGCAACACTCTCGCAATAGACTAGACTACCGATTATGGGGATATTTAGTTTGAATTTGGCCGGGTGTATTAAGGGTGGTTTTCCCTAAATGGTTTCCCACTCTATCCATGCAAATGCAGGTACACCTCTAAATTCAATCTTCCTTATCAATATCAATGTTATCAATAATGTATAATATAGTGCAATACATTAATACAAGTATCATATTTACTTGGAAACCAGAATATACTCGTCATTTTTTATATATAATTAATTATTTTATGACTTTTTTATTGTATTTCAAAATATTTAACTGAATAAAATATTTTTATCCACTGTGTGGGTGCATCATCGTAGATAACTTGTTTCCGTCACGTTAAATCAAATGGTTTAAATTAAATTAGTCGGTTGTCATTTTAAAGCTATTTTGGTTAGACCTTTTGTGGAGGTGCTGTGAATAATAATTTTTTTAATGTGGAGTAAGACAATAAATAAGCTTTGGTTCCGACCTCAAATAAATATATAAATAATATTGGCTTACATTACTGTGGTTACCTATCACATTCATATATTACCATCTGTTTTCATTAGATTTTTACAAAGTGATAGATGTCAGCTGTTGGCGTAGAGATGTATAAGAAATATTTCTAGTAACTTTTGATCTGTTATCCAAGTAAACTAAGATCATAAATGAATTATATATAGACTTGACTGCCTATGACCTGCAGATCCGAGTTCCAGTCAGGTGTACTGTGGGTGGTCTTTCCTATATGGTTTTCCATCCTCCCACCAGACAAATGCAGGTATACTTCCTCTAAATTTAACCTCCTTATCACTGAGAAATTTGCATAATTAGTACATAAGTATACAACCCGAAAAAGTAGTAAGACACAGTGCTAAAAATATAAAATATTTTTGTGTTTCACTAATTGAAACAAAAAATTTCTATCTTTTGTGGTTTTCCCGAACATAACTGTGTGCAAAAAAAATTCTCCTTTCTTTGCTATGACTGAAGATAGGCTTTTGGACTCAAATTATGATTGTGTTTTACATCCTGTTCAATCTTGAACATACCTCTTCTTTTGAGCTTTAGGAGGCCTGTGTTTGAGAGCGTTGAGGACATAGTACTTGAGCAGTTTCTGATAGCTCACTCTGACCTTGACTGGCTGACCTGGAGGGCAGTGTTCTCTGTACCAAGACTTCACTAAAGGAACATCAATTGCACGGCGACAACGACCTACAAATTAAAATATGATTTGTGTTAAACTTCAAAATTCAAATCAGAATCTTATCAAGCTTCATGGTTTTAAACCAGAATCCAACTAAGATTCAGTTTTGATTTGAAATTTGGATATTTTATATATTTGGATTTGATGGAATTTAATTCAAAATTCAAATCTTAAAGAATAACTTGTATATAAATTTAACATTGATATTTTAGTAACATATAATTAAAACTCATGTGACAGTATTTACACACTATTTTTAGGGATGGATGGGAATGACTTATTTCGGGACGGGAATATATATATCAATATATCGGGATTCGGGACGGGAACTTTTAAAATTGCCCTTTAGAATAGTCAGATTTAAAATATATTGATTATAAACTAATATGGTAAAACTTGTTAAAGCTATAATATTATTATTAAAACTCACTTCGGTGGCTGCATGGTCTAAGGCACCACTCTCGAAATAGACTGGACTACCGATTATGGGGATTTTTAGTTTGAATTTGGCCAGGTGTATTAAGGGTGGTATTTCCTAACTGGTTTCCCACTCTATCCATGCAAGTGCAGCTACACCTCTAAATTCAATCTTCCTTTTTTGGCACCTCTTCGAATTGCTTAAAGTATGAAACTGAAAAGTATTATTTAGGTTTGAAAGTTACTTTTCTTAAATGTTCTCTCTAGATTTGACACCCCCTTATACTCTACTCCCTGTCTTGCTCTTCAACAACAGACAAGCTGAACCCTCACAAGTGGTTGACCTTGGCAAGCTACTTCCTTTCTCCCCCCTCCTCAAATTTCCCCAAAAGATAGAAGAATATCTCTGTCCTTCTCTAAATCTTTCAAGCTCTTTCACTTGCTGAACCCAACATATCACTGTTGAGAGAAAGCGCACAATAAGTCACGCCCCCCTCCCCCCTTGTCTCTCTACAGCGTGGTAAAATAACCCCCTCCCCATCCCAGCCACTAAGTTTGCTAAATAACAAAGAAGAAGACTGTCTACAAAAGAGATTAACAGTGATGAGTCAGCAGTAACTGATAGAACATAAGTGCCTCCCTTTGTTTTGTTTCTTGGAGAATTATATTTTGTTTCCTACCCGAAATGGCAAAGGGTCAATCCCCGCTTGACCAATGGGAAGATATAAATTCCCGACACCCCCCCCCCCTCCGGGAGGTTTGGGATCCCATCCACCCCTAATTATTTTAAAAGATCAACTCACATAATTTACCATACCAGGTCAAAAAAAAATCTTCATAAAACTATAATTGCACCCATTCATAATGTTACAATTCATATTATATCTTTGAGGAATGAGTAATATTTCAATAGTTTTTAATTTTCACAACAACAGGTGAACTCTACCACCTAACTTCAATAAGGTTCTTTAAAAATAAATAGCCCTTTTTAATAATGGTAAAAAAAAGGCAAAATGGTTGACGAATAGAAAGAGTCTGATCTTTAAAAAAACCTTCACACATGTTTGAAAGAAGTTTTAACCATCCTTCATAATGAAGATGAAAAGGTTACTGTGGGCGTCGAAGCAAGGGAGTTTCAACCTTAAACTTCAGATACACAAGTATATTTACTAAATTACAACAGTCAACTCACCAGAGCGAATATTAAAGGGTCGAGGTGCCCACAAGAGAGCGATGCCATTGGCCGTGTTGTCTGTGTATAAAGGAGTCTCTTGAAGGAAGGGCTGAACTTCTTCAGGCAGCTCAAACTCTTCATCGTCCTCAGGAGGGGCTCTGTGGCCTGTAAATAGACAAAACGGGATAACACTGTTGTCCTAGATTAGACATAAGTGAAATAATTTGAATCAATAAGTAGCCAAGACTATAGAGATTCTCAGATTTAGGGATTTATAAGAAATAAACCACAGTAGAAATAATAACATAGATTCTTTTCAAACTTGTGGGCACATAATTGTCAAAATCACTATCCATGAACAATGTTCATGTTTGTAATGATATTGATTTTTCAGTCTGTATTAATATTTAAAATTATATTTAAAGTAAATATTTCGTAATTCTTCTTTTCAGTTAATATAATTAACTCATCTTTTCTAAACGACAGCCATGTTTCTCTTTTTCTTTTATTTAGTTGCACGTGTTAGAAGCATGGTTTATTTCAGGTTGTATTATGTATTATTTAAGAACAAGTGCAGAGTAAAGCCGTGTCTATTTTTAGTTTTCGCGCTCATATAGAATAACCCATTGTCGATGGAAAGAAATTAAGTGTGATCTGGTCCGAGAGTTGAATAGCTACGGGAAGACAGACCCTACGTAGCAAGACGCTAGTTTGTAAACGACTCTTCTCTTCTTTCTTAAATGTCGAATCGAGTAGACGTGTTTCGAACGGTTGTAACACTATGTACGAATATATGGCATACTGTGTGTATTTTATGTATAGTATGTATACTGTTTACATGTTTGACAAAAGTGGTTCAACTGTATTTAAAATTTGTGAAAATAAACTATCTACATGCTGAATTATCGTATGGAAAAGTTTAGTATTCGTAGTGCTCAACGAAGGAGTATTGTTACAAATAGCACCCTCGTGCTCATAGTATTACTACATACAGCAACTGACTAGAGTTTAGTTACATGTTTACAAAACTTTCTCCATATGAGTAAATTAAAATATTGAAGAGCCAATTACTTTGATAAAGTAGGGATGGACGGGTTCCCAAATGCTCGGAAGGAAAAATGAGGAAATTTTCTATTCTCTTCAGTCGGGCGGGATTGGCTATTTGCCGAAAAGTTAGGTATAAAATAGAATTCATGCATTTATTTTTGCTATAAAGTTATTTTGTGTTTTTTTAATATTATATTTATTTCATTTTTTGAAACTATATTAAGAAACAATTCGCTAAGGATGTACGAAACCAGCTTTTCCAGTTTTAAGCAAATATTTAATATTTTAAAATCGAATCTAAGTGCAGATAAAATAAAGTCCTATGATTGTAGTTCTGAAAGTAAATTATTTGTTAAAAATTTGATGTGTTTAGCATTATTCTATTTATATTTAATTTAGTTAAATTTCAAACAAAAAACATTGCTATTAAATTTCGATCCACTAATTGACTATCTTGGTCCTATCCACTTCGGAGTCAGTTTACTTGCAATAAATAAGATTGCAGTTGACGGGGAAGATTGTGGTTCGATCCCAGTCGGGTGTCCTATACCTTCATATAAAAATATTTAAAAAAATAAAATTTAGTTTAACAACCCCACCAAAATTTATATTCCTTGACGTATTAAAGTTTGGGTCAATTTTTATAAAAATATAACATTCTACAGCAAATTCTTTTTATTATACACCTTTATATCTCTGATGCCATAAAAATACCTCAGCTGTGAAGTGTCCAAATATATATATATAATAAAAAGATTACAAAATTAATCTTGCTATAATATGAAACTTGCTATTGTGTGTAGGGATATAAAATATTTAATTCGATACAAAATAGAAAAATTAATGGAATTCTATCCCAGTGAAATCCATTTTGTTCAACCTTCTAACAAATTTAAATAAATTCGGAAAACTGAAGCACACAGTCAACAGAACCATATAGCTATCATGGGTTATTCGTTTTAGTTCAATCTATGCTAGTAAAAAAAAAACAAAAAAAAAACAATATTGACTGCATTTAATTTTTTACATACAAAATTAAAAATAAATGCAGTCAATATTATTTCATATTTTTTTACTGGGATAGGTTAAAAAAATTATATTGTTTTAAAAATCAAACTAGTAATTATTGAGTAAACTTATTATATATGTTGGGCTTGAATGCTTTAATATTTTCAGGCACGTATTGCACAGAGCAGTATTTATTACACAGGGTGACCAGCGATCTGGCCTTTTCAAATTCAAGGTTTTTTCCATGTTTTTGTCTTGGCTGAATCCCACACATCCCTCTGTTGATTGTGTTAAATAGTAATGTTGAAATTTTACTCACTTCTGGGTATAGGACTGGTTTATTAACACAAAGTAAACTTGAACACAAGATTTTATAAGCTAGGATAAGGAATAATAAAAAAGAAATAGACCCACATTGCAAATTTTTTATTCAATAATTAAATCTAATGGGTGACATGAAATGAGGGCCATGAAATACCCAACACGAAAGTTGTTAAACTTGTGGATATCTTAATCTTTATGTTGGTAAATAGTCATATTTTATTGTTACATATTCAACCAAGTCATTGTTGACATGTTTTCATTGACGACTGTATTAAACTATAGATGGTCAATACTCGGAGCCACTTTAAGCCTGATTAACTAGGGTCACTTGTATTTTGTCTTGAATTAGGTCCACATCTGTATCTAGTTTATATATATATTCCTAAGGATCTTTTTAATGCATATATTTATTTTGGGTTTTTCAAACTGAAATATTGGTATAAGATTGTATTATTAATTTTTTTAGTAGCAAAAAAGTTTGTTTTTTCGAGGTAACTAAATAAAAATAAAAATTTAAATAAAATTTAAAAAGACTTCAAAATTATGTATTCAAATTTGCAATCGAATTATTGATGTATGTAGTTATTTTAGCTGCTTTAGCTAAACATTTAGTTCTTTTGGCCTCTAAATGCTTTTATTTCTAGTTGTTTACACCCCTTGAACAAACATCTTTCTGTTTGTTTTTCGGCCTCAGCTCACTTTACTCTGTCCTCTTTATATAAAGAATATGCTACCACAGATAAAAGAACAGTAAGAAGTACTGTAGTGATGTTTTAGGATTGGAATAGCGCTTTAACTATAATGTAGAGTATCCAGGTATCTGACTCAATTGAGAAGTACTTTTTGCCATACCAAAAAATTAATAAAAATGAATGATTATTAAATTATAATAAAAAATCCTGGTTTTCACCAAAAATTTAAGGTCTCCCCCCCCAGTTTCTCCAAGGCCTTGAAATTCCGTGTCCCCCCCCACTTTTCAAGGTTTCCAGGTTCACTCGCCACACCGTTACAGCATTAGAAACTCATGTGAAAAAATCCTATACTTCTATTTTAATTTTCTTTATTTCAGACATTTTTATGTCCAACAATAAAACTTTTGTGACACTTGTACGATAGATACAAGAATAGTACAATAAAAAGAAAAGAAGCAAAGAAGATAGACAAGCGGCTGTAAATACTAAATAGTTGAATAATTTCTTTGACAAATGTTGCCAAAACAGAGCAAGTTTCATAGTTAGACTTAGTGTGCCTCAAGTGCGGCTCTATACTAAATATAAGATGACAACTATCTAAACTTGAATGCAATGGGCCAGTTTGGTAAATAAAATTGGCTCATTTAATTCTTGTTTAGGTAGATGTCGTAGTGTATTTAATATAGCACCAAACTTAAGTAGTACTAAGTCTGACTATAAAACAGGCCCATAAAGAATAAAATTTATGTGATGAACTTTAGAGCCAGTTTTGGGTTTACCTCACTTTAGGCATACTAGGTCTGACTATGAATATGGCCCATAAAGTATAATATTTATGTATGGAACTTTAGATCGTGTTTTGGGTTTACCCAATGACCTATTTGAGTTAAACGATAATAATTAGACACTTATAAACAATTCAAAAATACTTTATTTGTATATCCTTTTGATGCAAAATTTACTTTTCAACTTGCTGACATAGTTTATAATTTTAATTCTTTGAACATGCATCTAATACTCTTAATCTACATGTGTATTGTTGATAGAGTTTGATATTATGGGTTTATTCTTATCATATATGTAAGAAATGTTACTATGAAATATTGAGGAAAAAGAAAAGAAAAAAAATAAGCCAAATTCAAAACTAAAATATTACTTTAAAATGGTATGTTGTTTGTAAAAAATTAATATCAGAAATAATGCTAAATTCATATAGTGAGAATCAAGAAGTCAATCAAATTGCCATGCTTCTAATATTATCATCATTTTTTATTGGATTGAATAAGAACTAAGGAATGGTGCCAAGCCGCTGTATTAAATTAAACATTGAAAAGAGGTTAGATGGGCAAGGCCTACACACTTTCCAGTGTGCAATGTTTAATTTCAACTAAAATTACAAGGCTACATTTGAAAATTATGTTTAAATATTTCCCTCTTCCTGTGTCGTCCCAGCGGGAAATTGTTATTTCCGACCAAAAAATCTCCACAAGTCAAAATGAAATTTACACAAAGGACTAATATGATACTATTTGGTAACTTTTTTAATGAAAAGTGGCGGAAAGTGTTATAAGCTCTAATCCTATATCTATTAATATATTTTTATGATATTATTAATATTACGTTTAATAATGTTATAGCTTTCACAAAATCTATTAATTACTATATTAGTTCAATAATTTGTTATATATATATATAATTATTTCTTTAGTGTCATTCAAAATTTTCTGATTTCAATAATTTGTCCAAATATTTCACAATGCAATACAATTTTCAAAGCCGACCTTAATTTCGTCATTACTAATTTAAATGAAAACTTCTTAAAGATGATTTTGGTAATTTGCATTAAGCAGAGTGTAATAATATTATTACCTAGAAAACAAGCTTGACTCACATAAATGTATGACCTGAAAGCTAATCTCATGACTCTTAATGATGTTCATGACCAAACTTTTATTCCATGACTTTTATATACTTTCATTACTGGTAGAATGCTGATTTATTTTTATCGAAACAAAAATAAACTTATCAATTGAGACAAAACAACGAAAAGTTTGAACCATGTTACACCAAGGGGAGAGTAAAATATGTTTTAATTGTCAGCAGGTGTCATGAAGCAGATTTAATTTATTTTTGCCCCAAGTGGTTGCAGACTTCATTTTTTTAAAAACTAATTTTCCTGATGTAGAGTCAAAGCATGTATCTATACTTGTATATTTGGCGATAAACATAATTTTACCTACCTTCAAAGAATGCCTGTGGGATATAGGGTTGATAAGTGGATCAAAATAGAAGGCTGGCAAATCAGGGTCCTCCGTCTTGATATATACCACGTTGGGCATGTGGTACCTGAGTAAAAAAAAAAGTACTTACTATAGTTAGATCCATATTATAAATGGTTTGATAACACAATTTTTCCCTTTAATAATCATAGCTCAGTTGAATAAAATCTGATTCGATAAAAAAAGAATCGACAATGTACATGACCTCAGCAGTTGTTCTATATTTGAAAACAAACAACTAATATTCAATCATGGTTGATATACCACACTTAGAGTAAAAGCACTCCTTTTCTTTGGAGAACTTAAAAATTTGTGTGGTTTTATCTTACAATCATTTTCTATAATAGAAAATTTAAGATATTCATATTGAATTATAAGTAAATGTTAGTAATAATTTTCTAGCATTTTTTTATTTATTTTATTCTCATAATATGCAAGACATAATCTTGTTAAATAACTAAGTGCAACCATTAAAAAGTTATATTGAATTATTTTTAATCAACTTTAAGGAATTAGTATTCACTTGAAGGAATTTAATAAAATAATTATACAAACATAAAATTGAATACTAAACTACCATGATGATAAGTTGAGTTTATTCAGTTAATTATAATTGTGATTGGAGTTCTTCTCCATTATGTTTTCTTCAGATTAATGTCTGTGTATGTATTAAATGTTATTTTTAACAACTGAATATTTACAAAATTTTCTTTAAATATGACTTGAAATTTGTAAGCCTTAGTGAACATTGATTTAAATTCGTAATAACCTTAACTAAAAAGTGATATTTTTATTTATAATTTGGCTGATTGTGTCTAACCCGATAATATGTTTACTCTTATGTTTGTTTTACAATGAAAGTTTTGAATTTAAAGGAGAATATATTTCATATGGCTTTATTCAAAAGTTTGCTAACCCTATTTAAACTATGTATGCGAGTAAGTGATAGTTATATTGGTATATACATTTATTAACTATTTAAATTAAAAAATATTCATAGTAAAAAAATCATCATCTGCAGACACCTAAGATAAATGAAGAACACCAACCCGATTCGTTAGTCTAATAGTAGAAAGTTTCACTCTCGCAATAGAATGGACTGACAGTGATATCAGGTTTAGAATCCCTACGAGTGTACCGAAGGTTATTCCTAAATGGTTTTCTACTTTTCCTCAAAGTAAATCTGGGTAGAGTTCTTCAAATTCAACCTTCCTGACCCCTAGTACATCAGCATAGTTACTAATTAGTACATATTATGTCTATAACCCAAACTGGTAATAAGCAAGGCGCTAAAAACAAGTAAAGAACAGTAATCCTTCGTGACACTCACCAAGATAGATGGACATAATGAGGCAAGTTGTTGTACAGGTAAGGGAAGGCGATTCTGTACTCTGTACGGATTGGCTGCCGGATAATGATCTTGTTGATGTCATTAAACTCATTCCAATCTTCATCTCTATTTTTAAAAAAGAAATAAAAAGGAATGTTGATGACTAATACAACACACTCATATCATCAGATTGCTTTTTAAATAATCTCATTACATAGTAAAATCAATAACTAAGATATACCTAGCGTGTTTAAAGTAAAAATAAACATGTTTTCTAGCTCGTTTGAAGTAAAAAAAGACATCTTTATATAAAAACTGATTTTGACTGAAAGAACAGCTAGGAAAATTCAAATATATTTGCTTGCGGCAAACAGTGATAACATTTTACTATAGTATTTGTGTTATTTTGTAAGTATTGATAGTATCTATCAAAAGAGACAGCTGCAGATAACATGACATAACGTATGAATATAATAAAATTGTTTTAATAAATTTACTGACTACCAGATAATGTTCTTCCTACCAAAATCGAAGTGTAGTTTGTTTGAGGTATAATTAAACACACTTATAGATCTTTGATTAATATTTTCACCCATGTGAGTTTTAGTCCAACAATATAAAACTTAATAAGCATAAACGCATTTAGGATTAATAGCTACATCAATTTTCTATCAAACATCTATACTATATTCTCTTCCAAATATGATATTAACTTACCTCACAAAGCAAAGAGGTTTTCCTTACGGAGATATATAAAATATTTATATGATTAAAAAGAGACAAATGGCGTCAAAAGGCCAAAACTCCACAGCATATAATTTTTTTTTCCTTTTTTTTTTAGTTTTATCAATTCCCTTTGTTATAAAATTATTTTTAAACAGGTAAAAACATAGATAAGGGGAGGATTTTCACCCTCTAGTTTAACTGTACTGGTAACTCAGTAGGTCAGTGTTAGTTGATGGATGAATCCGTGCTCTGTTTTTGATATTAAAAATCCACTCATAGCATATCCACAAGTGAGTGATCATGTAAAGAAGGCTTCCTCGGTGTCTCAAGTAAACAAGGGAATGAGAAGGAGCTACAATATGAGTTTTAAATTAACAGCAGTAAGTGAGGCGCAACAAACAAATAATATGAAGGCTGTTAACAAGTTTGGTGTTTCCAAGACTAATATTGGACTTAAGAAAAATAAAATAAGAATTTTAAGAGTGCCTGCCGTCAAGACAATGATTCAAAAGGCTTAGTAAAACAGTATTGTTTAATTTTTACGTTGGTATATCTTTTATTTTTCATGTAGAAAACCTTCAAATAGTTGGTTCGTATTATGTGTCAGAGCCTACTATATTCAGGCCAATCAGACACATGTAATAAAAGATGTATTATTTTACTGTCAGGATAATAATAATAAAGTTTATAATAGTTATGTCATTATAATAGTAAAAAAAAAAAAAACCTTTCAACTCTCATCTGATTGTGTAGCCAACCTCAGTGGTCTTGGGGTAAGGTTCTTGCCTAAGGTCCAATATCTGTGGGTTCTAACTCAGCTGGGTCAAAGGATTTTTTTGAGCAATAAAAATTCATAGCACAACCTCTTTCGAAGGGGAAGTAAAACCGTTTGTTCCATGTTAATTGTGGCATGTGAAAATATCTTTCAGTGTAAAATTGGTGGGCCCTTTTGCTCTCGCTCATGAACATTCTTGTGTGCTGATATAATCAGATGGTCCAGAAAGTAAACCTTAAATACCTCAAATAAATAAATGAGTCAAGTAGCATTGAAAAGCGAGATAATAAATTATTATATATATTTAATGCTTTGGCCAATTTCCTGCCATATCTTGAACTGGATGGATTGCTGACAAATTATTATATATTTTGTGCTTTGGCTGATATTGGTGGCCAAAGCTAGAAGTGGCCAGTCATTTCGAGAAGTGGCTAGACTTCGGCTTTTCATAATAACATATAAATACATTTTCTTCAAATATTAGATTTTTAAAAATTGTTTATGCAAAAGACTCGGACAATACAAGATTTTCATTTCTGAATCTGAGCTTATTATATTAAATCTATTTGAAATTGAATAAAAAAAATTATGAAAAAATGTTTCTAATTCAATATTTATTCAATACTTAATGATTAAATTTCTTTGAATGAAAATCATGTTCCAATTGGCCACATGACTTACCTGAAATGTAATGATGAGATTGCTATTTATATTGTAAATAGGGATTGGTTAGTTACGATTAAAGTTTAACAGTTTAATAGATTCTAATTATGAATGAAATGCTATCAAATCCAAGCCTGAAATGAATTTTAGGTTTGAAATTTTGAAATATTACCAAAATTAATAATTTCAAATCCTAATTGGTGATCAAAATGACCCAGCGATAAGCTGGAAACAATTCATGATGAGTTAAACTTGTATTTGAAATTAAAGGTTTGCTTTGAATGTCAAGGCTCAGATAGCGTGTGTCTAGCCTCCACAAGTAGCGAGTTCAGTCTCAGACACAAACAACACTCACTTGCGAGACTATCAGCCCACAGTACCGGCTGATTTCAGGACCCCTACGCGATTCATCATAGCTGAATGACACTTAGTGGAAATGGGAGGGACTTGGTTTAATCAAGAAATTTTCGCAAATGGGTAAATAGGATTTTCTTTGTTTTTGATAAAATTAATTATCAAATTAATTTTCCTAAAGTTTTATTTAATATAAACAATCATAACTATTAAGAAATAAATAAAATGATTGAATATTTGATTTGAAACTTCTAGTTTGAATAATAAGATCGAGTATTAATGCTATATACATTTCACAAGTCTGGAGTAGATTTTCAAGCGGCAGTTAGAGCAAGTCAAGCAGGTATTCTTATAATCTCATTGACTCCTGAGTTTAATATCATTACTCTTTTGTTCTGTTAGGGGAAAGGGAAATGAGTGGTTAGTCAACTTTACATGACACACTCGATGATGAGGATAGAAAACAAACAAAACTTATATAATATCATATATGGAAACTAACGAAATACACATTTCTCTAGAGGTATTTACTACTTAATCATATTTGGAATAAATATGTATTACTAAATAGTTTATCTAGTTGTAAGATCAAAGTATAGATGAAATACTTTACACGGGGGTGTAAAAATTAAAAATGTCCAATACCACAATGTAAGATTAGATGGATGGTGGTTAGGAATCTGAACAGTGTGTAGATTCACTCCAATAAATGTATTTCTGGGGTAAAAACATTGCAAAGCTAAATTCATCGTTAAATCATATTGTATCGATTTGATAACAAAGGCTTTTCACACAACTCTATAGAAGGATATAATCAAAAAAGCCTAAATGATTTTAATCTTTATCCTCAATTGGAAGTTCAATGGATTTAAGTCAACACAATATTTGGAATACATCTGGGGTAAACAATTTTTAAGCATTTATGTGATTTTAAAGATTATTATAGATTTCACATTTCTCTGCTCCTTGGTAATATAAACTATTTTATATAACTTTAGTGTTTATTTTCATATATTTTTTCAGGAAGGCATAAAGTACTCAGTAATAGACTTCATGTAGTAGTAGTATATAATGTGAAATATTTAAAAAATAAGAAACACTCACGCAGGATTAGCATCCTTGATAAGAGGTTCAAACTTTGGCCCGCCGGGAATGGCCATGTTTAGGGCCTTTGCTGTGAAGAAGGACTTGAGATCAAATAGGTAAAAGAAATTGGAATCCACCAGATCAGTTAGAAGTTGATTGGCCAAACGGTAAAGTGTTGCCATCTGTGGTAGAGTCAGATTCCACCGCCTGTATGTGGACCCGTTGACATATCTGAAATTTTTTTCATTTATAAATATTAAGCATATAGCCCAAACAGCCAGCAAGACGCAGTGCTAACTAAATTAAAATAAATATTACAAATTCCATATATAGTTGAATGGCAAGCCTAGCCAAAATATTAAAATACCTGTGTATTTAGGTATTTTCTAAAAATGTTACTGTATAGTTAACACTATTATTCAATTCATAGGGTCAAGAATATGTAGTTTAGAAGAAGTGCACTCACATAAACATAAAAAGGAGATGAACTAAGGGATATATCACATTTGTAAACCAATCACAGTGTAGCTAGTTGAGATTCAAACCTATAACTTTATGCACTGGCAATCCTGGCTTGTGAGAGCAACATCTTAGACTGTGTGACCAATAATATAGTTAAGTATTTATAGTAGAAACAAGGTTTAGAGTTATCAGAATATATTTTTTATGAAACTGGAAGAGCACTTACTTGGTTCCAACCAGGGGCTTGTGGTCATAGAACCACTTGGCCACTGCACCATCCTCGTCCGGATCCAGCTCGATCTGGATGGCCTCCAAGGGCTCCACATCTAGGACGTTGTCTGCATAGTCCAAAGGAGGTTCCTCATCATCAAATGGGGGGAACCGCATTCGCTTGAAATGGCGACGATCTCTCTTTTCACGCCTCATCATGATCCACATTGTACTGGAAATTTTAGAAACAAAGAAAATTGAATATAATTGGTAGTCAGAGCAATTTGGAGATGACGCTTCTGGACCTAAAAGAACAAAGTAATTTAAAACACATATTGGAAAATTGTGTTACATAAAAGTAGGAGTGTGCAAATATTCAAAATTTTAAATAATGTGAATAGTGAATGATTGATTATTATATTCAACCCAGGGTGTACAAAGATAATAAAAGACAACAAAGATAAACTAAATAGTTTATCTAGTTGTGGGTTCAAATTACAGATGAAATACTTTACATGGAGGTCCTTTATATATTTGAAGTCCCAATAATCCTTGGTTTTTACAGTGAGAGCAAGTCAAAACAGTTTAGTGAACATCGTTTGTGGTGGAAAAGTAGAACGTCCTTTGTAATATTAAATGGGAGGAAAGGGGAGGAGGAATATCCATATCAGCAATACGTGAAGCTTAAACTGGAAGGAAAACTCCACAAAATAAAAAGGAGTATGGAGTATGTGGGGTGTTGGAAGAGGAGGTTAAAGAATGACTAGGCCAGCAGAGAACAAAGATAAGTAGAATTTTAAAGACTGAGAAAAAGAAATAAGATATTTTCTACCCTACATAGTACATTCTTATCTATGTAAGAGGGAGGAGTGAAGACAGGCTCTAATAAAAGAAAGAGATCTTGCTAATCCTTAGTTTCAGTGATCAGACTTTGAAGCCAAAAAAAGCTAGTTTTTTAAAAAAAATACTAAAACCAAACTTTAATTTTATAGCTTTATGTAAGTGATGAGAATAATATTACAAAAAGGGAATGTATTAGTAAAATAGACATCAACTAATAATTGTTTGCTCATGATGCTAAAATCCTATGAATTTGCTTTGTAATGCTTAATATAATATTCTCTTTATCAACCCTTGGGGGTGACAATACACACTGTGTCACAGGCCTATTTAAATTACAAAGCTATTATTAAAAATAAAATGTCTAAATGGCTGAGGGTCACTAGTCAACACTCTTATCAGCTAGCTTATGACATCTAAGGGGATTTGTAGTATCCTATTGGGTGATATTCCAATATTAAGAGAGGTTACAATAGTACTTTTTTATTTGAGGTATTTTGTGTGCACTATCTGAATCGACTTATATCAGCACAAAATTTAAAAACTAACTAAACTCTAGAATAGTATTATATTTGGAAGAAGGTACCGGAAAGGTGGATAGGAACACGTTTAAAGGAACTAACACAATAAGGTTTTTCCTGTGAAAAGAACACAGTTTACGCTTTATATTGCTGCCACTGGACAAAGAGGTATTGGCTGCCTTTTGAAGAATATCTATATAAGGAAAATCTCTTATCACCTCATAAAGCGAAAAGACATTTTCCTTACATGGATAAAGTCTAGCATAGTCACAACAGCCGGCCCAGGCTGTTCATGCATAAACTTGAAAGGGGCGACCCACCCATATTACACTATTGTAAATTTTTTTCAATCATGCCGCAAATCAAACTAGCGAAATTTAACTCCAAAGTTGGACACACTACTGACTGACCTAAACTGGCAAACTATAAATACAATAAGTAATTAAAAAAAAGAAAAAGTCTTTTTTAACCAGGTACAGAAATTTAAAAAAAAAGTAGTATTAACACTGTTGTGGAAGGTTTATAAATAAATTGAGTAAAACTCTTAGAACTTAACTAGGTCTATACAAACAGACAGTAAGATGCAGTGCTAAAAAAAATCTATAAAGCAAACATAAAAAGGAAAGAATTAATTCCATCACAGAAGGTAAAATATTTCAATGATAGCAACAATATGCAGTGATCAAAGCGCTGGGTCATATTGCAGCAAACTATACAAATAAAAGATTCAAAGTTTGATCAACTTTTTCATGCTGCATAGTGAGTAAAGTTTGATTTTCATAGGAAGAACAGTAGAATCTAAAGGCAGCCTTCTCATTTATTCAGTCAAAAAATAAGAATATTTTGGAAATTTCAGGGATCATTTTTGTCTTATTTTTCCTACTTTTTGACTCACAGAAGAAATAAACCATTTGTTTTGTAGGTGTTGAAGTTTGCATCTTCGTTTTTGCTGGTAAGTTAGCGAAACAAAATCTCACATCATAACATATCAATCTGTTTGAATAAATATGAATTGTATGCCCTAAAGCTTGTATAGTCTTTGAGATTCAATAGTTGTACATTTTTTGTTTGGCAGTAGTGTTATAATGCACTATTTCCAACTAGAATGGGCTAGAATAAAGTGTTGCTTTCATGTTTGTCCCAGTTTATTTAATATCTGTGATTTGTTGTTCATATTATTCTAATATGTTCTTTTTTCAGGTTTAAGTGCAGTACAATGAACTGAAGCGTGAACAAAATGCCAAAACAACGCACATCCTTCAATACTGGTGGGTTTAAACAAAAAGTGGACATTTACTTGGAGAATGGTGTGAAGACAGCACCGGTTCAAAATACCAAATGTTGACAATTTTGTATAAAAACTATATAGTGTGATAATCGTGGACTTAGTTGTTAAATCATGCAAAAACTCACCGCCACAGTGATATTTTTAAAGCTATTACGAAGGAAACTCAGAGGACTTTTCTGTCATCAAGTGGCACATGTGAGACTTCATCACATGTAACAAAAAGGGCAGGGCCTACACACCAGAAAACTGTAGGCCTCAAAGTTCACAATTAAAACACATAATTATGTAAATTTCAGGGTATATCAGTCCTCTTCTTCAGAAGAAGTGTGTGTTTTACTCTCTGGTTGAAAATAAGCAAGGTCCACTAATTTGTGCTGGCCCACAAGCTCAAAAAAGAAAGGTGTGGTGCGTGCAAGAAGGAGAGTGTTTGGGTGAGAGGTGGACTGTGTCGATACAGATACTTTGTGTACCTGTTCCAAACCGGTTCAGTTACAATGTTGGAACAGTTCCAAGTTACCGGTACTGTTCCACTATTGATACAGCAAGGCAGTGCTCAAACTCCAGTATCTGGACTTGGTAGCAGAACAGTACCGGTAACTTGGGGGGCCTGGTACTTACTAGTTACTACTGTACTTGGTTAATATTCACGGTCGTCAACCACAGTATATTATTATTACTAATATATATTTTGATGGAAGTGGAGGAATTATGTGTTAAAATACTATGTATCAGTATTAATTATTTGTTTCATATATAAAGTAAAATAACCTAACAATTTTCTTATAAGCAATTTATTTGATACCAATACCTAATAAATAGTTTAAGGTTTAAATTTTGAATCATCTTCTAAATTAAACTTAACTTGTAAATCAATGATATTACTGTCAGCTAAGTGCAAATGCAAATCACAATAATAAAGGATAAGTATTTATTACTGAAGAATAAGTTTACACGTATGACGTAACACCCCTCACCCCTAAGCAGTGTCTTGAGCTAGCCAACCCAGCCACGTGGTGTGATATTGCTTTATACCTGCTCCACCTAAGGGTTAGAGTATCAGTAAGGAAAATATGTGAATGGCAATTCCGTTATTGATACTCATGGAACTGGACTGTTAAGACGGAACTGGAACTTTTTGGGAACGTTAGTATCAGTAGTGACAGCGTCCAACACAGTTACTATTTGGGAGCTGCTGAGCTAAAATGATTTAATTAATTTTTTAGCACCGCGTCTTACTACCCATTCGGGTTATACCCTTAAGTACTAACTACACTAATGGATTAGGAATTGGGAAGGTTGAATTTAGAGGAAGTGAACCAGCATTTGCATGGAGGGAGAGTGGAAAACAATTTAGGAAAGAAAAAAGCAGTTCGACCGACCGATATTTGAACCTCGATCTCCCCGTCCTCGGCGTTCTAGCTCAACACGACTGGCGCGTTAGCTAACTACACCACCGAGGCAGGTGAGCGAAAATGGAAGTAAAATGAGAAATAGGCATTGCGCATAGGACAGTACACACTGGTGGATGTGTGATAGGGAGAGAGAAGAAGATAATTCCTTATTTGTCAAACCAGTACCGGTATGGAGTGACTATCTGTACCTGTTACAAAACGTTCTACAGTGAGACTACGTTCCTAGTAAAGGTTACACTAGTATTGTCACATCCCTATAGTGAGAGGGGGAAGGAGGAATATTGAGTGAGAGGAAGGAGGCGAAATGAAGGGGCGAGAGGGGAGGAGGGCAGTGAAATGGTGGGTTGAGATGTTTATTAATGTAAATTTATGGTTTATAGAGCTCCTTTTGACATTTGGGCTGGGGCTAGCTTGGGATTATCTTATACCTCATTCAAACACTTTAGATAGAACCCGAACACATCTTAAATTTGATTAATAAAATGGTGATAGTTTTAATGTATGCCATTTATAGTTCTTGATGTCAAAGTTTGATAGTGAAAAACAATATTTATAACTAAAACCATTCTTAATGAAGGCCATTTTTGGGGAAAAGTGCTGCCTATTTTTGAGTCTGTACAGTATTATTAGAAATAATCAATTATGTTTGGTTTGTAAATTTCTTAAGGCCATTATTTGCTTTTGCATTTTTTTCCGTATTTCTTAAATTTTTGAAATTAACTTTTAACTTTTAAGATGAGATCGAAATATTTTTGATATTTTCCACTACCAGCCTGTGACCTGGGTCAGTCTTTTATTCAAACCATTTATTTTCCATTACCAGCCTGTGGCCTGGGTCAGTCTTTTATTCAAACCATTTATTTCCCATTACCAGCCTGTGGCCTGGGTCAGTCTTTTATTCAAACCATTTATTTTCCATTACCAGCCTGTGGCCTGGGTCAGTCTTTTATTCAAACCATTTATTTTCCACTACCAGCTTGTTAGGCCTGTCATAGCTTCAAATAGTCTGTTCATGATAGGTTTTTACCTGGATGACAGTTCAAAAATCATATGTTTAGATTTGGGTTTCCAACACTTGTTATAAATGTCAAGTTTTTTAATTACATGTTATATTTTACATTTAACATAACGTAAACTTAAGTTTTCTCCCACTATTTAATTACTTTTAACTATTTCTTTTTACCCAATCCGAAACGATATTTTAAACAAAATTAAAAGTACTTATTCTTAGTTTTGGAATGTTATCTATAATGTGTAATATAGTGCATAGATTAATACCTTTTAATACAGGTATCATATTTCTCGAAAAAGAGAAAATATTTGTCATTTTTTTATATATAATAGATTATTTTATGATTATTTTATCATATTTTGAAATATTTAAGTGAATAAAATATTTGTATCTACTGCGTGGGTGTATCATTATAAAGAACTTGTTTACATCATGTTCAATCACATGGTTTAAATTCATTGGTAGCCATTTTGAAGCAATATTTGTTAGACCTTTAGTGAAAGTGCTGTGAATATTAATTTTTTAAGTGGAATAAAACAATAAATAAGCTTTGTGCCCAACCTCAAATAAATATAAATAATATTGGCCTAAATTACTGTGGTTAACTATCACATTCCTACATTGCCATGTGTTTTCATTACAGTTATCCAAAGTGAAAGCTGTCATATGTTGGCGTAGGAATACATTAAGGACTAATTCTAGTAACTTTTTGAGCTGTCATCCAAGTAAACTAAGGTCGTGAATGAATTATACCTAATTATTTAACTTAAGACTATGACAGGCACAACATCCAGTCCCTGGCCGTTAATTCATCACTATGAAAGGGGTAAGCCCACATTTCACCAATGATTAATTTTTCGGCCATTCCGGGGATTAAACCCGGGCCCCTTACCTCAGTATAAAGATGCATTACCAAATGAAAGGTGTCAAATCAGTTTTTAGGATGATTTATGTATTTTTTAGTTAAAATAAACAAGCTTATAAGTCTGAAGATTTTTTAAATTATGGCATATATTGAAAGTTTTGTTTTTAAACAATGTGTGAGATGGTGGTAATCTATCAATGCCTTTTTTATTCATATTAAAAATTGAGTGATATTAAATGAGCAGTCAAAACAAGATTTCTTTTGATTCAACCTAATTAAAATGTAGAGCATTTAAAACATTTGATACAAAATTAAAAAAAAAAATATCCAGTTGTTGGAAAAACAAATTTTTGTCAACTTTTAAAAATAATGGGGGAAAAAACCCTTAAATTTCACAATGTCATGAGATTTTGTTTTAAGAGTCAGTGTTTTTTTTTCAATACTGAAGAGTTTAATTTTTTTCTGCATTTTGAAAATAACTACATTTAAAACATTCCTTACAAAATCACCAAATAGGAAAAAGTAGCATTATTCAATTTGTATTATTCAGTATTCATTTAAAGTTTTATTATCCAATTAAAAACTCACCCCCACTGAGCTATGTAAACAGGCTCAATGACCCAAGGGATCTCGTTGACAAAGGTGATTGCCCCAGTTATGTGGTACAGGACCTTCACATCCCGAATCTGTTCCCAAGGCATGGGCATGTTCTCTAATAGTTTCATTACTGCATGAGGCATGTACTTCAGAGCTCTGCAAACAAAAAGTAAAATAATAACATGACAAAAAGCATGTTTTACAAAATACACTTTTTCCTATTCATTAAGTGGAAGTTTAGTGATCTAAATCACAAAAAAACATAGATACACAGTGCATCCGGGTTGCGGGCTATGCAAAGATTAGGCCACATGATAGATATACAGAAATATAAGTTAATACCATTGATAAAACTAACAATCCAGAACCAACTTTCGCCGGCTATGCATAAAATACATTTTTGTAATTATACAATCTTTTTGTATAAATTACATTAACGTTTATCATTCTCCTAAGCATATTTTCCAATAGTTATTAATAAATAATTGATAATCAGGATTAATCAGTGTAAATAATCGTTGCAAGAACAATTATTTTAAACAATTGGTAATTAGTATCGGTAACTGGTTTTACTGAATCGGTACACCTCTAATTTGTAGGGCTAGTCTAAGAATAGTAACTCCTAGAGAGCTAAACATTCCAACATGGCGAGTGACTAAACCCTGATTTCCACTTTTGTGATTTTACATGACAGCTAGCAGAAGCGAGCAGATGGTATCAGTAATGCCAACATTGTCTTAAAGTAACTTTTGTCAACATATTTGTAAATAATAATTATTTGGTAAGTGTCACTATTATTATCACTAAAAATATTATCAATCACTTTTAACAATGCTTCCCTAAGCATTAGAGTATAATTTTCTTGTACATAATCTAATTTAAGAAAAAAAAGTCTAGTTAATTCATTCTTGTTTTTCTTTTAATTCTTGTGGCTATTACAGTTTAAATAGAGCGTGAAATTTTACATTTAATAGTATTATATTCAGTTATTCATATTTTTATAACGGGCCTCGCATATCTTTAACATAAATAAATGGTTTGTGATAATAAAGAGTAAAAAAGATACAAAATGTTTTTGAAATAATATTAAGTTTAAATTTTGTAAACACCGTGTATGGATACTATTCGCCGTAAAAACTGAAATAAGTTCCCTACGTCATCACCGGCAGCATAGCTTCTATCCAGTGGCCATATTTGTTTTCAGCATTTAAAGCCACTTTTAACGTTCTCTTGCTTTTAATAATTAATTTGAATTAAACAGCAAAAGAAAACTTCAAAACTTAACAACCAACCAAACGGTTATTTTCATAACCAAAATATAACAATTTTAAATAGACATTATAACAGTGAATTCTCGTATAAAATACAGTTAATAAAACCACGTGCGCGAGTAAAAATTTTGAAGCGAAAAAAATATTTAATACTTGTAAAATTGTAGTTGAGTATTTACAGGCGTATCTTTGCTACCGTTAATAATTTTATTACAACTTTGAATAATACAGTGTCTTTTTTTAATATTAATTCGGCTACTTGGTAATCTGTGTGTTCTTTTGAGAATATTATTTCAGTGTGAACATATTATCCTTGGAAAATAAATGTTTTTTTAGTGATCTTAGAATAATTATTTATTAAATATAAAATAAAAGCGTGTGATAAAAAGAAAAGCGAGTGATTCTGAGTGATCGATATACATTATTCGAAAATTTAAGTGTATCAAGACTATTAAATAAATATTTTAACCCCAAGATTGTGTTGTGTTGGCCTCTAGGCTAAACCTCGAGTTTTATTATGTTTATATTATTCCAAATACATCTGTGAAGTGTAATAAAAAATACTTGCGAGTGTTTCTCCAGTGTTGATAAATAAAATACCATGCTAAGATTTCAAGTTATAAGTTATTGTATTTTTATTAGAGACTTTGTTATAACTGTTTAAAAGTAGTGAATTTAAAATAGATTTTTGTTGGTTAGGATAGCTTTTGATTTGTCATTGTCATTTATTTTATAGGCCTAAACATATTTTCTTGGATATTGATTTTTATTTGTTAAATTATTTAAGGTTATCATAAATAGGCCTACATATTAAAACAAAATAATATAACAGATTGTAAAGGCGAGCATAATGAATATGTTTTCTTTGAGAATTTCTCTAGAGGTAAGAATATTATTTTTCATTTTATAAACAAAAGTTTGAATTGTTATATAGTACTCATACAATAGCACAAAATGTTTAATTTTTAATTATTACACTACTAATCGGCGTTAACATTTAGTTGCAAGAAGGTCCTACATAGCCACAAAGGTTTTAGTTTTTAAACAGTAGGCTACCACTAGGTTAAGGGACTTAATACAAATATACTTAGACCTTTATGAAGTGCTCAAAAAAAGGAATTAAATCTGTGAGTAAAAGTTGTTTTTCCACATAACTATACAATATTTAAATAATTAAAGCATAGTAAAGGCCCACTTTTCAATTGATATGACTGGCTTCCAAAATATCGGTTAGGCCTACTTATAATTCTTCAGCCAAACTATTCAATCATCAAAGAATCTTGCATTAATATTTGGTTTAGTACTAACGATCACCATAAGTCTATATATTTTTCTATAGGAATACTAGTACATTTAGATTTTTCACATTTATAATGTTATTAATAATACTATTTGTAAAAAAACTATTAAAAATTATTTATTTATAATTATAAAAACTAATATGGGATTAAATGCAAAATTTAATTTTTTTAAAATAAAATATAAAATTTTATAAACAGTAATATATTATCACATTTATAATGTTATTAATAAAACTATCAACAAATTATTAGTAAAATAAATAAAATTTTAAAAATTATTTATTTATAATAATAAAAACCAATATGGGATTAAATACTATATTTAAAAAAAAATCATGGAAAAAATAAATAATTAATACTAGCCCTAACATCAACATATCAAGGTCAACAATAAATAAAAAATTAATATATATAAATAAAAAAATAAATAAAAGTCATATATGTTTCTTGTATAGACCTCAATTTTGGCTGTCAGAAGTGACAGCTGATAAACACATGTTTGTGCAGATCATATGGTTCGGCGGAAGGATACATAGTTACTTTTCAAAGCTATCAGAAGTCAGCTGTGAGCTGTCAGTCAGCACCACAAAAGATAAAATTGAGGTATAGTCAAATTCTATTGATTTTAGATATATTATTTATTTGTTTTAATTGAGATAGAAAATAAATTGACCAACTGAAATAACTTAAATGAATACCTATCACATATCACATATCAAATAATAATAATAATAATAATAATAATAATAATAATAATAATAATAATAATAATAATAATAATAATAATAATAATAATAATAATAATAATAATAATAATAATAATAATAATAATAATAATAATAATAATAATAATAATAATAATAATAATAATAATAACAATAACAACAACAACAATAATAATAACAATAATAATAATAACAATAATAATAATAATAATAATAATAATAATAGAATTAGTCTTGCTGAGAAATTATTTTTTTCGCAAAAAGAATCTGATGCATGATTCCCCTTCGAGCAGAATAATTTAAGAATGATGAGGTAATACGTCTTTTGTTGCTTTACAACCCTTGTTTATAAGAGCTAATAAATAGGGAGAAAATTCTTAGACACCAGTAAAAAAAGGACACAACAAAAATGAGTGACTTTTTGGTGATCTTGATTGGACACTAAATTCCTTCAGTAAACGGTCAAACATTATATAATGCATATACAGGCCTAATGCACCCGCATGCAACATTGAACTTTAACTAGATAGCAAAAGTTAACCTTGAACCTTGTCCTTGACATCATAGTAAAAACAATCAGGAAATTGCGGCTAGCGCATGACGACATGGATAGTGAGTGGGTGGCTAGACATTCGATGAGTTCGCGTTGTTATGATTCGCGATAAATTAAAACAAAAATATTTTCATACTTTATGGTCAACATATTGAAGATTTGTGACTTTTCAGGGACGTTTGTAACTTTTTTTTTTTGCAATTAGTAACTTTTCATGACTTTAGTGACCAAGTAGACATCTTGCAAAGACTCAAATACCATTTTAAACCTTCAGTTAGATGTCCAAAATTAAGAATGTTGTAGTATTTTACCTAGATTTTGCATAATTCCCTGTGTCTTCTTGAGTTTTGTTTACCAGAAAAAAAATTTCCCTGTGCTTTTCTAGTGCGTGACAACCTTATTAATCTTACACTGTTGGTGTTTTGCCATTAGACCAGGTTTAAAAAGCTTTATATTTTATAGTTATGTGAAAAGCAAATAATTATTTATGGCATTTTTTTAACTATCAGTTTTGCTTCTTTTGCTAGATACTTGACCTATGCGCAACCTTGACAGAATGAAAACTAGTTGACAAAATTTGTTTACTCACCCCAAATAAACTCTCTTGTCATGCCTGTACTTCCTGCTGCTCATGTCACCATGGTCTCTAATAATCTTGCGGATGTGCTCTGGGGGCATATCCTCTTTCTGAGCGTCAACAAAACCAAACTTCCTCTTCTCCGAGAACCTCTTGGACTGAAGCTGCTGCCATTTTTGGGCTTGAACAAAAAACATTTAAATAATGGGGAATGATGGACCTATTTGAAATTTGATGAAGTAGAAAGAAACAAAACCTGCCGTAAGAGTGGAATGGTTGTAAACAGGGCTGAGGAGTACAGTACGTAAGCCAGATCTTCAACTCTGACGCCTCTATTTTTCTACTTTGCGACTCCTTCATAAATGGCTAAAGTATATTAATTATTAATAACAAATTTACTGCAGTAAAATGCTCCAATAAATATTACTTCATGGGAAGCTTCTTTAACATTATGAATTTATATTTAAATAGAATTGTCAAACCAAATTACAAATATTGTTTGTAAATAGTAAAACAAAAGTATTAAATATTATTATAATAAACTATAAGATTTATTTTGAAGTCAGAGTCGGTAGCCTACATTTTTACAGACTCCAACTCTAACTTGAACTCCACTCAAAATTGCTTCAGACTCAGACTCCAAAGCCTTGGCTGGAAATCATAATTTTTACTTGTTTTTTTTACAACTTTTGTGTTTTAAACTAATCTTTATGGGTTGGTAGTGAAAATAATATTGCCCTTTGAAATGTATTAACTAAATCGGGTGTTCAGACAAATTATATATTTTAAATCACACAACTTTTCCAGAACCAACACGTTTCTAGACCACAAATTCTGTACTAGCATATTAAAAAAAGTATATTGAGACCTCTAGTTAAATGAAAAGCAAATATTAGGTACATGGACATTTAGAAATGGTGACCCACTCTAAAACGTGAAAGGATTTTGGCTAGGGCACGGATTCAAGGTGAACATTATTGGATGACATGCAATCCTGTCAGGTGTTTGTGACAGTATCAGAGGTTCCCAATTATATAATATTGTCAACCCCCCCCGCCCCCACCCCTTGTGTGTGCACCAAAATTATCAGGATGGGTTGCGGCTGAGGTTAAGGGTGGTGGTGGGAAATATGCCTGTGTGGCTCGAAATTGACATTTGGCTTGGGTTTTTATGGTTTAGTTGTACTACCTTGCTCTATTCAAAATGTGAACTTGATAAGAAAACTTATCAAAGATATAAAGAAATTAATGGAATTACTTAGGAGCTCGTGACAGAATGAAGTATAGTAAGGTATGCTTAACCAATGGCCTGACTGACCTCTAGGTGGCCCTACAAGAATATCAACCCCAGTACTGTGGGCACGACGATAGCCCCCAAACACACATACTAAACAATCTGGTGTCCTAGCCCACATAGCCCTCAAAATGTGCAGTGTGACCCCCCCTAAATCGATGGTGAGTTGCCAGCCCAGTTAGCGTGAAAGCATTCTCCCTTCTAGCCTGATTTACCGTGAGGAATGCTGACACTCTGTTTAAGTTGTGAGCGCATATGTTCTATTGTTTACTAATTAATCAAAACATCTTGCAAATTGTCACTTACTATCCAAACAACTTCAATCAAGAATAATTCAAAATGGCACAATATTAAATAAATTTACAGGTCAAAAATAGTTTTAAAGCTATATTACGTTATTAATGTGAAAATTGATATTAATTTTAACAATGTATTAATTAACCGAATTTATAAGTAGAAGGTGACCTGACGGTCTAGGGGTAAGGTGTCAGATTCTGTGCTGGGGGTCCGGGGTTCAATCCCCGGTCCTGGCATAGATTTATCTGATTACCAAACTCTTCCTTCACCTCTGACAAGACGTGTATTAATCACAACTTGTGAATGTATGGAATACCAGGCTTCCACGTGGTTCAGATTCCACGTTAAACTGTAGGTCCTCCATTTCATCTCACAATCACCCTACCATCACACATTAGCCTAAGTGCGTATAAACTGATCAGGTAGTAAGATGTGATGATGATGACAATAACAATAATAATTAAATAAATAAATTAATAATAATAATAAAAGTGGAAATGCCAATATTATCTAAATTAAATAGCCTATGCTTAACCATTGTTTTAAAAGTTGATTATTAAATACATCAAGTGGAAGCTCGAAAATGACGAGCCTACCAAACTTTTGATCTCGATCTTAAATGATGAGCTCGGCTCGAAGCTCAAAATCCGAGTACTTGCAGAGCCCTAATAAATACCTTAATGGCTTAGTAGTTTTTAAGTTTGTTCAGAAGATTTATATGATGGGTTGTGAGATGAGTAAAACTATGAATAAGCTTCCAGCATTTTTTCATAATCTGGGATACATTGTAAGGAGGTGATTCTCAAGAGAGATGACAGATGCTCATCAGTTAAGTCGGTTTCTAAGATTAATTTTCCTAAGTTTCATGGTGGTAACGTTCTCGCATCAATATGAGGATTCGAACATTACCATATATTTTTGGGTATGATTTGCCAAGTTTGGAAATGTTGACTTTAGCATGGTTTTATAAAAAATACAGTTTTTGTTGTGTTTAAAAAAACCTGCTTCACAACAAAATAAATTTTAATTGTTTATTCAACAGGCTGGATTGAACACAAGTGGGCCATAGTTTGCCCATCCCTGGTGTAGCCTATAATATAGGGCCATACATAGTGTAATCCATTAATAAGGTTAGTAGAGTATATTAGAGAATATTATTTTAAATGATATCGTAAATTACCTTCAATCTAAAATGTAAAGAGAAAATATTATAATAAATGGTAGGACTCAATCGTTCATTCTTTCTCATAGTTATTATAATTTATGTAAGACTTTCAAAAAAACTCTACCCATTAATAAAAAATTTATATTTGATTTTGAGATTTTAGATGTAGATTTTTAAACAAAATTAACTGAGGACATTAAAAAGAATTATTCACGCTATCTGTGCAACTGATATGATTTTTTTTTTACTTAACATACATTATTTCATTAGAATGTGATTTAGAGAATTAGACACACAGGCCTACATAGTGAATATTTGATCAAATACTAAAATGAAGTAATTTAATTCAATAATAACTATGTTCTTTAGCACTTTCCAAACCACAATGAATGAGATTATATTAAATTATCAAAAGGCTGCTGCATGACAGTAAGGTCTAAAAAATGACATGGGAAAATGTTCTTCTGTCTTTCTTATTCAAATTCACATACATACACATAAAAATGATTCAACTTTGTTTGGAGAAGCAAAGAAACTTTGTAATGATACTGATTTGGACCCCTTTCATATATTTAAAAAGTCATGGATGAAGTGTAATTTTCTTTTAAGTATTGTATGTAAGATATCCTTTCAATATTTAATCCATAGAGAATCACGGCTTTTCAGAAATAATGTCGAAGGATTGCACCATTAAAACTTATTTTTTCTTTCAAAATTTAACTCCTTAGTGTTTACAAAAAAAAAAAAAAAAGTGATGTTAGCTCCCTCTACTCAATAGGAAGCTAGCCTTCAAGACATCTGTCCCCAGGACGCTTTCAATTAGTTGATTTTGACACTGGTCACGAGAGGTCCAAGAGGCAAGGGGTAGGTTATATATAAGCTGTTTGTGCATATGAACACACAAGAGTGCCGGCGACATAAATCTAGAAAACTTGTAATATCATGACAGTGCCACTAACTTAAATACAGAGAGTACACAGAAAATAATCTGTAGTTCAACGGAAATTGTATCATTTTACATAATATCTTCGTACCGGAGGTATAATCATCTTAATAAACCGAGTGCAACATCAAAAGTCTTGTTTATTTAATATCATTATTGATAGTGTACAATCACAGGGCACTATCACAATGACAATCTGTATCGCTTTAATTAGTGCTCGATCACAGGGCAAATATCAACTAATTAAACGGTAATCATTATAATTGGCGCTCGATCACGAGGCTATTAATACCAACTATATCACAAGCAAACTGTGTCACTTTAATTGGCACCCAACACACACCATGTCATATTAATTGGCGCTTGATCACAGGGCTATAAATACCAATTATATCTTAATAAATAATGTATCGTTATAATTGGAGCCCCACGTTGGGCACCAATTTATAGTAATATGGATTTATTGATAAAAAATTGGTATTTATAGCTTCGTGATCGAGCACTAATTAAAGCGGTACAGATTGTAATCGAGATAGTGCCCTGTGATTGGACACTATCAATAATGATATTAAATAAACAAGATTTTTGATGTTTAACTCAATTTATTAAGATGATTATACCTCGGTACAAGGATATTATGTAAAATGATACAATTTTTGTTGAACAAAATATTATTTTCTGTGTACTCTCTGTATTTAAGTTAGTGGCACTGTCGTGATATTACACGTTCTCTAGGTTTATGTCACTGGCATTATCTTTATTACCGAATTCTATAGATTTATGTCACCAGCACTGTGTGTGTTCATATGCACAAACAGCTTATATATGACCTACCCCTTGCCTCTTGGACCTCTTGTGACCAGTGTCAAAACCAACTAATCGAAAGTGTCCTGAAGGCTAGCTTCCTAATAGGTAGAGGAAGCTAGCGTCACTTGCTTTTTTGGTAAATACTACGGAGTTACTTTATGAAAGAAAAAATAAGTTTTAATGGCGCAATCCTTCGACATTATTTATGAAAAGCACGTGATTCTCCATGAATGAAGTATTGAAAGAATATTTTACATACAATACTTTAAAGAAAAATTCACTTCATCCATGACTTTTAAATATAGGAGAGGGGTCCAAATCAGTTTCATTACAACTTTTAGCTAAGCAAACAAACATAAAGAAACTCTAGAACGAGAAACATCACATATTGACAGTAAAAATTGGGATTAGTCTTCGTGACTAGCTGTTCAAAAAAAATATGTAGTGTGTATTTTAACTGAGAAAAAAAAAAGAAATCATGGTTATAAAGCAAAGGTTGTTGGGGCTGTCCAAAAAGATATGTCGTGTGTATTTTAACTGAGAAAAAAAAAGCTATTTTCATCATCGTAAATCAAAGGTTGAAGGGGTCTTAAGAAAATATTCAGAAATTTGATGAAATTCCCTTACTTTTCCCTGATATAGCTAATTTCGTAATGTATTTTGGGTTTCCATGTCACTGAACACCCTGTTAAAATATTGTCTATTGCCATATTAGGATTCATCAGATTGGAGGAGTTAACCAATGCTCTATATTCAACTAACATAGTATATTGTTTGAAAGGTAAAGATTTGGTTACTTTGGTTAGTTAAGGTAGTCTTCTAAATTGTGATTTCCAATATGGTTTTAAACATTATTAATGGTTTATTACTCAATTTTTACCATATTCAACATTTATTTTTGATTTTATTAAGTTGTAAATTGTCTGAAATAACGTTATGATACGCAATACTAAATCTACCAGGTCAGCATTTATCTTCTTTTGATTTAGTAGCAAATAACTAAGTCTGGAGCTAGATTTTGGGAAAAATGCTATTCTAAACCAAAGTTAAGAAAATTTACCTTTTTCCTGCAACTTCTCCTCTGTGATGATCTCGTGTGGTTTATGTGGTGGTGGCGCTATGGGCGAGGGATGATGGAGCACCTGATGAGCCTGCGCTTGGGCTTGAGCCTGGGCCTGCAAATGAGCCTGTGCAGCCGCCTGAGCATGGGCATGGGCCGCCTGTGCATGTGCTGCTTGAGCGTGAGCTGCCTGAGCATGGGCAGCGCCTGGGCTTGAGCGGCCGCTGCCATTTGCGCATGGGCCTGCTGCTGGGCCATCATTGTGGCCCAGGGGTGCGGCCCCAACAGTATGGTGGGATAGCCATCACAGGCTAGCCCTACAAACACACAAGAAGATAAACAAATCATAGAACTTAAGCCATAAGAAAATAATATTTTGAACAATAAATTTAACAGTTTCCTATTTACCTTTCCTGCCTTACCTAAATTTAAAATAAAGCTAGTCATAGAGTCATTTGAGAAACCATGTGGCACTTGAACAAATTAAGTAATATTAATTAGAGATGGGTCGATACCAGTTTTTTCTGTTAGGTACATTAAAAAAAGTCAACAAGTTTAGAACAGTTTTTTATAATATTTATAGTCAAAAAGAGAATAAATATAAGACAAAAGCGCCATTAGCCATATTCATTGATTACAGTACATAAAGACAAGGCCATAAAACAAAAGAGGCATGAATTGACCATCTCACCACCACCTCATGAATGAATATAACTCTGACAATAAACACAAAAAACAAATTAATTAACTAATCCTAGATTTGGGGCATTCCATGTCAAATCAACCAATGTAGAGGCACATTACATAACTTTTTTTTAAGTTCGGCATACTGAAAGAAACACCTGAGATATGTCTATGAAAAATGTCAGATCAGTATCTTTTTTATTTGCTAAGTTACAGGGGTGCAAAATTTGCTATTTTGACCAATTTTGTCCCCATCTTGTTAACTTTAACATTGAATATTTCAGTAACCTGGGCACCTATAGAAGTGATTCAAATGTTTTTTGAAAGGTCTTGAATAGCTCTTTCTTATGAGTTTAATTGGCTGTATTAAAAAAAGGATATAAAAATTGTTATAATCAATATTTTTGTGGTCATTTCCCCTTTAAAAAATATATTGTATATATACTATTGCTTAATAACTATGAAACATTTGAATATGGGATGCAAATTGGTTCAGGAATTATGTTAGATTCAGCAAAAAAAGGTTCCGCCTACCTTTCCACTGTGATTTCCCAATGCCACGTCAAAGTCTCTTCCCAGGGCCATGTCAGATTTCTCCCTCCTTTGCTTAGTTCGTCAAAGGTTCCCAAGGCCACACCATACATGTCATAGGTTTCAAATCCCTTAAATGTTCTCCGGGCTTCAAACCCTTAAATGTTCTCAGGCTTCAAAACCTTAAATATTCTCCAGGCTTTAAACGCCTTAAATATTCTCAAGACTTTTAAACCCTAAAATGTTATTTTGAGACAAGGTGTGACACCCCTTTAATATCTTCTCTTTGGCTGACTAACCAACAAAACAACTGACTGGAAGTGTTGAAGCTACTCACTCTCCCCAACACTCATTCCATGCAGCATAAAGGGTGGTATTTATTTAGAATCTCTATCCCTAAATCAGCTGAACATAGCAAATAACTGTTGATAGCACAAAGACAATGAGTCACTGACTCCCAATGTTTCAGCTTAAACTCCCCCTCCACTTTTCCCCTTAGGTGAGTAGCAAATACGTGTGTGATTATTGGCATTGGAATTCCACCCCTTCCCTCTAATATAGTGCAAAGGACAAGGCTATTTTTAACTCATCCACAGATAATCCATTGGCACAGGTCTACAGCCACCAGTTATTAAAAGAGATTTCACAACACTAATTACTATTCAATCTTATTAAACTTGCTATTTGAATTTTAAATAGAATATTCATACATCCCTAGTGTTTATAGATGTTTAATTTTTAATAAAGTAGTTTTTGTCAGTCTTAAGTACAAAACTTTTTTTTGTGTTAAAAAGTGACACAGAAAAATGAGTAAATTTTCTAGTGTGTGTTGTAATCCATTGAATAGCAAAGACATAGTAATGTAAGAAAGAATTATATCTGTTACACCATGGATGATATGAACCCCAGAGTTATATGAAAATGCTAAAGTTTGTGATAAGTGTCTTAAGTTAATGGTGAGATGCGTAATAAGCAACAGTCTGAAGCTGAACAAATCCAGTTTGAAGAAAAACGATTTTTCAGAAGAGAGTTGTGATGTTCTAGCATTTACTAAACATACAGCTATTAAATCATTAAATGATAGTTTAGTTACTTTGGGTGGTACGCCAATTAAGAAGAAACTCTTTCGAAACTATTACTGTACAAAGAAACTGCAGAAAGTGAATGAAACTATTAAGAGTACAATTTTTACACAAGTGAGTCCAAGGAAGAATCTTCAATATCAGACATCGTGTGCAGAGAGTAAGATGATAAGCCAGCCGAAGGAAAAGTTTACATCAACATCAATAGAAAATTAAGGTCCAATACTAACAGTTTACCTAAAAGTTGGAGTTTGGGTAAAATTCAGCAGGAGTTTGGAGTAACAAATTACAACAAAAGGCAAGAGAGCTTGTGAAAGAAAAATTTTGTCATCACCTAATCCAAAACCAGGAAAAAGGTTACATATAGAAAATGTGAACATTATTGAACAATTTTATTGTGATGTACTGTTAGCAGAATTATGCCTGGGAGAAAAGACTTTGTTTTAATGAAAGTAGATGGGAATAGGTGTCATGTTCAAAAAAGACTCATACTATGTACTATTAAAGAGGCTTACATGCTGTTCAAAGATAATCATCCAGAAATTATCGTGGTATTCTCCAAATTTGCTGATCTATGACCTAAGAACTGTGTATTCCCAGGATCAAGTGGTACACACAATGTGTGTGTATGCACACATCACCAGAATGGGAAGCTTATGATCAGTGGCTGCAGGATCAAGGAACTGACTGCAGAAGGAGAAATGCCAATTTCTGATTACAAAGATTGTTTATCCAGAATAATTTGTAATCCGCCTTTACCAAAGTGCTACTTAGGAAACTGCGAATATTGTCTAGGGTATAGTGAATTACACAAAAAGTTTGAAAATATCTATGACAGTAACTTTGTTGACATGATAACATACAAGCAGTGGGTCACAGTGGACCTTTCAAATTTGGAAATCGTTTCAAAACCGGTGGATGAATTCTTGGATTCCCTATTTGAAAAACTTAAGTCTTCTTAGTCATTCTTTCATTTCTAAAGAGCAAGCTAATTTTTCTTTTCTGAGAAGAAAAAATCTTTACAAGAGGCTGAGTATTTAGTGGTTTGAGACTTTTCAGAAAATTACTCATTTGTTCTTCAGGACTCAGTACAAGGGTTCCATTCGAACAACGCAAATCCACAATTCATCCATTTGTTATTTATTATTTAAACTTATCAAAGAACCACACACTGTTAAACATGCAAGTTGTGTGATAATCTCAGAGTGCCGTCAGCGTGATACAACAACAGTTTATACATTTCATAGAAAGCTAATCCAATTCCTTAACACTACTTTTCCACCACCGAAAAAAATCACATATCTTTCAAATGGGGCAACATCACATTATAAAAATCGCAATAACTTTACAAATTTGAATTTACATCACAAAGACTTTGGATGCAAATCAGAGTGTCACTTTTTTGCAACATCACAAGGTAAAAATGCTTGTGATGGTGTAGGGGGAACTGTAAAGAGTCTTGTTGCTAGAGCCAGTTTACAGAAGCCCTATGCAGAGCAAATAATGACACCAAGACAGTTATATGAAAGGGCCAGTCACAATATAAAAGGAATAACATTCATGTTTGTGACAATAGAAGAATATGAAAATGTACAGATATTTTTGAAGGAGAGATTTTCAAACTCTAGATATATTCCTGGAACACATAAGCTCCACTGCATCATTACGGTGCAATCAGGGAAACTGATAACAAAGGTTTATTCTTCAGGAGAGGAGTCAAATCTTGAAGGTATTATGCAAGTCAAAGGACAACTAGAAATGGATGAAATATGTGGATTTATTACTTGCGCATATGAGACAGTGGTAGTTGGGATATGTTTTCTCTGTAAAGGAAAACATTGATGAACTCAAAATCAGTTTTCTACACCCACATGGACCAGCTCCATCATTTGTTTACCCACCAGTTCTTGACATTTTAGTAGTGCATGTGTCATCAGTTCTTACAAAAGTTGACCCCCTGACCACAACTGGTAAAACATATGTTTTGACAAAACAGGAAGTTTCAGCTGTTCACAGTCAACTGGATACATATAAGGAATAGCTAATAGGCATATGTGTTTAAAAGTGTAAGAATTTCAGGTATGTTTATTATCTCTTAGTACTGGCTATGTATTTGTAGATTTAATTATATTAGAATGAATTAACATTTCATTCACATTTTAGCTTTCTAGTCTATTAACTTCATTGAAAGTTGTGCAAATTTGTGAGACATAAGGAAATTAATGTAAATGGAAATTCCTGTTTTACTGAATCTAACATAACTCCTGAACCTATTTGAATCCCATCTTTAAATGATGCATAGTTAATAAGTTATAGTATACATACAACATATATGTTTTAGAAAGGAAAAAAAAGTTTTTTGAAAAAATGGCCGACAAAATGTTTATCGAGTTTTTTTTTTGGTTCTTTTCTTAATATAGTCAAGTAACATCTCATATGAAGGAGTTATTCAAGACCTTTCCAAAAACACTTGAATCACTTCTATACTAACATATTCAATGTTAAAGTTAACCAGATGGTGACAAAATTAGTCGAAATCGCAAATTTTGCTCCTCTATAACTTAATAAATAAAATAAATATGGACATAAAATTTTACAGAGGCATATTATATATCTCAAGTGTTTTTTTCAATATGCCAAATTAAAAAAAAAATTTAAAATGTGAGGGTGAGGACCTTGTTGACTTGACATGGACTCATGCCATGACTCATCTTTCACATAGCTTTGTTTAACTTTAGAAAGAGGTTTTGTTAAGACATTTGCTAACATATTTTCTGTGGGAATATATTTTATATTAATTACTCCTGAGGTTACATGCTATCTTAGGAAATGGTATTTAGTGTCAATATGTATGGATCTCTGATTAGAAACGGGTCATTCCATGCTAAATCAACAAATTTTAATAAAAAATTTTGCCACACCATTTTTGATTTTGATGAAATTTGGTAGGAGATTTGCACCAATCTTTTAGACTTCAAAACAATTTTTGTTATATTTAAAAAAAAATTACTCCTTGAGATATAGGCTATTTTTTACATCACGAACAAGCAAAAAATGCCATTTTGGGGTTCAATTCTAAAATCTGCATTAAGTTTATTTGAACTAGCAGGAATGACAGCTAGGGCTCATTTGAAAGCTTAAAGAATGAACTTTTTTTTAGTTTAGACAAAATTAGATTTGAGTTAAAGCTAAGCAAAGTTTTTTAGGCCTAAATTTTAATTTTTTAAATGGATTTATTCGGAATTTGGGCTTGAAAAATATAATGAAGGATTTATAGTAACAGGCCAATATTTTTTCCTGTTACACTTACGTATTAGTAGTAAGTGCAGAAAAAAAATTGAACTGTTACTGATTGTCCTTCAACCTAAAAAAATTGCTAGAATTTGGAAAATTTTAAAAAAATTGCTTTTTCGGAGCCCAAAAAAGTTATGTGGAACATGTGTTAAAAATTTGAAATTGCCAGGATAGAAAACCCCTGTAGATTACTTTAAAACAAAAAATATTTCATCTTGTTACTTAAAGGGGTTCAGGTGCCACAATCCTTTGAAGTAACAATAAAACAACGCTCAATCACTATTGAAAACTGGGCTAAGCAGGCATAAACATATTTTTGCTGAAAATTACAGTAGGCCTATAATTTTTTGGCAAAATTCAAATTTGATAAATTACTGAATTACAAAAACATAATTCAATCTAAAAACAAAACTTACCTTTTAAGGCACATTTAGGGTTTTAAGTTTATCGCGTTACCGTCTTTTTTTCATTAAGAAGAGTCGACAGGTGCTCATTCATCTGTGGTGTGATATTATGACCTATTCCAGTAGCTGCCAAGAACAACTCAGAGGATGTGAGAATACACAGAATATTATTTTTTTGGACCCATGTGTTGTAGTCACTGGTTGATTTTTTGAAAGATGTGCCAGGACCATGAGGATGGAAAAAGTGTATTCTATATTCTTCTTCTGTATCATGAACTTTTATTTCAAGAACCTCGCCCAACCACCAATCCTCATCATACACACAACAGAAGTAATCCCTAAGCTTTGGCAGTAGGTCAGTCTGTTGTTGAACCTGAACTTCCTTACTGAGTGCAACAATTCTGAATTCTTCCATCAGGGATGTAATGCGGACGTGAAGAACACTTTGGCTAACAGGAATTTAACTATTATATGATTAGTCTGTGATACGGGAATGGCAAGTTGGTACCTTGTTTGAAGTTGCAGTCCAACCTCTTCAATGTCTTGTCTTGAACTAAAGAAAAACTTTTTTTTTATATTGTCCACGGAATATTTGTACATATCTAGTGGTGTGATGATGTGACTTTTTACTGTCCTCTGAAGACTTGTCTTTCTTACAATCCTTTTAACTGTCCCACCAATTCCATCACATGGTCCCTTGCCATGGCATGTGGCAAAAAAATGCCACTTGGCTTGAGCTCCAAAATCTTGTTCATGGTGAAATTTATGAATTTTTTTTTGTTCTTATATTGGGCAGCTAGCTGACCCATCAGAAAAGTAGAGCACTTTTTTCATTTGAGGAAGGGATGATTTTAAACTGTCCATGAGTATTTTTTGAAAGGTGTAGAAAGCTATGGTGTTGTGTTCAAATGAATCGCTGATTAGACAAAAACCACTGTTTCTTAACTCTCCCATTTTCTTTGAAGTACAACACAAAGGGGTGTAACGTTGCCTGGTTACTCGACCAATGGTAGGTTTGTACCTCGTCTTGTACTACGAAAGAAAAATTTTCAGAAAAGTCTCCCATTAGTATGCATTCTTCCTCTTGCAGATTTGTCTTCTTTGTGTTGAGGAATTCTGCTTGTTTCTTCGCAATAAAATGATGGACCTTAAGTTGCTCAAACCTTTCCACTAGCCTATCCAAGTACTCATCAAATGGAAGAACACAAGTAGACAGCTCACAATGGTCTGTTGAAACCCACTGTTTGAATTTAAGTTCTGTTTCAACTTTTTCAAAATCTTCCCACCCTTCTTCCAGTACTGTGTGCAGCCCATAACTTCCTCCTGTGAAGATGCCAATAGTACAAGAACACTCCATCATATTAATGATAATTTCACTAGCATAAAATCAAACATTTTAAGCTTAAACTACATTTATAAAAAGTTTTTCACAACTTTTTATTGAGCACTAAACGAAAAAGAAATCAAACACACACCGCTGAAGAGACTACAGTACAACACACAGCCTACATGGTCTGAGTCAACCCAGCAACTGAACAGAACAAGTAGAGCTATGCCTGTTGAAACATGTTTTGAACACTGCTGTGAAAACTGCTTGTCCAGACAAGCTTGTAGGGTAGATGTTATTCTACAGTTTAATCAATACTTTTAATATATTCTACGTCACATAATTGGTAACATCCCTAAAACCCTAAAAAAAAGGGTATATAAACAATAATACCTAGATTTATTGTTATTAAAACATAGCCTATCAAATTTAAACTTTTTATAATAAATAATAGGCGACTATTAATTATATATTTTATGTATAGTTACTTATGTAATGTAATTTTTCAACAAAAATTTTAATTAACTATTTTTACTTTTTAACTAAATATTAGGCCTATTGCAAATTATCCTTTCTGCTTAGCCCAGTTTTCAATAGTGAATGAGCGTTGTTTTGTTGTTACTTCAAAGGATTGTGGCACCTAAACTCCTTGGAGTAACAAGATGAAATATTTTTTGTTTTAAAGTACTCTATAGGGGCTTTCTATCCTGGACCTTTCAAATTTTTAACACATGTCCCACATAACTTTTTTGGGCTCTGAAAAGGCAATTTTTTAAAAATTTTCCAAATTCTAGCAATTATTTTAGGTTGAAGGACTATCGGTAACAGTTCAATTTTTTTTCTGCACATACTACTCATACATAAGTGTAACAGAAAAAAATATTGGCCTGTTACTATAAATCCTTCATTATATTTTTCAAGCCCAAATTCCGATAAAATCGGTTTAAAAAATGAAAATTTAAGCTTAAAAAACTATGCTTGGCCTTAACTCAAATCTAATTTCGTCTAAACTAAAAAAAAAGTTCATTCTTTAAGCTTTCAAATGAGCCCTAGCTGCCATCCCTGCTAGTTCAAATAAACTTAATGCAGATTTTAGAAAAGAACCCCAAAATGACATTTTTTGCCTGTTCGTGGTGTAAAAAATAGCCTATATCTCAAGGAGTATTTTTTTTAAAATATAAAAAAAATTGTTTTGGAGTCTAAAAGATTGGTACAAATAACCTACCAAATTTCATCAAAATCAAAAATAGTGTGGCAAAGCCCATTTGTTGTTTTAACATGGAATGACCCAAACACAATTTTTCAACAAATGTATAGCTCCTCTGTTGTCACAAAACACATCTATAGGTTTTATGACTCTTTCTGGGTCTATTTCAGAAATTAAAGATCTGAGCCACAATGATTCCTGAATGTTGAAGGACAATGCCACCTATTCTGCTTCACAAGTAGACAACAAGATGGTTTTCCGTTTTTTACTACACCACAAAATGAGGCCATTTTGTAACATGAATCAAGATCCTGCTACTGAATACCTGTTATAAATTTTACCACCCCAATCTGAGTCACTAAGAACCCATTAGGTTTTCATTTCCGTTTACTAAATTTTAACTTAAAATCTACTTTTCCTTTAAGATGTATGAACATCCTTTTGACACTTTACCAATGAATTTATTTGTAAGATATGTTATACCTGCTCAGTAGGTTAAACCATGATAGAATTTTCTTAGTGTAGTATTCTTGTGAGATCCAAATTTTACCATATTTTCTGTCTGGTAGTTTCCATTTCAAGGCAATTCTTAACTGCTCCGAGGTCTTTCATCTCGAATTGGTTTTTTAGTGATTGCTTCACCTTTTCTTTCAATTTTTTGCTATTTGAAAACAAACTTAAAAAATTTTTACTTCCACTGATAGATGTCATCTCCATCGAACCACAGAAGTTTGAATGCACTAACTCTAGAACAAATTTACTGTGCATTTTGCTTCTCTTGAATGGAAGTCCCATCTGCTTACCCATGATGCACAGTTAACACAGATCATCAACTAAATAGTTAAGGTCCATACCTTCTGAAATTTTGTTGAGTTTCTTCATACCTTTCCAATTGAGGTGACCGAGTCGCCTGTGCCACAAAAAATCCTTGGATTGTGTGTAAAAACTCGATTCTTTTGCTCGGGGTGTATCTAAATAATATTTCTGTTTTTAACATGGGCTTTAGCGACCAGCCCGCCATCAATGTCATGAACATTACCTCCTGTTTAGTCATATGATACAGTAAGATCTTTGTGAACTATTTTACTAAATGATAGTAAAGTCACTGCCAAGTTTGGAATGTGCAACACATTACTTGCTTATACTTCTACAGTAGTGCCATTTACAATGAATTTTAAGATTAATAGTCCCCGACATATCTGCGACTAAATCAGAATTGTCAGCAGCTGTCACCTTGGTTTCAGTTGAAGTTATGTTTGAAAGTTTATTTGAAGTTGATGCGCATGAATCCAGAAACCAATGATCCTTGTCTTCAATCTTGTCATTATAAGCCAAAAAAGCGTTTTTACCTTGGGCTGTAGAACACTTTTCATGATTTTGATCACTGTTTCTTAACATACCTTGATGATTTCTATCTGTATTCCCTTTACAATATTTGGCAAAATGGCCAGGCTTGCCACAACTAAAATACTTCATAACAGATGATTTTTTTCTTGAACTTAAATACTTTGTGATGTGAATAAAGCCGTTTCATTGGTTTAAGTATAATAATTCACTTCGATATCTTGCAATAGCTTCACTTTGATAGAATCACCCGTATTTTTTTATACCAGAACTTTCGAGGGCCATTAACAATGGCTTATAATTGTCAGGCAAAACAGCAAGAGGCCGTGTCTCTACCCACTCACCATTTACAGAGAATCTCATCTCATTTAATTTGTATGCAGTTGATACAATTGTGCACAATATTCGTCCACCACCCCTTAACAATCGATACTTTCCACAAGTTATATTTTTGATAGTGAATTTGTTTAGTAAATATATTATAGTAATAAAGATACAGAATCTTCAATGAAAAATAACCAACGAATATTATGTTGATAAAAATTACTTGGAAATAAAGATTGTTGAAGTCACCTAACAGTATTAAAAATTAAGAATCATAAAACCCAAAAACTTTTTTTTTTAGAATGTAGACAAAAGTTAAAATTTATTCAACCACAAAACTTTTTCAATTTTTGCATTTCATGTTCAAACACTTCTGTCTCTTCCTTTGCTTTCTGCAAAACTGTTCTTTTCCCTTATAATTTTCTTATGTCTTCAGGTGCTGTTTTTCTTTGTTGACTTAAGTCTACATCAATCTCTTTCTTCTTTTCAAGCACTTCTTTCCTTATTCCTGATGCATTCCTCACAGCATCAATCATCTTTTTTGAAATTGTCATATTTAGAAGTCTCCCGGCTGCAGTGACTGCATCATAAGTTACACATTGAGCAATAAGGCTGTCCTCATGTAGGTTTTCAACAATGCATTTTTTATTCACAGAAAAACTTCGCTCAATGGCTGCATTGCTATGGAAGAGAACAAGAATGTTTTTAGTGAAATATTGTAGTTCCTGGGATGCATTTACTCTAGAAAAAATAATCATGAAGAACTTATCAAGCTGGTCACCATTTGAAGTGAATTGTTTAAGGTAGTCAAAAACTTCTTGCTTTGATAAAAAGTCCAAGTCTCTTTTTACAACATCAGCTTGCACACTAGATAGTTGTTTCTTGTCTTGTCTTGCAGAAGTTATCCTATAAGTCCTAACAGATGGATTGAGCATGACTGTGGGAGAGAGACAGCTAGAGCACCCTTGACAAGTTTGTAGGAGAGAGGACACTTATGTAAGGTTTGTTGCAGAGATCAACTAGGAATGTTTGACAATCTCCTCTGAAATAAAGTATCTTGATGTCTAATTCCTTTCAAAGCTGCAGATGCTGCGAACTCAATATCTACAGTAGGGAGTGATTTCATGTTGGATTGTTTCTTTAAATCAACGGCTAACAATTTTTTGGAAGTATTTTTTGAGTTCATTAAATCACATTTTACAATTCTGTTCATTAAGTGCTCAAGTAATTTATTTAGATCTGCAAACATAAATGGCAATAGAGGTTGATTGCTCTGATATTCGGTGAGAAATTGCTCTAACTCAAGTGAAACTAACTGCATGAATCCCAACTTTGATGTCAGAAGTTCATCCTTCAAAAAATTGCTTAATGTTTGAAAATTATTAGATTTTGAAGGATGTTTGTTAGAATAAAAATACTGTTTTAAATACGGCAGCATTGACATTGCTCTCTCTAACACCCTTAAGTTTAGTACCCATCTAATAGAACAAAACTTCATCGAGAAAAGAGATGATCCTGTTATTCTTTGATAGTCTGCATGTCTTGTTGGAAAATCTTTAAATAAATAATATAGTAATCACAAAAACTGGTTAATAGTCCAACTAGAGTTAGCATGTGCTGTTTTATAAGCAGCACGGACAATGTGTAAAGAACAAGTTCCAAATTCCAGTAGCTCAGGATCTTGTGGAGAATCTTCCTTCAGGTAATTTTTGAGATCGCTTAAAAATTTGAGGTTTACATTTGGTCCATCTATGGAAACTTGAAGAATTTTTTTAAGATCCAAACCCTCGTATTTTAGTGTCAATATAGAGTTCATTAATATATCTTGAGCTGTTACATGACCTCAAAAGCAAGATGTTAATCATCTTGTATAAATTTAATTTTCACTCCAGAAGTGAACAACATCAATCTGGATCTTCTGAACCACAGTATTTATGCTCTCATCAAATGAAATACAATAAAATGAGCATTGCTTAACAATATTCACAAGCTTGCTTTTGAAAAAAGGACCTAGTTTATACATGATGACATATCCAAGTTTATCTTTATGCATTTGAAATTTCAGGGCAATATCACTATCGGATAACATTACTTTAAAAAGATCACTACAAGCAGAAAAACCTCTAGCAGAAGAATGTGCCATTTCTTGATCAAAAGCCCAAAATATTTCAGCACAAGAATCTTCATCTTTGACAAGAAAGCTCTGAATAAAACAACTAGGTCTAGTTTCAGGTTTCAAAACTACTTCATGGTCATTAGCAATAAACTGTACATCTTCATGTAGGCCTACAGATGACACTGCATTTTTGGCCATAGGGACCAAGTCCAATATTTGTTTACTCCCACTAGCAGCTTTCACTGTCAACATGCTTCTTTTCCTTGGCATGAGATCGGATTGAAGATATTCTCATGTTACTTATATCAAAGTTAGTTTTACACAAAGAACAATGGCCTTTACTTTTATCACAATCCACTTTTTGTAACCACAGCCAATCTTTAAACACTGTACTGTCCAACCAATCATCTTTAAAAGAGGTTTTTCCTTTGAGTTTACTCATGTCTTCTTAAACACAAAGGTCACAAGATAAACAAGTGGGATCTGCAGAATACTCTCACTAGGCCAAGCTTAGGAATTTGGTAGTTTTTCTTTTCGGTATATGGGGGGGTAGAGTGAGGGGGGGATGAAATGAAGAACACAACAAATACTGTACTGTGCCATTGACATTTCAAGGTCAGGCAGGACACCAATAGTTTGAAGTGGTGTAGTTACTAGTAACTCATCACTCATAATGGTTACTGCTGGGAAAAAAATTAAGGGGGGGAGGAGGGGGGGAGGTTGGCTTCTAGTGTAATTAAAAAAGTTATTTATTTCTTTCTCTAGTATGTAAGGGGAGGGAGGGAGGGCTTAGTGTAGAGACTGAGAATAAAAAGGTCAGCAAGTGAGACAACATTCCCATTGCAAGGTCATCTACAAAGTCAAATAGAACTATCAGTAGTCCAAATAATATCAGGGGTCTCAAAATTCTTAATCCAACATTTCACTCAATGTAAAAGGTTGAATATTTTTCCAGTATCAGAGTCAAATTCCAGTATTTCTAGCATCAAAAATAAAATTAAGTATATTTCCAGTATTTGTAGACATCCTGATTAATTCCATAATCACAAGATATTATCCTAAAATATAGTTAATAATACTTAAATATTGTGAGACATTATACAATTTTTGTCTTGTTCATAATAATGTTTCCAAAAAATGTTTAAATAGCCTACTTCTAAAATGTTCTAGAATATTCTCAACAAGTCCTTCATTAACCTACAACTTCCTAGGACACGAGATTGACGAGTTAAGACTGTGAATATTACAAATTTAATGTTGAGGTTGGAACGTGGAAGGTATTCTAGGTGAATCTACAGTAAGTAGCATTGAGAGGAGATAGGAAAACTAGTCGAATGAAACACCACCTTTGTTGTAGCCCTCACTAGCAAGCAAGTATTACACCTGACCTAGTGAATAGGTGTGGCAATTTCGGAAAGTCAAACTTCTTAACATTAGCTATGAAAGTAAGCTAAAAACGTTTGCGCAGCAAAATACAGCTGCACTGTATTTTCTTTGGACACAAAGACCCTTAATAATGATTATTAAATTGTAAAGTTTTCATTTTTCTCATCAAATATATATTTCTGATCTTAGGCGTGAAACCATTTCATACACTTTCTTAGTTTTTAATAGACTCCGAAAAACCAATATTCTAATCATTCCATGAAATAATACAAAAGTTATTGAACTGTAGAGTTTGTTACATATTCAAATAGCCTAAGTCACTGTTGATGTCCTCTCATTGATGGCTAAAATTACTGCTGTTCAACACTCATGGGTACTTAAGTTTGTTCAACTAGGGTCACTCACTGACCTGTTTTAACTCGAACAAGACACACCAGCTGTATCTAGTCACATTTTTTTCCTTTTTGGTTTGTTCCAAGACTTCAAGTACTTTTCGAGCTTATTTAGCATTTTTATAATTAAAATATGCAAGATTTTTTTTTACTTAATAGCTAAATGTAACTTTTTTGTGTAACACGAGTCACAAATTAAAAAAGAATTGGTAGAAAGACGCAATGCTAGGTCTAGAGATAAAAAGAATAAAAGAGTGAACGAGTACGAGGTATTCAAGAGGGCAAAGTAAGCTTAGTTCTATTTGACGAGTAAAAAGAAAATCATAAGAGGGTATTATGGTAATTCTTTCATTTCAGATAAGAAAGAAAACTGTGGGTTCAGGGTTGGAGAATAACTGTTTTCAGACCTAAAGATTGTTTCTAAAAGACAATGTAAAGTTGTTAGCCTAATCCTACATAGTATGTTCGTAGACCCTAGTATCATAGTTTGACGAGATTCATTATATATATGTAACAGTTCGCTCAAAAAGAAACACCAACATTAGAAGTTGTGACAAATTTTTAATAAGCCCTTAAATTCCATTGTTTGATTTGCTATGCCGGGATCACAATTGACTTGACATAGTGTTCACTTAATAAGAAAACAGATGCGTGATCACAATTCCCGTAACTTAATGTAACAACTTGAACCGAACATCTGCATTCTAGAGTATATGTATTTTGATCTTAGAATTGTACTATTTATAGTGTTTGTGATATGTGAATGTTTACTCATAGATAATATTGTTTTCTATCAATATAATATATATTTATCATTTAACTTTTTCGCTAAATTTCACTTTCCTATTTTAGTTTAATCTTAAATCTACTAAATAGCTTAATAATACCATGAGTTGTGAAATATATTTTATATTATAGTTGGTCATAAAACCAACAAATGAATTACTAAATAGCCCTGTAGACGTGTCTCGCATCAATGATTGGCTGACTAGATCACATGGGTTGTATCCGAATAGTCAAGTACACTTGACTTGATGCAGACTTGATGACTAGGCTACACTTAAAACACACTTGAGATCAAAGACTGCAACAGACTATTCAAACGGCAAAATATACTTTTCACACCCTTGAGTCCGCAGTGGTGCTTCCTACCAATGATCTTAGAAACTATTTAAAACGCCATTTATGAGCCCTAATTAGTGTAGGCCACTTACAGATTTGTGGTGACATTTTCACTGCGCATGACAAATTAGACAAATCCAACACACCACAACACAATATAATTTTACAACACTACAAAGCAACCACTATATTTAACATATGTTATCAAAGATCACATTACTCTACGAGCTCTCTCTCTAGCAGACAAAAAATTAAACAATTGCCGATCAAACACCGCATCGACGGCGTGTCAAGGGTAACTTGCTGCCACCTTGGACTCAAGGGCGCGTTAGGGGTGTCTTCTTTGTGTATCAGCGTATGCACTTGATTGCATGATTGCTAATGCAAATATCGAGTGAATGTCAAGGGTCAACGGCGTGTGAAGTAGACTAGTCAAATACAGCCATTATATTCTTCATGTACCCTTCACTTAACGTGAAAGACCTCCCAGGACATCTATTGTGTTAAGTGAAATGCAAGTGAACATAAGTTGATCGTGATCCCGGCATTATAGCCCACACTACAGTTCATACCCCAGAAATAGAATGTATTTAATCAATTCTTCTGCACTAAAGACATCTGTTTTTCTCCAACAACTGCAACTTTGAACACAACTTTTTACATGGGCCACAATTCGGCATATATATATGTAAACTATAGGCCTAATTTTACTTGTAGCTTCAGCTCTTATGCAACAGTTCAATTAATCTAATTAATCTTAGAGGCCGTAGTTTAAAAATGACTCGAAAGGAAATGGAAGCAAAAAAAAAAAGTTATAGCTTGTAGAAGACATAAACTTAGCCAAGAGTAGGCCTAGACAGTCAGTGAAAAAATATTATGTAACATTCGAAAAATTAAGTTTTAATGTAATACGACATGATATACGTCTATATCTTAAGTTTAAGTAACCAAAATTGCATTTCCTTATTAAGAAATAAAACACTATGAGGACTATCCTTACTATAAACTTAAAAAGTAAAACAAAAGCAACATGGCCGATGGCGGTACTTGGCGGCACTTTAATAGCGTCGAGAATTAAATCGAAAATTAAAAGTTTTAAAAACAAATTTTGCGCTGAAGGTTGAAACTGGTAGTTAGTAATAAAATGATACTTTCACATTCAAACTAGAGTTAAATAACAAAGTGAAAAAATATATTTTTACTCGAAGGTTTGAAACACGGCCAACATGGACGCAAATTAACCAACAGATTTCATCTACATTTTTATGTATATAAAGATGTAAAGAGAACTTTTAAGATTACCTTTACAAAATTTGAAGAACTTCAAACCAAGTTGCGATAAAAAGAGTAGTTCATTGTAAATAATAAGTTTCAAATACTTTACAATGATACAACGTTCATAGATACAAATCAGCGAAGACAAGTTAAGAAGCGTTAAATACCAACGTTTCAAAGATATTGGCTGAAGTTATAGTTTCTACCAACATAATCACAGCGAAAGGGGAGTGAGAAATAACCTAGCGCTAGCTTCTTTATATTAAACGGGGAGAAACGTCGCACTATAGTCCCTAGCGGAATAGATTCACACTATGTAGAAATAATATAGTGATGTTATAATACTTATAGTCTTATAGTCTACGCCCAGCTTTGTTTACATTATTTTGCCAAAGATTGTCCAAAGTGGTAACTTGTTAAAATAAGTAACAACAGATTACGCAAATTTAATTATTTGTGGGCTTCATAAACAGATTTAATGTTATAACCATTATGCCAGAGCAAAATTTGTTAGATACTAACGTAGATAAGTTGTTTGAAAGTTTATCCATTGGGAAAATTAATGATGTTCGTAAGAAAATACAATCAGAAGTTGAACGAAAGAAGCAGGAACTTAGAATTATTGTTGGGTTTGTAATTTAAAAAATAATTATCAACTCCAAAGACCTAGTTAATAGTATTAATTATATCACTACTTTACCTTTTATCACAGTGTAATTGAGTAAATAATGATAATTGACTAAAACTCATGGTTAATTAATTTTAGAAGTGATGGGAATAATAGGCAAAAAGGGCAGAATTATTTAATTTTTTTGTCATATTACAGAAAATTAAATCTTTATCATCTATGCATACAACAATAGCAAGTTTCCATGTTTAAAAATTAATATTGAAAAGAGAAATTGAAAATAATTGTTACTAAATTAAAACAAAGATTACAGTTCAAGAGCACACATATTTAAACAATGAAAATTGTCACATCATGACACCAAATGTATTTTAGTATTCAAGAGTTTCCATTGTTATTATTATAAACTATCCCACTCAAACAAAATCTAACCCTCCAGCCATTAACATATTTTTCATAAAACTTCATGATTCTGATATGTCTCGCACTAAACCACTGTTTGACAAACACCTCATTTTTATCCCATTAGGCTATCTTGATCCTATTACACTCCTCTTTAAAATATGTTAACGACAGCATCAAGCATATAACCCGAATGGGTAGTAAGATGCGGTGCAAAAAACAAAAAAACCAGCATATACATTTGTATTTATTAAAGCATGAAAGGCTAGGTTGGCTAAGTTAGCTGGGATAGTTTTCATAAAATCATTTATTACTGTGCATCAACACAGGCAACTTATTATTAGGCCTATACACTTTATTGTTATTAGGTGTTTTGTTGTACGACAGGTTCATTCCTTTTGTCAGCGAACTTAGACAGCTAATTCACCCTGTCCTCTGCTTCCTCCTGCAGCTCCCAGAATTTTATTCTTTCCTCCAAATCATCTAATATCTGAATCCTCCTTTCTAAGCTCCTCTTTTCCTCAACCTTGCCTTCTATGACGCCGGGCAGAAGACAATTCCTCCTAAGGATGTGTCCGATCCATATTGCTTTGTATCGAAGAATCACATCAAAAATTGTTCTCTTCTCATGACTTCTTTATTTGTCACCCTCTCTCTCCACCTAATCTTCTCAAGTCTTCTACAACACCACATTTAAGAGCTCTCCAAATATTTATTTTCCATCTTCCTAGGAGTTAAAGTTTCTACTTCATACAGCAGGATGCTCCCAATTTAACATTTAATCAGTTTCTTCCACAGTTCCAAACTCAACATAATGGTCAACAAAAACCTCTTCTTGTCGAAAGTTTCCTTAGCCATGGTGATCCTCGACCTAATTCCCTTGGTGTAGTAGGTATCCTTAGGTAGCCTACTTGAACTGCTCTGTTTTCTAACTCCTGGTTTCAAATTTTGATTTTTAGCGGCTCTTCATTTTGTGAAATCACCATCACTTTTGACTTCTATTGTTGGTCTCCATGCCATATCTTCTCCCTACCTCCACTAGCTGGTCCATCATTTGCTGCAACTCTTCTTTATTTTTCACCATTAATGCTAGATAATCTGCGTATTTTAGTGTGTTGATGACATATTGATACATATTAGTTGTGGGGTTCCCAATCATAAAAAGAAATTAAAATAGGCCTACTAATTTTGCTATCAATATAATTTTACCATGGTTGTGTGTAGGCTCTATATATGGTAAACCATATCTAATATACTATAATATGACATAAAAATTTTAGATTACTACCCTCTTTAAGTATTATTCTTAAGATGGGTAAAAATCTAACAGAATCATTAAATGAACTTAAATTTAAAAATTGCTAGAAAAACTAAATAGACCTACACCACTTTTCTCCATATATGTATAAGTTAATAAATTTTGGGAATAACACAAAGTCCTTGCATATTAAATATACCATAGGCTACCTAATTACATCTTAGCATATCTATTGCCTACAGTCAATAGGCTATTGAGGGCCATAAAAAATTGATGCTAGGTTGTTAGGCTCACAATAGATTATTGCCAGTGATTTTGATGTTCAAATCTAGCCAGTTTCCTTTGTTTGATTTACCATTCAGAAGCAGGTTTTCCATAATATATCCATCTTGTTGCACCTTCTCACATTTACCTATTAAATAAAATAATAAATAACCATATAAATAATATTAAAATACTAATGAAAATAAAATAGGGATTGTTCTAGAAAGATTTCTAATTCATAGCTTGAAGATTTGTCCAACCACCTCCTAGGGATAGGATACTCAAAATATCTCAGTACCGGTATATTCACTTTGTGTAAAAGTAGGACCACCTTATAATCTCCTACCTAAAAGGTTAATAGTGTTACCTTAGTAGGGGCCCAGTAAGAAAACAGAGGATTAATAATCAATTTCATTATGGTTATACAAATCATCATCATCATCATCGTCGTCGTCGTCATTGTCGTTGATTTCCTGCCACTGGCATGATCTCTCTCGAACATAAGCCCTCTACACTCCCTTCAGTCAGCCGTCCCTGGGTCTTCCTCTTGGCTTCCTGCCTGCCATCTCCATTTCGAGCATTCTCCATGGAATCCTCCCCTCTCCCATCCTTTTCACATGTTCATACCACCCCAATCTCACCGTCTCTATCCTATCCTGCAGGGGTTCCTCCTTCACTCTCTTTCTCACTCTGTCCATTCTTCTCACTCCTAGCCTACTGCTCAGAAATTTCATCTCACATGCCTGTGTCCTGCTCTTATCCCATTCTTTCATTACTCAGGTTTCTAATACATACTAAGCGTATAACCCGAACGCGTAGTAAGACGCGGTGCTAAATAATAAATAATAATAAATAATCTAATACATACTGCAACAATGAGACATGGTACACCCTGTAGGGCCTACATCACTCCTATGCACGTCGGTGGCACATTTCTATTCCAAACCAGGCTTCTCATGATTTTGTAAAAGTTCTTTGTTTGCCTCCCTCTTTTCCCAATTTCTCTCTCATTTCCTCCTCTTTCTTATACCATACTTCCCAGTTACTTGAAACTTTCCACTTTCTTCAGTTCTTCTCCTCCTAATGTTATCCCCGTCATGTCCCTTTTTCCCTTCTGTGCTGTAATCACTAATTTACTCCTTTTTACATTAACTACATTCTATACTGTCCAACTCCCTCATTCCATACATCCAACTGTTCCTGCACTTCTAGCTCCTCGTTTCCCCAAATAATCAGGCTATACGCTGATTAAATGATAATTAGTTAATCAATTAAATCAGTAATCAGTTAAGATGTATTTTTAACACCCTTATGTTACAATGTCTTCTTCTCTGATATTTTTTAAATTGTAACAATAAACGTAATTACTATTCACAGAGAGAGATATCGAGACCTGATTGAAGCAGCAGACACTATAAGTGATATGAAGAAAACAGCTGAAGGAGTGATTAGCCACATTGAGGAGATGAGTGTCAAATGTCAGCAGCTTCAGCTTAGACAACTTTATGGTTTCAAGGCTGACTCGGCTCACATCAAGTCTTCAAGGTGATTTAAGTGTAATTGACTCAAATATTGTGTTAGGCAGTTGAATATTCCTTTGTCAGAAACATAAGTGTATCAGTAAACCAATTAAGATAAATTATAGTTTTAGTGATACCACGCTGATAGCCAACACTTAGAAGTAAAGCCTAAAAATATAATATGATTTTTGTGACTTAGCCTACAATAGATTTGTGAATTCTTGAAATGAGATAATATGTTATAGGAACCGCACCAGTATTGGCTGATCACCAGTTAGCTGTCAAATCACAATAAAGAAGCTTTGAAAGCACTTTAAAATAAATGTAAATTACAGTAGGTAGCTATCCAGATCACTCACTACCATTAGGTTATATTTAGTTCACAGCCGTAAAATTTTACATTTATCTAAGTAACAGCTGCCTAACATCATGGCTTGCCAAATAAAGTAGGCTATTTAAAAAATATCCATGAGTTAATAGCTTCATAAACTGTTATTGATTTGAATGTTTTGAACAGAGTCAAGTGCTGGAAATAAATCCACTGTGAATTTTTACTATTATGTTGTTTTATTTTAACTTTCAGCAGATTTTATCTTTAATATGCCATTAATTTTGGTACATTATACTCTAGTTTATCACAGCACAAGAATTTATATGCAACTGCAGTTCAAATCAAGATCCTTGTGGATATTCCGGAGCAAATCTGGAGTGCATTGGAGCAAGAAGACTTTATTTTGGCAGCTCAGTTGTTTCTGTTTGCCAGACACATAAGTACAGGTAGTCTATAACTCAAATCACACTACCCTCATTGAGTTTATAAAGCTATCAGGCTTTATTTAACTGAACTGCTAAAAACATAATATTCTTGGTTTACTTGCTTACTAATTATATACATCAAATGAGTTATATGCTCAAACTATAATTAGGATGTCACTTAGTGTGATAAAATTATCCATTAATGGGTGATTGTCTACAAACTGGGGCTTTTAATGTCCCTACACTCTTATTATATATAATTCCTATGTAGATGTTTTATACTTGAAAGTTTATTAAGTTGTTGTAATGTTAATTTAATTCTAACATTAATTTCTTTCTAATAGTTATACATTTAAATTTTAAAAAATATGTATGTGTAAAACATCGTTCCCCTGTATTGTCCTATCTACAGATTCAGTAACTAATCAATTAAATACTCAAATAAATAAAGCAATTTTTTTTTACTTTATACAATATATTAGTACTTTTACTGAAATGTATTTTAAATTATTAGTTTTTATTAAAAAAACACTTTTAAACATCTTAATTTGAGCTTTATATGTTGTCTTCAGTTTTCATCTGTGATTTCTATGGTAGATCATTAATTAATTTCCTAGTTAAGAGATAAAGCTATACGCTATTCATGACCTAAGTTTACTTGGATGACAGCTCAAAAAGTAACTAGAAAATAGTCCCTAAAATATCACTACGCCAACAGCTGATATCTGCCACTGTCACTTGGGACAGCTGTTATGAAAACATATGGAATATTATAGTTAACCACAGTAATTTAGGCCAATATTATGCCTCAAAGAATTTTGAAATTGAAATTTTTGAATGACTTGGTGATCTGTAACTTCTCTTCTTTTTTTCTCCTGGGAACTCATTATAAAAAAAAAACACACACAAATCTATCCACAAATAAAAAGAACCGCTTATAAAATTTCGTGAGATTAAAGTTAGATTAAACTTATATTTAAGTTTGATAAAAGATAAAAGTTTAAAGTTAGATTAAAGTTAGATTAAAGTTAAATTAATGTTAGATTAAAGTTATTTTAAAATAAGTTTAAAGTTATATTAAAGTTAGATTAAAATTAACCAAATTAGGCCTAATAGGCCTATGTATTCGAACTAAAGAGACAATATCTCTATACACAAAGTTATTCTTAAAATAATTAGTAATATGATCTAGGATTAAGTTTTTTTACGTTAATACAGAAGCCCAATAATTAAAATAAAAGGTAATTTAACTTAGTTATAAATTATTATAAGTTAGAGTAAGGCGTGGACCTAACAAACTAGAGACTTAATTTAAAGTTAAAAATATAATAAACGCGCACAGTAATAAATTCTATGAAATATATTTAAATTAAACAAAGTCTTAATATTTATTTGAGGTCGTTCACAAAGCTTATTTATCCTTCTATTCAAGTTAAAATAATTATTATTCCGAGCACTTTCACAAAAGGTCTAACAAATTTGGCTTTAAAATGGCGACCAACGAATATTAGCCATGTGGTTGATGATGACGCGGACAAGTTGTTTAAAATGGTGTATCCTCGCAGCAGATGATTATATTTTATTCAGTTAAATATTTCTAAAAACAATAAACTAATAATAAAATAGTTAATCATATATAAAATAAATTACAAGTATTTTATCTTTACCAAGTAAATACGATGCCTTTATTAAAAGGTATTAATGCATGCACTATATTACACATCATAGATAACATTCCAAAACAAAGAATAGGTACTTTTAATATATGTTTAAAATATTGTTTCGGATTGGGTAAAAAGAAATTGTTAAAAGTAATGAAATAATGTGAGAAAACTTAAGTTTAAGTTATTTTAAATGTAAAATATAACATGTAATTAAAAAACTTAACATTCATAACAAAACAGTGTTCTTTTACAAGTGTTGGTAACCTAAAACCTAAACATATGATTTTTGAACTGTCATCCAGGTAAAGACCTATCGTGAATGAATTATAGCTGCATTATTGTTGAAATAAATAATTAAAAGAAGTTGTGCAGTTGACATTTCTATTCTAATACTTGTCTTTGTATGTGTATATTCTTTTCTGTGTTCATTGTTGCTCTTAAATGTTGCACTTTCACTATTGAAAGCATCATTCCCCTGGTGAGTTTAAAATACTCTTTTATTGTAATATCAAGTTTATATGTTATCAACAATAAAAACAATAATAATATATTTCCATAGACATATTTTTAAGTATTTTAGAATAAACCAAATGGATAATTCAATCTCATTACCTCTAAAATTCTTTTTTCCTCATCCCTACCCCATTAGAGTAATAATAATTTATGTATATAGCCTGAACAGACAGTAAGATGCGGTGATGAAAAAAGTAGAGCATTGATTAAGAAAAAAATATTTAACATTTAACATATGACCCTTAGCCCCAATTAATTTGGTTAATCGATACTCTAAGTTGTATCTTACTCTAACTAAAATTAATATGTATGCACAGCATTAATATGGAGATATGTAGTTTAATTTTAATCTTAGTTCTGTTTAAGATGCTAATAGCCTAAAGTTTAAAGCGTCTGTAAAAACAGTTATCACTTGTCACAATGGGACTATTCTCACTTGGTTAGGTACTACATTTATAGCCCCATTAAATCTTTCAAAGTTATTAAAGAAATGGTCTAAATAAAAATTCCTAAACTTACAAGTTAAAACTTTAGTCACTTACAAACTTAGTGTGTGTTGTCAGGTCTTCAGTTGCAAGGCAGTACAGAGGGAGGCATCGACTCCCAGAAAGTGGTTCAGTGGTTTCCCGTCATAGTGCGGCAGTGGAGCACGATCAGTCATTTCCTACACACTATCCTAGAGGGCTGTCAACGGACACTACAGTCTCATCAACTCTCGCCACAGGTCACTACTATAGACTTCATTGGGATTCCATTGCTAAGCCTGACAGGGCTGCTCTCTTGGCTTTCAAGCAGGGCGCATTGTGGTTTGGGGCCCACCATGAGTAGCAACTAAGAAAAGTAATTTTATGAGTAATTTTGAGTACTATTTATAAATACCAATACAATACATTTTCACTCATTTAAACAATTGGTCATTCACAAGGTTTTAAAATAGAAAATAGGATGTTATGACAGTTTTGAAAGCTTTTACAGCAAAAAGTAGCACTTAAATATTTCAAAGCACAAGTGGAGGGTTCCTCGTCTTGAAAAACAACGAAAATCTACCCATTCTATACATAACATACATATTTATTTAGACTTATGGTAGGAACTAGAGAAGGTAGAATTTATAGGAAATGCACCAGAATTTGTGTGAAGGAAGGGTAAAAAATCATATAAGAAAAAAACTTGGTACACTTTGCTAGCAAACTAAACTTGATAAAACCAACATTTTGTTGGCATGCACACCAATTTAAGTGATATTAAAAAAAAAATCAACCTTTTTATATCTTAAATTTCCTAAATTATTACATGTCTGATTGAGTAAGTTTTGAACAATGTAAATTTATTGTATGTTAAAATTTAAAAAAAAAGTAATATTATTAATTTGTTTTTAGCAAGTGGGTAGATTTTATAAACAATATAAATTTCTAATAAACATTAGTAACAAATTTATTTTTTAAATTCCCTCGTCTGATAATATTTTATAAAAGTTACATGAATCATATTGGGTACTATTCTAATTACAATGCGTTAGTTTTTTGAAGCAAATGATTGCTCTGCAACAATATTGTTTTATTCACTATTTAAATTTCTAGATCTTGTACGTTATTACAATACGTCTGTTCTGTACCAAGATTCAAAGTGTAACTCTTTATTTTATATACATTAAATATCACATCTTAGGACGATCAAAAACATGTATTACTATGTCAAGAAATATTAATCAACAGATACTATACATCCATTAACTCTACATTTATTTTAGGTGACCTGGTGGTCTAGGGGTAAGGTGTCTGACTTCTGTGCTGAGGGTCCGGGGTTCAATCCTCGGTCCCGGCACAGATTTATCTGATTGCCAAACCCTTCCTTCACCTCTGACAAGACGTGTATTAATCACAACTTGTGAATGTGAGGAATGCTAGGCCTCCACCGTGGTTCGGATCCCACGTTAAACTGTAGGTCCTCCATTTCATCTCACAATCACCCTACCATTGCACATTAGCGTAAGTGCGTATAACCCGAACGGGTAGTAAGACGCGGTGCTAATAATAATAATAATAATAATACATTTATTTTTAGCGCAAAGTGGTCAAGCCAAGTCCAAATAACAACGTACCTTGTCCATATACTCCCTGTTCTTACATTTGTGGACCCCAAAAAACTAGCTTTATTTCTCTTCATTGACCAACAAGTAGTTACTGATTTTTTTAAAAACATTTGAATTGCTTATTAAGGAACGTTTAAGAATATTTAGAAAAATAAAATTCAATTTTAAGTAAATTTAAGTTGGACAAGTTGTACTAGACTGACATGAAAGAAACATAAACATTTAATATATATATGATATTTGTATATATATATATATGATATTTGTAAAAGATTTGGTGATATTAATTACAAGTTATGATACATTTTAATTAGGAATATGTTGAAATTGTAACAAACATCTAAAAAAATTAGGTACATTTTAGTCAAAATTACACATAAAACTAAGTTGATAAAATCAAAGGATGATGTGACCGTGCATATATTGAATATTAATGTATAACTCTTGAGAATTGACAGAAAAAAGTTATTAAATTTGAAAAATAAAAATTGAATTTATTTCTTAGGAGACTAGTATAGTGTAGTTATGTCATGTTATTCAGGAAACTAGTCTAGTTTAGTTTCCTAAATAACATGACATGGGATACTCAAGCACATAGTTTTAATTTCTGACCTGAGGATGATGCCATTGATGCAATGAAACATGTCATCAAATTAACTGCTCATCACTTGCAGCCAGAAATCAAAGAACAGGGAACTAACTACAGCTAATAAATAAATTCAATTTTTATTTTCCAAATTAAATCACTTTTTTCTTTCAATTCTCAAGAGTAATACATTAATATTCACATCAGCCTTTGATTTCATTGACTTAGTTTAAAGTGTAATTTTGACTAAAATGTCTATTTTAAAATGTACCTAATTTTTTAGATGTTTGTTACAATTTCAACATATTCCTAATTAAAATGTATCATAACTTGTAATTAATATCACCAAATCTTTTACAAATATCATTTAAATTTTGTGCATATATATTATATTTACATGACATATTTATGTTTTTCTCACGCCAATCTAGTACAACTTGTTCACTTAAAACTGAATTTTATTTTTCTAAAGTAATTACTGAGACGTGGTAAATAACAAAAGGGGTGGAGCCTACACTTGCTTCTCAAGCAGGTGTTCAACACAGAAGTAAAAGCTAACTCCAAAAAAACGAAAATATACAATTCTGGACCTACTTTTATATGAATAAAATAAATAAAATATGAGGATACGAGATCTGAATCTAATTAAGTTAAAAATAATTTTAACCAATAACAGGGATGGGGAAATCTACATAATTTCAATTTATTAATTAAATAAAATGTAATGCTGCTATTTATTTTCCCACTGTATGCAGGTGTCTACCATCCGGGAAAATCAGGGAAAAGGGGAATTAGCCGTGAATTTGAAATGATCGAGAAAAAACGGGAATAAGCCGGGAATTTGGTAAATTACAATAAAAATCTGGGAAAATGTGGTTTTACTCAAAATATGAAATATAATATTCATTAAACAGTAAATAATAATGTTATTCAAACTGTAGTTTTTTTGTAGCTGTGTAATATATTTTATAATTCCTAATAAACAATGTTAATACAAATTTAAAAAAAAATTGTTTATTTAATTTTAAAACTTATTATTATTCATAAAAAAAGATTAATAGAAAAATTAGGGGGTAGGTGGGTGAATTAGAAGGATGTGACATACTTTTTAGTCAGGAAATTTAGGAAATGATCAGGGGAAATCGGGAATAAGTCGGGAATTTCATTGGTCAAGTTGAGTAGACAACCATGTGTGTGTTTTAACAATGTATACTTATTTTTGCAGGAAGCGTCAAGTTGCTTAAGCACATTGGTACTCTTGGAAGGGTTAACTTCTGTAGAGTTGCTCAGTAAGTTCCTGGAACTGCGCACTCAAGCTTTACAGCAAGTTTTGCCATCTGATCAACATGTCAGCGTGAAAGTATGCATCTCGACCAGTTTAAGACTGCTTGTACAGACCATCATGCTTCTTCATGCTTGCTTCTATGGTGGGTTTCAGACTGCAATGTTTACCATGCTAACCATGTTTATCTACATTTATTGAGCTATTTGAGGGTTATCCACATTGCAAGGCATTTTTTCCTAAATAGTTTCTCACTCCATGCAAATGCAGGTACACATCCTCTAACATTTTACTTCCTATCCCATGTAAATATTCATAAAGCCAGTAGCCGAGCCAGGTAGTAAGATATTGTGAGAAAACAAATTATTGTACCATAATTAAAAATTTAGAATTTCCATATATGTTAACAATCTATGCAGCTAAAATGCTTTATTTGTTTAATTTTTTATTATTGGATCTACCCATAAAGGTCATACAATAAATGCTTTAGTTAATATCATTCCTAAATAAGGCATTAAAATTAATTACTGCTGGGATAATTTGTTTGATGCCTACCCTTATATTCAAAGTTCACAATTAAAACACAACAAAACACATGGTAATTTGGTAATTTTTGGGGTACATCACCAGAAGAAAGTAAAAATAAAACAAAAGTCTGTTAATAGTCTGTCTTTTTATTTCTTTGTCCTATTATAGGCCTTTGCTCCCCATTCAAACTGTATCTAGTAATTTCATGGTTTTCCCTTTTCTTTTTTTACTAACTGTTCACCATGCACATTCCATTTCGTGCACACATTCCCAGTAACCTTATACCTTCCTTGTTTCTCTCGCCATTTGTCATGTCCTAACACTTCCTCAAAACTTTCTTTCTCATTCCCAATTTGGGCATTACGGTCTCCTATCACCCCTTGCCTTTTCTTTCCCAAGTACCTTTCTAATTCTTCCTAAATTTTTTTATTTTTCCTTCTATTCCAAAAGGCATTCAACTTGCGTAGCATCCACCTGCAGAGATTCTATTTATTTCCCTTTGTCTATAATTTTTTTTTTTTAGTAATTCAATCACTAATCCACTCCTCTTTTTCCCACACTATCCTCAGTACCACCCCTTCACCATTTCTCCTCCATTATTTATTACCCGCCTCGGTGGCATATTTGGCTAATGCGCTAGATTCGTGTTGGCTAGGCTGCCAATGGAGGAGATTGAGGTTCGAACCTCAGTTGGATGAACTGTAGGGGTTTTTCCCTAATGGTTTTCCACTCTACTTTCACGCAAATGTGGTTCACTTCCTCAAATTCAACCTTCCCAATTCCTAATCCATTAGCATAATTAGTACTTAAGTGATAACCGAACGGGTAGTAAGACGCGTTGCTAAATAAATAAATACATTCATTATTTCCCATTAAGTGTAAAAAGTAAAAACACTAACACATATTTAATAACACTTCACTATTTCAATGCTTTAATGGTAGCTTCCTCAGGAAATAATAGTAATAAAGCTGATAATTTTGAAGTATTTGTAGATATATGCTAGTATTTTTACTTTTATTTGTACTTAGTTTTTTTAACATTCCATCATATTTATTTAACTACATATCTATTTAGAATATATTGACAGTTATAATAAAAATTAACTCCACAGAAGAAGAAGGGGGTGAGAAATGTTCCCAATCTGAGCTGGGTATGGTGTGGAAACAGTTGAGAAACCTTGTGGGAAATGATGCTCCCCCGTCCATCGAACTGGTTAATGTAAAGACTCTGTTGTCTACAAGTTCCTGTCCCCACTTGTTCAAGAGTTCAGGTTAGATTATTAAATAGTGATATAGTTGTTGACTCATGTATGCTGCTAATGTGTTAAATGAAAATAACAACCATTGGGGTTCATCAAATTCAAAAATATTACTTGGTTTTGTGCTGATGGCACGAATCAAAGAAATCAAGGAATACAATTCACACACACTAATACTTTTAGTAAAATTATGTGAACATGGTTAATTTTTTTTAAATGTTAAAAATAAATTATTATAAATACCTATATATTTTGTAAAGTTTATATTTTATCTTTGAATTAATATTTTGTTTAGTTTTTCACTAAAAGGAAATTAAAGTCAACAGTGTATGTAAAATGTTTTCAACTTGTTGATCTTCCAATTTGTATTTTTAGCACAAAAAATCTTCAACAAATAGTGGAAATGTATGGTTAAGCAATAATAACATCTATAACCATACTCATATGCACTAAAATGGTTGTGATTGTGCTACTTGCAGACCTTCAACCAGCAAACCGGTAGAGCCGGTGTCCCCAGATGAGATGCGCGATCATGTGACCTTGTGGCTGAAGTGGGTGCAGGTGTTTGTGCAGCAGGGGGTCACCTCACTTCTGGCGCTGGTGAGCTCTGTGCGAGGGCTGCAAGCTATCAGAGAGGAAGCAGTAGGGGTGGGGGTAATCGAAGGTTGGGATGACATCTGTCAACACCTGTTGCTCTCTCAAGGTCCCACCTTTGGGCAAACTATTTCCAACCACTGGTGACTCAACGAGCCAAGACTATCATCAGCAGCCATTGGGAGGCAGCACTTGCAGACCTTCATGACAAGCTGAGGAGAGCGGCTGATGATGTGGGTTGTGACAAGTGAGTGTTAGTTTGGTGGGAGAAAGAATCAATAGATAGCAAGTTCTCTACACACTAGAGCAAGACTAACACAATACAACTATACAAATTTGTAAGCTCTGGATAAATCCAAAACACCCTCTTCGATGATCAAATTGCTTAAGGTTTCACTCCAGCATTAGACTGGACTGCCAAAGACAGGAGATGGAGGTTTGAATTACATTTGGGTGTATTGAGAGTGTTTTTCCTAGATGGTTTTCCACTCTCGATCCACATAAATGCGTACAATTTCTATAAATTCAACCTTCCTCATCCCACACACATTAGCTTAAATAGTACATTTACTTACAAACCAAACAGGTAAAAATAAAGACTAAAGAAAAATAAATTGATAAGAGTAAATTTAATGAAGAAAGCCCACTAGGGAAAGAGGAAAAATGTGGGAAGAATCCAATGCACAAAGGTGACATCTTCTTCCTTTCTTCTGTCTTCTAGAGTAGAAGTAGTAACACAAACATTTAAACACAAATACAGTAATATTTCGTAGGGGTCTGCGAGCTTGGGTTTTTTCATTCGAGTCGAGTATTTTGAAAAGCTCCCGAGCTCGAGTATACTCAACATTTTAAAATATTAAAAAGTATGTTAAAACACATTTTCTTAAAATATGAATCACACTTATTTTTAATACTTTAAATACTTTTGAAGTAAAAAGAGTTAAATAATGGAAATATTGGTTTTTAAATTAGAAATAACACTTATAAAACAATTTAAAAATAAGAACAACACTAAAATAAAAATCAAATAAAAAAACAATTGAAATAGTTTCAACACTCATGTCTTTAAGGACATTAAAATTACACTAACAATTTTAAAAAAGTTAATAAAATGAATAATTGCATGATGGCTTGGAAATGTGTAACAAGATAGTGTAGAAACACTGTACAATAATGTAAAGTAATTCATAGTGATAAATGTGTTTTTATATCTAGGCCTAACCTAACTATCCTTTCAGGTTGACTTCCTTTAACTATCACTTTAAATTATTGTAGAGTGTCTCTACACTGTCTTGATAAAAAGTTAATAAAATTGACGTTTTAATTAGCTAATATTTCCCCAAAATATGCTTCAATAACTTAATTTACCCTATAAGAAAACGTAAGAATCATAAACAATTAGCGTATAACCCAAAGGGGTAGTAAGACGCGGTGCAAAATAAATAAAATAGACAATTAGAAATTTGAAGTGTTTTGTATTTCGTTTATTATTCCTTAGTGTAATCGTGCATGATCACGGCTTCTGTTTCATTTCCATTCCTCTATGAGCAGTTGCACATGCGCATTGTACAGGCTCTCATTAAACATTATTTTTTTGAGAAATTTACTTCAATTCAACGAATAATGCTTATAAAAGTTGATGCTGATACTTTAAAATTAAAAATAAGATGACAAATAATATTTCTAGCAAACAATATAAAATTGTAAATGCTTTTTTAATATAAATGTGGTAAGTTTGTTAAATATGTATTGCAATAAATAAGATCAACATTGATTTTAAACAGGCTAGCCAACATAGTTCTGTAACTAAACTAGAGCTAGTTTTGTAACTAAACATATTAATTAATAATTAATCAAGTTTGAAAACATTCAATATAATAATATATTCTTGATATTACATTTTTAATTTAACATACATGATTATTTTAGAAAGGGACCAGGTAAAAAAAATAAAAAGAATCATTCACTTATTTAGTAATCTTCTTGCTATTTTTATTTTCATTGCTTTGTCATGGCAATACAAGTAAACAACTTTAATCAAGTATAATTCAAAATGGACGACAATATTGAATAAATTTACCGGTCGAAAGTGGTTTTAAAGCTCTATTATGTTATTAATGTGAAAATTGAAATTGATTTTTAACAATTTTTTTAAGTAACCAAATGATTTATAAGTGGAAATGCGGATATTATCTCAATATAATAGACTATGCTTACTATTGCGTTTTAAAAATTGATTATTAAGTACATCAAGTGGAAACTTGAAAATGACGAGCCTACAAAACTTTCGATCTCGATCTCAAGCTTAAGCGACAAGCTTGGCTCGAAGCTCGGAATACAAGTACTCGCAGAGACCTAATATTTCGGCATTGTTGCCTTTATCAAACACAAAGAGAAACAAGGGAATACACTTCACGCAAACATTGGATTACCTTATTTTGGATGAAAAAAAGAAACTGTTAGAAAAAATTAAATTTCCTAAGACTGAATAATGATATCTATTCACAATTCATGTTTTATTAAGTATATAATTGAGTACTAGGGGGCTTGGCCATTTGCCAATTTGAATCAAAATTTAAATGATACTCAAAGTAGACTCTCGATTATTCAGGGTTGCAATAACTGGACTGCGAATTAACCAGGGCAGTAAAATTTTCATAACTTTTTATTAACATCTCAAAATAATTAGGGGTGGACGGGATCTCGAACACTCTGGTAAAATTCATGAATTTATCAATTCCCTTAGGTCTGGGGGGGGGGGATTGATCCTTTCCCGAAAAGTTTCAGGTGGCTGGGATGGGGAGGGGGTTATTTTATCACTTGTAGAAAGACAAACAAGTTGGGAGGTCGTGGCTTATTGTGCTCTGTCTATCAACAATTATTTGTTAAGTTCAGCAAGTGAAAGATCTTGAAAGACTTAAAGAAGGATAGAAATATATTCTATCTTTTGGGGTGTGGAAGTAGCTTGCCAAGGTCAACCATTTATGAGAGATCAGGGTGGCGAGCCATACTTGGAGTAAAGTATAAGGGGTGTTAAACAAGCACCTTTAAGGGGTATTAAACTTAGGTAACCTTAAAGATGTGGCCGAAGTGAGCGCGAGTAATTTTAGTTTTTATAGCATTCAATTTTTTCAGACAGAATAGGCCTAAATCAATTGTTACTCCAGTAGCAACATAGAGTTTAGTTTTCTGCACATGCTTATATCAACAGATCTTGAATATCTATGAAGGGTGACCTGGAATTTTATCAAAATCTTTTCTATTCATTTAAAAAGTTTTGACAACATTCCAGGGCACCCTTGACAGATATTCAAGATCTGTTGATATTAGCATGTGCAGAAAAATAACTCTATGTTGCTACTGGAGAAATATTTGATTTAGTTTGGCCAAAAAAACGTAATGCTATAAAAACTGTAAAATTACTTGCACTCCCTTCGGCCGCACCTTAAGGGGTTTTAATAAACCTAAGTTACTTTTATGGAGTTTCGAACCTAGATAATATTTTGCAGTTTCATACTTAGAGCACATTAAAGAGGTGCCAAACATTATGTTTTGTAGTTTGTTTTTGCACTCTACAAATAATTAAATATAAAACACCATTTTTAAAAGAGATTAACTAATAAAAATAATTTCCATTAAAAATGTAATAAAACTATTTGACTTATATTATTTGATATTAATTCAAAATTTTGTTATTTAATTTGATAAAAAATTCTGTTTGCACACCTCTATTTTACTATTTTATTCTTACTATTGTAATCAACACAGCCTAAATTAAGGCGTGTGTTTGTTTAACATTTGTTGTGTTCTGGATTGTGAATGATAAAACAAGTATTGCAAGGTGTTGTGATTAGCCAGTAAACAAATAGAATATATGCTCTGACAACATAAACAGTGTGTCAGCATTCCTCAAGGTAAATCAGGCTAGAAGCGAGGATAAGTAGTAGTGTATCCTAGCTAACGGCTGATTAATCAACATCGAGTCTAGGGAGTCACTGTCTGTTTTTAAGGGCATTACTACCACTCGCAACTCTAGAGATTCGCATGGATACATGACTTCAGCTTTATTACGGTAGTGTACGTTAAGCAGCCTTGTTTTGTCGGCACAGAGGCACAGACGTAAGCTGATACTCCGTGGGTCAACTGTTTGAACTTAGGGTTTGATAATTTCGTTGGCTGGTCAGTGATGAAGCATCTGAGTAGCAAGGGCTAGGATGTGTTGATAAGCTTGCAAAAAGAGCAATACATTCAGTAGAGTTCTCTTCGAATACATTTCTGACAGGATATCCGTCAATTACGTCCGTAGTTGGTCTATCATTATGAAAAATTTAAAATTTTTATGATTGCAATCGTTTGTTCTGGATTGTTCCGAAAAAATTTTTGTTTGTTCCATTTGATAAATCCACAAATGGTGTGTTTATATTGGGATTTGGGGGGGCAACTTCACGATAGACCCCCCCCCCCCCCCAATACACTTTGGAAAATTGACATTTACATGGTTGCGATAGAGTTTGTTCCGCAAAAAGTTTCGTTTGCTGTATATTTGTTCTTGCACAAATGGTACGTGAATTTGAAACTTTGTTTACTCATGAGGGGCCAACTTCATGGAAACCCCCCCCCCCTAAAAAAAACCTTTTAAAAATTCATGGTGTTTTGATTGCACTCGTTTGTTCCGGATTGTTAGACACAAATTTTTGTCTGTTCCGTTTTAAAAAGCCCACAAATAGTATGTTTACATTGTGGGGGAGAGGGGCCAACTTCATGGTAGCCCATTCCAGTTTTAATAATATCCAGGAACTTATGTTAAATTAGTATATTTTTAAATGATATCGATATTTTATAATGCATAGATACTCAAACCTATTCTTTTTAATCAAACAGTTGTAGGGATGATAAGATAATGTTGAAAATTAACTATGTATCCTAATTGTTTGTCATGTTTGTAAAATCCACATAACCGATTAGACGCTGAAATTAAACGGTGAAAAGTTGCGTTGGGATGGGAATTCTTTTAAAGTAAATTTTTGTAAATCATTATTATATTTATGAGAATGCAAGAGTTTATCTGTTAAAAGACTTTATTGCATAGCTATTTTTAGTTTCCATTTGTAAAGAACGTTTTTGATTTAGTCATGTGCATTCATTTCAATTTTTTGTTTAAATTCTTAGTTTGTTTTTTTGGCAAATTTGTAGCAATTTTTTTAGAATTTCAGGCTATTCTATAGATATTTTTAATCACTTTTTTGAAAATTTATTCTGGGTCCGCTTAGTAAATTTTGTTTTGAAAAAAATATTTTTATCGTCAAGGAATTTCTTAGTCTTCTTCGTGTCAGAGTTGGACTAGTTGACATTTTCTTCCAATCATGTCTCTTTGTGGTCAAAGATACTATTTACTACATCTTAACAGTAATAGTAGCAAACAAAAGAAAGGTGCGATGTCAATACTTTAGGGTAACCTAGTTATGAGCTCTCTTGAGGGGGTAGGAGATCTCGTGTATCTTTCGGTAATTTCACAACTGCACAAGTAGACGAAACCAATCTTTTGGAGCTTAGGAGGAAGTGAGGTCCATAAAAATACTTTTTTTACTATGAGTTTTATGGCATGCAATAAGTTGTAGACCAAGATCTCCCTAGTTTTTGTATTTCTGACTTGCTTCGCCTTTTTATTGCTTTTTTGTGCATAATGAGTGAATCAAAGGCAATATTTTTCATACTTTGTGGGACAATTCTTTACTTGGGCTCTGTGTGACCATACAGATCGCACACACAAAAGGCCATCATTACTAGTGACACTAGTTTTTTTAGCATTTGTAAGAGATATAAGAACTAACAAACTAAAATATAATGCACAATAATCTGGAACAAACGAATAAAGTTATAAAACCAAAATTACAAACTTTGTTATATTTTATCTAGTTGAGGGAAGGAAATGGAGCTTAGCACAGTGATAAAAATATATTAATTTTAAAACTATCAACATGAAATAAACACATTTTTTAAAAATAAATTCAGAACAAAATAAAGATAAACATGTCAAGGAACTCAAAGAAACTAACAACAAACTTTAAATAAAAAATGTTCAAGTTTTGAAAGAATGTGAGAGAGCTACTACTAGAAAAATTTATCGAGGCTTTACAATAGGAATAAATGAAAATCTTCGCAAAAAGAAATCTAAATGAACCAAGAACGAATTATTGATTGCAAAGATAAAATATCGATTTTTAAAAGTTGTGTGTGTTCATGTGGCGAATATGGTTGCCATAAAGGTGTCAATCCACACTCCTAGGGTAAATAAATCTTGTGTTTTCCTGCCAAAACGAAATGTGCGTTTATTTTAAGGAACCATCCGGAACAAACTAAGAACAAACGATTGCAATCATAACTTTTTTTAATGTTATTAGGGGAAAAGGACGGTGAAGCAGCTTCATGGAGGTCCAAAATAAACATATCATTTGTGAACGTATAAAAACGGAAAAACTGATTTTTTGCGGAACAATCCGGAACTAGCGAAGAAAAAACTATTGTAATCATAAAAAAAAGTTTTTAAAAGGGGAGAAGGGCGAATTCATGGATGTCAAATGTTAAAGTATGATAATTAATTTTGGGTACGTATAAAGACGTAATTTTTTTTTTCAAACAATCTGAAACAAACGATCGCAACCATAAAAATTTCAATTTTCAAAAGTGGGAGGGAGATATCGTAAGTTGGCACTACCAATGTAAACATATCATTTGTGAGATTATCAAAACGGAACAAACTAAATGTTGTTGGGACAACCCGAAACAAACGAATGCAATCGTAAATACATGGATTTTTCAAAGTGGAGGGGCTACCGTGAAGTTGGCCCCTCACGATTAAATAAAATGCCACAAGTTCATGTCCCATTTGTGCAAGAAAAAATGCTGAACAAACGAGCCTTTTTGCGATACAATCCGGAACAAACGATTGCAATCATAAAAATGTAAATTTTCCAAAATGGGGGGCTGCCGTGAAGTTGGTCCCACCAATGTAAACATATCATTTGTGGGCCTATCAAAACAGAACAAACGAAAATTTTGCGGAACAATCCGGAACAAGCGAAGAACAAACGATTGCAATAAAAAAAACTTGAATTTTTAAATTGGGGTAGGGGGGGCAAACCGCAGACATATTTTTTTCACAGTTGGACCTACCCATGGTACAAATGGTGGGATTATTTACATTTGGTTAAGAAAATATTAAATATCTATCCATTCCTGTTATATTATTTTTGATGGAGGTATCGTTCTCATCAATAATTTAGGTATGTCATCATCACTTTCCTATACAACTCAAAATTCTTCATTTTCTATTGAATTAATCTCACAACTATCACCTTCCTCAGAACTTTGGAATTCTGAATCGGTACATTCAACATCAGAATACTTATAGCTAATAATGTTATCAATTGGGGAGGGAGGGAGTTCTTCCACACCGGACATGTACTCCGTATCACATAATGTCTTCTCTGTAATAGAAAAAAATATTAGGGTCTAAATTATCATCTCAAAATGTATATTATTTATTCTAATAAAGAACAGGCAACTAATGATTTTGCAATAGAGATAAAGCGTATTATAAAGATAAATATGTTTTATACACCTATATAAGTTGTAATTATATATATATATATATATGAGAGAGAGAGAAAATTGAACAAGACTGATGATTACGTTGTTCATTTGTGCAAGTCATGTGACATATAATAATATTTTTTTTCAAAGTGTGCATATATTATATAAAGCTAAACTTCGATAAGGACTTGAATCAGTTGGTGAATCAGGCCAAAAATATTTATTCAAAAAATTACTAGGAACTTGCAGCAATAAACTCGAGTTTACAAAAATAAAAGTTAGGTTTATTAATAATTTACCTATACAAATAATAAAAATATATAATTTTTACATATTTTTAAGGTGGCTTGCCACATGAGTTCTCTTTCTATAGTTTCCCCATCCACTCTCCACGTAAATAGGGTGCATTTACTAGAAAAATGTGTTTCCTTCTCCTTGCACCATAGAATAACTCAAACCTCCAAACCTAATCACTAAATAATTCAAAGTACCTAAAAACATAGGAGAGCGATTATATATAAGTTTATAAGCTACATCTTGTTTGGATAGTAATGCTTTAGTTATTTTGATTAAATTAATTCAAATAAAAATCGTTCTTTCTCTTTCACACACATATTTTTTTATGACTCATATGTAATAAACGACATTCCTTTGTGAATAAAATAATTATTTCATTACATTATTTATTTTCAAAAAAATAATAAAAAAATTGGTAGAAAGACTGTCGTTACAATAGTAAATAGCGGTTTTTCATTTGAAGTAAATTCAGAGTGCTTACACACTTGCAAATGCAAACATCAATTACTACTATAATATTATACTTGGGCCTAAAATTACTCTCTAAGTGAGTTCGAAATATATAAATAATCAATACTATACCTTCCTATATTGTTTAGGTACCCAACAGGATATCTCACTGATTGGAACATCATTATAGACTACATCTAACTTGACCTGATTATACCCTTATAGGTGGGATTAACAGAGAAATTCTAAATATTCAAATATAATAGTTTCCAAAATGTAAGCCATATAAAAGGCTGGAAAAATTGCCAGATTAAACGTAGATTCTTGCATTCATACCATTTTTAAGGCGATAAAAAATCTATTTCTTATCAAGCATATTTTCAAGAGGCCCCTCAATTAATAATTTTACAGCTGTGGGAGAGAACGTAAGAAAATATAGGCTATACATGTGATATAATGATAGTACCATAGCCCGACACGTTAGCTCACTTGCTAGCAGGATGGTCTACAGTGCAAAAGGTTTCGGGATCGATTTCTGGTAGGGGTGTAATATTTATTATTTGATCAATTCTCGGCCTTCTTCTGGATGTTGTATATGTCTTAGAGTTCAATAATTCTTTTTAACCGTGTAAACTTGCAATATTCCTAAAATTAACAAATATTTGAACAATATAATCAATTTAATTGTAACCACTTGACATTTTGGGCTTGCTACTTAAAGTAAAATGCATATATATATATATATATATTAATGCTTTCATAATCACCATCTATGCACACATTATATTTACCTATAGCCTATGGCTAACTAATTTGAGGCAAATCGTCCAGATGATTTAAAATGTAGATAATCACAAAATTTTAATGTTAATTAAAATGTAATTGATCAATAAAATTTATCATGCAGATAATCCCATATGAACCAATATCTAAGTCTGACAGTATAAATATTATTACCTCTAATTAAAAATATAGATTCATATTAAAACATAGATAGTTTAAATGATATTAATAATTGCAGTTCTCACTAAATTGAAGATCATGAAACTAATTTTACTATATGTATATTAATGTATTCAGGGTATTTTATTATAATTAGCACCGCGTCTTACTACCCGTTCGGGTTATACGCACTTACGCTAATGTGTAATGTTAGAGTGATTGTGAAATGAAATGGAAGACCTACAGTTTAACGTGGAATCCGAACCACGGGGTAGGCCTGGCATTCCTCACATTCACAAGTTGTGTTCAGGCTAATAAGTTTTGCCAATTTAAGTTATATAAAATAATGCCTTTTTCTGCATAGATAACGACTAAACTAGTTCAAATAGCTAAGAAATTAAAACACTATAAACTGCCTAAATTACTTTATTTTTCATGAAAAAGATTATTTTTACAATGGCTGTAAAAAGTGCTTTCAAATGTTAAGTATTTACTTCATCATTCTTGATATGCGATGTGTCGAAGCCTTGGGCTATCGCTTACAGCCATTTATTGTTTATTAAATTGTATATTCTGTGTTACTGATTCTGGAAAACCCTTAATATATAAAATAAACATAAAGCCTATCTGCCCATATAATACATTATGCTCATTCTCGGTTTCAAAGATTGACGTTTTCCATTTTGTAATGGAAGAAACCATTGTTTATTATTTTAATAATTTTATATATATATATATATATATATATTCTTTACAGTTCACAGAGATCACAAATAAAACACAAATCTTTAAATTACTACAACATGTTTCAATAATGAAATAACTCCGGCATTGATATAAAGATCAATACCACTAAAACATGAGGCTAATTATTTCAAGAGACAACTTGTGAATGATCGTTCAAACAGAAATCTCGCATGGACGGCAGATTACTTGGATTTCTGTGATAATACAGCTGGAGTAGCCGCTGTGTGTTGCGCGAATTGTGGAGGCGGGCGATATCACCCGTTCTTGTAAACTAAGCTACACTTCCCTACAAAGTTTTGATCTGGCGAGCCAACTTGGAATTTCAGTGCATATTTTAATGTCATACGGAAATCAAGTTATTCAGTAAATCGTTTCATATTTAAATCTGAATATATATTTTATCTTAAGTATACACATCTATAAATCGTATGAATACTAATATTTAATATTTATAGATTAATTAGTATTAGTAAACAATTGTTGAATTGTGTTGATTTTAAGGGAACTTTAAGTATACATATATAGAGTATGCTTCTACCTACGGTAAAATCCCAGCTTTATCAAATAGGCATAGTATTAAAGATACTAAATTTAAATTTTCAAATTTTTATTTCAAAAACTGTGGCCTAAAACCTGATTTGGAAAACGTAAAAATGGAAGTTTCTTACCCTCATAGCTCGTTAGAAAAAATACATAAAAATATATTTATGGTGTGTAACATTTCACAGAAAAAAACTCTTTTGAATGGTGAAAAAAAAAATTTCTGTACATATGGCCTTAAGGCTACACGGGCTAGAACGCCAGACCATCAGTACGTATATTGGAGGGCTATCGCCGAGTCCAGAGTACTGAGGTTCATAATTGTATGGGTTCACCTAGAGTCAGTCAGGCCTTGGTTAAGCATTCCTTGCATACTTTGTTCTTTCATGAACTTCTTAGTAAATCTGTTAAGTTTTTCCATATCCTCTAATATTTCGTATCAATGTCACGTTTTGTAATAGAACATAGTAGTACAGTAAAAAGTAAACACCCAAGCCGGACATGTATTATGAACCCACACAATCAGAACCCAGTCACTTCCCCCCTCCTCGGCCGCAACCCATCCTGACAACGTAGGCCCACAGAAGGAAGAGGGAGGAAGGGTGACATAATTTTTATTACCTTTAACAATGATTTTTTAGCACTGTGTCTTATTACCCTTTCCGGCCTATGTACTAATTACTCTAGTGTATTAGGAATGATGGATATTGAATTTAGAGGAGGTGTACCCACATTTGTGTGGATAGAGTGGGAAATCATTTAGGGAAAACCACCCTTAGTGCACCCGGCCAGGATCAAACTATGATCACCTCGTCATCAGAAGTCTAGTCTATTGTAAGAGTGATGCCTTAGACCATGCGGCCACCAAAGCAGGTTTTAATAATATTATAATTCTTACAAGTCCTACTATATTAGTTTAGAAATCAATATATTTTTAATTTAAATTATTCTAAAGTGTAATTTTAAAATTTCCCATCCCGAAGCCCAATATTTTAACTCATTTCCTATCCCATTCCTGTCTCCGTCCTGAAATACAAAAGTAATTCCCGTCCATCCCTACTCAAAATAATATCTATTAATATTATAATTATACACAATTGCCTTATGATATAACTCTACATAATAAGTTTCTAACATGTCATCAAACAGAAGTGGCAAACTTTATGATTATTTGGCGAAACAGGAAGATAGTACCCTTGCTGATAGGCTAATGTTGCAAAATCTATTTGCACCATTTGCAAAAACAGAACAAAGGAAAAAACAAACTTCTTTGCTGTCATATTTCATATAAAAGGGTAAGAACATAGGTTAATTTTTAGATTTGATTTTTGTTTCTTCTGATTTTTTATTTTTTTTATTTTTTATTTTCTTACGAATGTTTTTGGCGGAAATTATCCAGGATTTTACTTTCCAGGCCAATACCTACCATGCCTTATAATCAAGAGGCTACTGTAATATATTTCCAGATCAAGACCAGAATGTAAATATTAGTATGTTGTGTTTCAGGAGTAGTCAACCTGAACACGACTTGCGTTGGTTTGTGTGGAAAGAGTGGAACAATGACTTACCAAGAGAGGACATTAAAAGTCGAGGTCAGTTCTTCTGTTATTCTTTTAATCATATTTTTTTCAAAATACACCTTCTTAGACTTAGAATATCTCATAGTCGACCTTGGATCTAGGGAAACACTAGAATCCCTTGAATCCTGAAGAATATGTAAAAATTTTAGAGTATAAAAATTAGGGCTGGGCAGTTTCCAACTATCAATCCGATCATCGGCCAACTATGGCACAATCAGCTAACCCAGATTGGCATTTTTAACCCAATTAGTTACATTTATTTGCACAGATCTTTAGAACTGTGTAGGCTAGAAGTCAGGTAGTGATGACCCATCAATTTTAAGCTGGTTAGCAAACACATGAAGGAACCTCTCACTTGGCAACAGAAGTGAAGGGATTGTCTTGTTAGGTGGAAAGGAGAAGGGGTAGTGGGGGAGTTTACCAGTCATGTTTGAAAGGATAGTCTATTGGGACTCATTCTTGGCAGCTTGCAAATGAGACATAGAGTGAGAGAGAGATATTACAAGAGGGTAGATTTCAAGGTCAACACTTTGTGAGCAACATACTAGAGAAAGTTTGAAAGAATAAGAGGTTAAATTCAAGGGATGACAGTACCAACAAAATTCAACCCTAGTTCATGACTATTGGGTTGCTCTGATAATTTTTCACCTTTTTTTGCTTGGCTTATAAATATTAACTGATTACTATAGTTGATGACTTAAAAAAAATATTTATTTTGTCATTTATTAATATTTGATTAAAGTATATTATTTAAAATATAAATAATAATAATAATATTGTTAGCTACTCTTCATGGAAAAGATGAAAATAAACAAACAGAATCTTAGCCTTTAAATAACTTTGTGCTTGTTTTGAAATAATTATCATAAATTATTAATAGTTAATGCTCACAGTTGAGCAGTTTAGATTTGTAGGTATCAAAGAGGTCTAAAGACTTAACTACCTTGAACTTGACCCTCTTCCTTTTTCAATTAACCGCCATAACATATTTGAGTTTTTTATAATGATTATATTTTTTATGTTTGTAAATATTTTTGCTAAGAGTATAATGAACAAAAAATTGTGTATATTAAAAAATGTATGTTTGTGGTTTTGTATACTACCTTTGTAATATTGCGAAGAAAATAAACCAAATGAACGGCATCTGTGATTGGAAATATCAGCAAAAAAAGATCTGCATCCACCTAATCAGCAAAAGGGCCTAACAAAAATATTTCAAATTTACTTTTTTTTATTATTATTATTTAAGCTATCATGTCAACCCTTTCTTATATAAGAAAAAATCCTACCCATGGGTAAATTTAACCTCACACTTGGCATGTTTTCTAAAATTCAGATATGAGGTTGAAGATTTTTTGTTAGAATGGAGATTCAGATTTGGATCTCTTCTTGAATCACCCATTTTTGTTTAGTTATTAGTTGAACAAGCTGACTAAAATTTGAACCTGAATCATGGTCTGAATCATGCACAATGATGTCTCCTATAATATAATATAAATTTTAATTTGCAAAAAATGAACACAAGAAATTACATGTTAACTGGTAGGGCCTACAGAATTTAGTATAAAATAACTACTAACTTATAATATTTTTAGATATTGAATATGTTGTGCATGACAAAATTTATGCAACCAAACAATATACATTATTAATAAGTTATAACAATATGTACTCATTTGGTTAACTTTTTATAAAAATGTTAAAATTTACAAATGTCAATATCTATGAATTTAACTCAATTCTTTACTTATCAGTTTGCTTTCACTTCCTACTTTGGGAGGGCCTTCCTTCTTGTTTTTTGTTTGTCAAAGACATTGATAATGTCATTGAAATCCATATTCTGCAACATCTTTCCCTCAAGGTTCAGCAGTGCCATGTCCGATAACCTGTCCTCACCCATTGTTGAAATGCCTTGTAATATGCCTTTCTTTATCAGTATACTTGCGCTTTGAAGCACTGAAGTCTGCATCCAAGTTTTGTTCAACACCCTTCACTGCCACATAATCTCGCAATTTGTCTATAATTTCCCGTCACAGGCCTGATTATTTACAAGGTGCGAAAATATACCCCTGGTGATTGGCAGCTGCATTTTATGGTCCTACTCATATTGCATTTGTACATTTTACGTCATCATTGGGGGATCTATGTTATTGTCACGGTTACTTAAACTAACAACAGTTGATGTTGAAGATACCTGCTCTGGAAGCATTGCTTCTGTGAATGAAGAAACAATTAAGTCGGTACTACCAGAAGAAGGTGAGGGATAATGCACAATAGCAATGCTACTGTCGGTAGCAATATTACTCTCTCTCATTATGGCTCCACTTTCACAGTCAGCACTTGCTCCAAGCCCACAGTTAATTTAATGATCATCCTTTCGGCTGTTACTAGTTGCAAAAAAAAAAAAGAAGAAATCCTAGGGATTTTCTCAAGGACCCTAATTTTTTTAGTCTTTTGTATTGAGCACTGCTAAGTATTGCCCTTTGACTACTCATTTCTTATATAAATACTAAGCAGCACAACCCACAACAGTAAACAAGTTGACTCAATACACGTGGGACGCAGACACACGCATAAGTTATAGTTAATATCGTTACGACACGCTCAGACACATTAACAACCTTACCCAAATATAAATAGTACACGTATACTGTATACACGTGAATCAAAATAAATACTGTATTTATAACTGGCCACAGACACAGCAAGGAATGTGCTGTAAGATCAGTAACACAACATAAAATAAAAGCAGCATTTGTCAATAGGATAAAAAATAAATATAAAACAGTTGAGGTGAGTGTGAGTTATCATGAACTAGCTGGCAAATGGCAGGCACCAGGTGGATTCAGCTCAGGGTGAGTCACTCAGAGGGTGTTATCGTGTCATTGTGTTGTAAACCTAAACAAACAGTTTGTAAGCTGACACTGGCACTTGGAAAGTACTAAGTAGGCGGAAGCAAGGGAGCAAGCTCTGTTGGATATTGTGTTGGGGGGAGGGGGGGTAGTACGAGCCGAGGACGATCCACTTCCATGTGGTAAAGGAAATATTAAAATACAAAATACATTTGGAAAAAAAAATTGCTGTCATGCCATGCCACCTCCTAGGCCTAAGCAGCCTAGTGGGAAATCTGGCCCGACTATTGTAGTAATTATATTCCAATTTTGTAATACTTTTGTACATAATATTCCTTGTAGTTTCAATATTTAACATCAAATTAGCTTTTCAAGTAAAATTTAGCCTATCTAAAAGTAAATCTATTTTTACTTATAATGTGCAGAGATTATTTATTCCATTTTAGAAATTAATTAACTCATTGTTTTTATATTGGTTTAATTTTAAACTTCATGTGCAATGCATTTGTCTCATAGAATATTGAAATGTAATTTAATTTAATGTAATTTTTGGCATTTATAAATTTTGAACATTGCAAAAAATATAATATGACATTAATAATCGTCTTATTAGTTTTGTAAGCACGGACATATGTAGGGACACCCACTGAGCTGAACTTAATTATATTTTCAAAAAATGAGAAAATGAGAAAGAAGTTAAAAAGTATAAACAAACTAATGATTGCTAACACAAAAATATTTCAAAATGCATTTATTCTATAAACGAAAAATGTTACAGGAAAGAATAATAACAAAATAAAAACACAATATGGTCTACATAATGAAACGAGAAACACATGATCTAAACAATATTAATTTAAAATCAATTGGAGACTTGGTTGGTTCAAATCCTAGTCAAATAAAAATATACTAGAGCTCTTATGGTATGAATGCAGATTGTTAATAGTTGTACAATCCTGGTGCAAATAGCTTGTTTAAACAAACTTAAAAAAAAAAAAGATCTATAGTAATTTATTTGTAAATGATTCAGAATTTACTAAATTTTCAAACCCTGCTTGTATGTTAGACCTTTCTAAAACACACTAATAATTTGTTCCTAGGCTTATTGATGAAGGTGATGGGCTACACGCCATGCGTTGAGAAACTTTGCTCAGCCTTGGATGTGCAGTTGGAGAAACTTCTCCAGGACATGCAGTATTATGTATGTGACCATACATCTACAGACACTGGAGAACTGCAGGTTCACCTGCAGGACTGTAGTGTGGAAAATGTGAACAGGTTAGTAGTTAGTACACCTATGCTTGTCTTGGGGTATTTATTCAGTCAAGAAAGTTGGAGAATTTTGAAATATATTCTTAAATAAATACACAACTAAACATAACTATGAACATTCATAAAATGTAGATTATTAAATTTTGTAGGGCTGGGGCCAATAATTTGTTTTATTTTATTTACTTATTTATTTATTTAAAATGACACACACAGACTTTTGAGTATAAATACTTTTTTGTTAATTAAATTCTTAGTAAAATTATTAATAAACATATTAAAAAACTTCAATATGCTATGGCAACTATTTGAAAAAGGTATATAAGTAAGTACATACAAGGTAGATAAGTAGTGTTTTAGACTACTTTGATATAAATCCAAAATGTTCAACTCTGATTATAAATTATAATAATTCTTTCAAAAGTAGCACAAAGTTATTCAAAGGATAAAATGTTTATTGTTTTCATCTTTTCCATGAAGGGTATTTTATATTATTATTATTATTATTATTATTTATTATTATTATTATTATTATTATAATTATATTATTAATTATTATTATTAATAATAATAATTAATAATATTAATTATTATTATTAATAATAATTATTATTATTAATAATAACTATTATTATTATTAATAATAATTAATAATTAATAATATTAATAATAATAATAATATTTTTAGTAATACAGTCAACTATGGTTTTAGTGAACTCAGTTGTAGTGAACATTTGGCTACAGTGAACCTAATTCATTGGTCCCAACCCACATACATTTCAATGTGTATTAAAAAAAATTGTTTATGATGAACCCTCAACTTTGGTTTTAGTGAACAATCGAAACTTTCAATAAGAAATGTCATTCTAACATCATAATTCTTTAAAAACATAACTTTTTGGTTGTTTGAACTTGAAGACACTGATTCTCTACCTGAGTACTTCCTTCCATACAGTAGCCTCACAAGAGCCCTGTTAGCCGTCACTTTGCAGAACACTTGTTCTTGCAGAGCCTTCATAACTACCAAGGTGGTTACGGGGCACACATAGTCCCCACTGTATTTCACCCCCACAGGCAATCCCCTACTTTGTACCGTTGCCCATCTCCGCCGACTTGGACGAGGGGTTGGTCTTGTGGGAGTTTGTTTTGTTTCTAATATATAATGACTGGAAAAGTTGTAAATAGGCTCTGAAAAACCTGGGAAAGTCAGGAATTAAAAAATATAGTTAGGCTGGACACCTCATTTGTATTTCCTCCAGACAATCCCTTCCCTATCGCCAAGTGATAGTACAAATGAACATTTTGTCTTTTACCCTGCTTAAGGTTGGTGAGTCATCACTACTTAACTTCTTGCATATACAGTTCAAAAATTCGACGAAAGGGTTAAAATGCCAATCAAATATTTGGTGGTGGGTGAAAATTATCAGGCTCAAAGTGCCGATTTGGCTTTAATTGGCTTAACAAGAGATTGTGCCATAGTCAGCCAATTGGATTGGCAGTCAGCACTGGCCCAATCATAAAAGTATGTTTTCTATACAGTATAAGGTTACCTTTGATTAGTTGCTTTTTAATTTAATAAAAACTTGTGTTCATTAATTTTAAATGAATATATAAATATAAAAAAATCAATTTTTGCTATAAACATTGTTAACAAAGCAAGGCATACACAAACTGAATATAAATTTTAATTTGGGAAAATTATAAAGTCAGGACATTTCGAAGTTAAAATGTGTGTCCATTCTCTTATGAATGCAAAATGTCCAGCTTCTTAGAGACCTGTAAAACATGACTTAAAGACAAAAAATTTGCTGTCAGAATACATTTTAAATATATGTCAATTGCTTTAAAATTGTAAGAAAAATTTAATTTTTAAAATATGTATAAAAGAACTAAACTTTAATGCAAATTTGAATGCTTGTAAATGCTAAAATTAAAATCATTTCAATGTGATATCTTGCTTAATATTAGATTTCTCTTGGTTACCTTAGCTTTAAATACAAACTAAATCTTTGCATGGATCGAAGGAAAAACTGTGGCTGCCCTTGATTTGATATTGATTTGTGGCTCAGACCCAAAATGATTATATCTAGAATGGTGAAAGTGGAAAAGTAATCCAACTTTGGAATGGCACCTTTTCAGTGAAAGCAACCCTCGAGAATTTTTTCAATTCAAGAAACTATGTTACAGTTCAATTTTGCTTAGAAGAACTTTAGCTGGCATCTAAAAAATGTACTAGAGTTACTTTCACATATTAAACATCAATTCATTTAATCTGCAGCACTCACTTTTGATAGATGCCCAATATCTATAAAATAACATTAATAGTATTTTAAAATGTTAACAATGTAACTGAAATAAAAAGTGTTTGTATTTTCTCAAATTACCAAGATCCTACTAAAACTTCCCACGCCATCACCAAATTAACACCCGTATCCCATTATATATGTCTTTCATTTGTAAAATTATTAATTTACAGATTGGTTGAGCACATTAAGTCAGAGTATCTAAGCCAATCAGAAGAGAACAGTGCAGTGTTGATGGCCCACTTGCTGCAAGCCCTTTGTGAGCTGTGTCCTAACCTCCACAAGTGTTTTTCTCCTTCTCTCGACATCAAAGTAAGAACAAACAAATAACATTTGCTGATAACACAAATAATTTATGAATATGCAAATACATGTTCATTCAAATATGATTAGCTCTCTACACAAAGATACCAAATTTGATAATAGGCACATATTTCTTAGACAGTTGTTAACCCTTCGTGGTCGAGGGGTAAGCGCAGCGCTCACTACTTTTTTTATTCATCTGGCATTTGCGATGAAACAGAGTATGAACAATGAATCTCAATATAACTGCCCGTTGGATTGTTTAGAGTGGGGGCATGGTTAAGATAAGATGATGCGAGGCCTACAGTCATTGTCAAACTGTCATTCTGTGAACGTTGTCATATTAGTGAGCACGGCGCTCACCCTCAACCAACAGCGTTACAAGACGAGGCTTGACCAACAGAGGGTTAATGGCTAACATTAAGAGTGGTGTCCATGTGGTGTTCGATGTATGGTTGTGGGATCCTACTGCTATGATTGTGTGTCTAGGACACAAACCCATTGCTGCCTCGGGAGTCAAGCAAGTGGCAGGAAGCGTGCCAGCTCCTCCGTCAGGAGAGTCTACAAGCCTGGCAGGTGTGGCAACACATCCACTCTCAAAGACTAACTTCTCTCTGCAAAAACAAGCTCAATCCATCATGTCAACTTGCCAACCTTCTAGACTCAGCACCTGTAAGTCATTTTTGTGAGTGCATGTTGGCTTTTAACAAGATATTGGAACACTTTAATCTAATAGAATTTTAGTGTTGGGTGCCTCAAAAGTTATATCATATGCTACTAATTTACACATGATAAATTAAACACAAGAATTAATCAATTAGCTATAAAAGAAATTATTCATAAAACCTAAATAGAATATTAAAAATCACTCAAAATATTATCAGCCTATAAGAAAATTGCTCATCATATGATGCCAACAAGAGTTAAAACAGTTTAGATTACTATAGAAGTCAGTTAAGTGCACTAACTTAATGATCACCTTTATTAGTAAAAGTACAAATTTAATCTCTAACTTAACAAATACAATTTTATAATAAAGGGACTTGATAAAACTCAAGAAAAAGGAAACATAAACTATTAAGAGTAAATTTTATGAAGAAAGCCCACCTAGGGAAAGAGTAAAAATGTGGGAAGAATCCATTGCACAAAGGTGACATCTTCTTCCTTTCTTCTGTCTTTATAGTGGTAGTAGTCATACACACATTGTAACACAAATAGAATAATATTTCGGCATTGTTGCCTTTATCAAACACAAAGAAGAAAGAAGAGAGTACAAATAACACAAACAATGGATTACTCCATTTTGAATTAAAGAAAAACTGTTAGAAACACATTGTGCCAACTTTTTTCGGGAGGAAAGATAAATTTCTTGTCTGTGGTTAGTATCTATATAGACCTTTTTAAAAAGTATTAATAATAAAAATATAATTTTAATAATAATAATAATAATAATAATACCAATAACAATAAAAATAATAATTATTATTATTTAATTATTAATTTATTGTTGAGATTATTTAGAAAGATGTCCAAAGATTCCTCAGAGTGAGGCCAGATCATGAAAATGTTGTTGATGTAGCGAAGCCATAGATAGGGTTTGATGGGCTGAAAATGTAGAAAGCCTTGGACACCTTTCTAGATAGTCTCAACAATTGCAGCCCCTTAAACTTCACCCACAATAAATCACAGCATAGTCTTACCTTCCTTGGTGTAAATCTGTTCCTTGAAAACAACCAAATTCGCACCACTGTACATATAAAACCCACCAATCACCAACAATACCTCCACTACCATAGCAGCCATCCTTCATACACAAAAAGGTATCTACCATTCAGTCTTGCCACCTGAGCCAAAAGGATTCAGAAACCGATGATTTAACTGACTATTATAAACAACTCTCCACATATTTCCAAAGTAGAGGTTACACCAAGCCTTTAATATACATCCAAATCTCCAGAGCACTCTCCAGGGATGACTATGAACTTCAAAAAAAGTTGAGGATATTCCTCTCACAACACAATACCATCCTGGTCTACAACATATCAACACCATCCTTAAAAGTGGTTACAAATTCCTAACCAGTTTCACACAGACCCAAAACTTTTTAGTTCACACCACATAAGTCACTTTAAAACAGCCACCCAATCTCCACAATATTCGTAGTCCATCTCAAACTTTCTGACTCCCAAAGAATCCGAGAAGAAAAACCGAACTACCAAAGGTAACCCCTGTGGTAGCACTCGTTCCAGCACATGTGGAATCCACCTACCAGCTACATCCTTCAACAGCAAAGTAACCAAATTGGAATACAAAATCCTGGTTATTACAATTGCAAAACAAATAACTTGATATATCAACTACATTGCAAATCATGTGATGCAGAATATATAGGCCTTAATACAGGTTCTCTCAAACAGAGAATGAACAATCATCGTTTTGACACAAACCACAAAGATCCGGCCAACCTGTACCCGTTCATGCTGGTACCTACAACCAGGACTTTCAAACCTGCTACACCTCCAAAATATTAAGAGCATTTTACAAACAGTGCAACTCAACTTAGACAGTGGGAACTGGCCCACAATGGATTACCAAATCAAGATTACCACCAGGCCTTATCAGAAGATAGTTTCTTTCTTCCATAGTAACATTTAAAATTATTATTAATTATTAAATATTATTATTATTATTATTTTAAAATATTTTTATTATTATCACTTTATTTTTATTATTATTTTGTAAATAGGTCTATATAAATACTAACCACAGCCAAGAAATTTATCTTTACTACCAAAATTAGTTGGCACAATGTGTTTCTAACAGTTTTTATTTAAATTCAAAATGGAGTAATCCATTGTTTGTGTTATTTGTACTCTCTTCTTTCGTCTTTATGTTTGATAAAGGCAACAATGCTGAAATATTCTATTTGTGTTAAAATGTATGTGTGACTATTTACTATAGAAGACAAAAAAAAGAAGATATCACCTTTGTGCATTGGATTCTTCCCACATTTTTCTTCTTTCCCTAGGTAGGATTTCTTCATCAAATTTAGTCTTAGTAGTTTATTTTTCATTTTTCTTGAGTTTTATCAATTTACTTTATTATCAAATTATTTAGCCATTGGGCCACCTCATTTTTAAACACTTAACAAATATAATAAAATCAAGGTATACCTATTTGTAACAAACACATTTTTCTACATGGAATTCTGATGGAGTGATTGTGTTAATTCAGAAATAATACTACCAGACAGAAATTTGAAACTGATTCTCTGGCTTTACACTGATTTCTCTACCAACTTAGCTTTCCAACGTTTCATCTTAGTCATTGAGTCATTTAACCATATAACTTCCCAAAAGTCTTAAACAGCCAAGTGGTACCACCACTTGTTTCAGGAACATACTGTATTATATCAGTGACATAAACTATGAAGTGTGTTTGGAATCACACCTGTATTAACAAAATAAGGCGTATAATCCAAATAGGTAGTAAGGCATAGTGCTAAATAATAAATAAAAGAATTAACAAAATCTAAATTGTTTAATCAGGTAAAGGAGTTTCAGCCATGAGTGTGTTTAAAACCTTGCTCATCCACATCTGAGAAACTTGTGTTTGAATTTTGATAGTTTTGGTTATAAATACTTCATGAATGAATAAAATATTATGATTTGGAAAGTTTTTGAATTAAATCCAAACTGACCCTCAGGCTATAAAAACAGTCAGTCTTAGTCAAGCACTTAAATAAATTGCTAGCATTTATTTGTGTGTTGATAGCAATGGGAGGTTATCAGTATAAAAGAAGAGGCCGAGGAAGGCAGGAGTATCCAATCAGACATCAGAGTACCTTCCCAGCCTAGTCTACCTCTGCAGGGCGTTCTAAGCGCTGCCGCTCAGATGATTAATTGTGTTGCACCTCACACGGTACCGAGGTGAGCTTCCTTTAAGACTCATCTGTTGGATCTCTACAAACTAGACTAGTGACAAAAATGTACATAAGGATTCTACTTCTGCATATTTACACTAGGCTATGCCAATACTAAGATTTCTAGCCAAGCTTTAGATATTTCCTTGAGCATGGGCTTGAAAGATTTATGAGCTCACAAATTAGAGCTCCTTGGAAAAGGTCATTTCTTTGCTTTGCAATTGTGTCTGGTTTTTAAGAAGTATATGTTTACTCTTTTTTCTACTTATTGGGATATGCTTAGAGTGCCAATGTATAGTATGATTTTGGTTGGAAGAACAGTAGAAGCTAGTTACTAAAATTACTAAAACAGTTTTAATAAATTCATACCTCAAGTCATGTTATCTGCAGGTATCGCCTTTGATAGATATCATCAATAACTATAAAATAACACAAATAATAAAGTAAAACCTTATCAATGTTGGCTTCAAAGAAATACTTTTGAGTTTTCTCTACTGTTCTTCCAACCAAAATCAGGGTATAGTTAAAGGGTTTGTGGGTGGGTTTAGGTGCAGGAAAAGAACTTAACAAAAAGGTTATTGTGCAGCAGATATCTATTGAAATGTCAAGGTCAGCAACTGAGTAAACTAGTTTTGTTGATTAAAGGCAGAGAGTATGAGGCTTAAATAAAAGAAGATATATCTCTGTAGAGATTTTAGAATACAAATATCTTAGGATAAGATTTGATCAAGTACACCTTGATGCAAAATATACTTTTTACATCTTTAAAATTATACATACATATATATGTACATATCTAATCACACCGTTCCCTTTAGGGGTAGGCAAGAAACTATGCATAAAGCTCACAAATTAACAACTCAGTACTTAATCTATTGTCAGTAGCTTTTTCCACACATACCTATTCTTGAATACTTTTGCTTTGAAAACATCCATACACAGAGTTATACATGCTCTTTTATTCTTTAAACTCTTAATATCACTCTTTTTTCACACATTAATTTACAACATTTAGCCACATCTTACATGACCTACCCCTTCCTTTCGATCCACACACTCTCCTTCATATATTTGCTTCATAACTCGATCAACACTAATTCTCTCAATATACCAAAATCAATGTAAGATGCTTCTTTCACATTGACCTATTGGATTCCCTTTCAAACCACACTCCTTCAGCACCCATTCATTACTTACTCCATCCATACGAGTTTTTCCACGCATATTTCTCAGATATCTCATTCCAACCACATTAACCTTGCTCTTGTGTTTTTCCTGAAAAACCCACGCTTCACATCCATAAAACAACTTTGGTGTTAACACACTTTTATATATTGCCATCTTTATCTCTTTCGATACTACATCGTTATTTGCAATAGTCCACATACATCCAACTACTCTTCGAGATGCAGTCACTCATCTGTCAATTTCTGCATCTATCTTTTTATTTTTACAACACATTCTGTCTATATACACAAAATCATTAACTTGTTCTAACAGTTTTCCATATATACTAAGCTGACAATCATTTCCTGATCCATCCTTATAAACAACTTTCACCTTAGTTTTGAAGACATTTATACAAAGATCCATTCTCCCTGTTACCATATTCAAACGATTTAATGCATTCTGCAAGTCACTTTCAACCTCAGCTATAATATGACATCATCTGCATACAACAGACTCTAACATTCACCATTTGTACACCAACGGTGTCCTGACAAGCATCTCTCATACACTTATTCATGAATACATTAAACAACAATGTAGATATAAACACAACCTTGTCTAACACCTTGTTCAATGTCAAACCATTCGCTCAATGCTCCATCCACCCTAACATGCTTTACTTCCATCATACACCACCATAATTATATTTACTAATCATATATCCACACCATACTCTCTCAAACATTCCATAAAATACTCCTATTCACCTGATCATACGCTTTCTCCAGATCAACGAATGCACAGTACATTTCTTTCTTAATGCTCTACATTTCTCAATCACTTGTTGCAAAAACAAATATCTGGTCCATGAAACCCCATTGCACACCCCAGATCTTGTCCACAGTTTTTTTTACACACGCTCTCAATTAAAACTCTCCCAAAAACTTTTTCTCCAATACTCAACAAACTAATTGTCTTATAATTACATACACTCTTACTGCCTTTGTATTTGTATAAAGGAACAGTAACAATATTCTTCCAGTCATTAGGAACATTCAAAATCCCAGCACACACATTGAACAACTCCAATAATCTGGCAAGTAGTACCATGCTCCCACACTAAAGCATTTAACTTCTGATCCCATTTACACCTGCGATTTTGCAATTATTTTACACTCTCATAACTTTAAACACCTCAGCCTTGTTAATTCTTTCACTCATAACATTTTCCCTATTTTATGCTACTTTCTCTACATTTTCACCATATTGCTCAAAATACTTCCTCCATCACTCTCGTATACTGTTTTCGTCCCAGATCATATCACCATGTTCATTCTGAATGTCATAGCTCTTTCCTTGCACTCCTTGTTTGGTTATCTTTACCCACTTCCAGAACAGCTTCTTATTTCCTTCAAATTCATTATGCATTCTTTCTCCTTCTTTAAATCTTATTTGCTCTTTACTCTCATTTACTACTTTCTTTGTTCATCTTTTTCTCTTTGTTTATGTCCCACAACCTCTTACATTCTGTTTCACTCTTCACAGCAATAATTTGTTTGTTTACTTCTTTATTTTTTTCTCAGCTTTTTTCACTTGTTCATTCCACCATGCATTTCTTTTTAAGTTTCCCACCACTGCAGGTCCATACACATCTTTCACGCACTTAACTACAGCTTTGTTTATTCTATTCCAAGTGCTTTTAATATTATTAGAATTTATTTCAACATTACATTCATGCTCATGTAAAGTTAATTTTTTGCCTAGCAAGTTTTACTATTGTGCTCTCAAATGTTTATCTTGCAACTTTTTCATTTTCATTCTTACTTGCATAATACTTTTACACTGCTTCCTCAAAAAATTCCCACCTAATTACAACTCTACCTAATTACAACCCTAGTATTCTTTACTAACTTTCTAAGTCTCTCATCATAAACCACAAAATCAATCATCATTCTCAAATCACCCCGTTGCCATGTACACAAGTGAATAATCTCTGTGCTTGAACTTTGTGTTTGACACAAATATACCTTTTTCTAAACACAGACTCACTAGCTCATTACCATTCTCGTTCACCCTTTCATCATCGTACCTTCCTAGCACTCTCTCTCTGGAGCTCATTCTAAAACTCTACTCTCACATTCTCGGCTTCACCCTCCACCGGAGTATAAGCAGCATCCAACATAATTCTCTATTCTATGAATGCCTATTTTCATACATACCCTTAGATGTTTAGATGACACCAACTCATACCATCTCACAAACACCTTAACTCTTCGGATTAGGATTAAACCTACTCCCTGACTTCCCCTTACACATTCATCCACGCCTAACCACAGTGCCAGGTTACCATCACATCCGCTTGGTTTCATATACACACAGAATATAAATTTTAATTCTAACAGTTCATTCTCTTTACCCACACTCTTCTCACATTTCATGTTCCAATAATCTATGTTCTCACCAGATTGTCAACATATGGGCCCTTCAGTTTTAACCTCAGCTGCTCATCATAGCTTTGCTCATCCGAGGCTAATATTATACCGTTTCTTTTAGTAATCATTTTAGAGTAGACCCGGTTACTATCCTTGATCGTACCTGCATCCATGACATTATTCACTGTTTACGGTAAGGATACTGTATCGATCGGTGTTGGCACATTTTAGCCAGTATACCACAAGTATAACCATTGCTCAGTCTTAACCTGAGTGCGCTTGCATTATTCCTACGAACCAATATCCCTACTATAGAGACTGCTAGTATGCCATTGCTCATGTCACTATCATTGGGAGGTAAGGTGGTGGGTGCACTGACACACCAGAACACTAATACTAAATTTCTTTCTCTAGTTTGAGGCCAGCATCAAATAAACAGCTCCACTCCAAATAGACAGGAAATAGTAGGCTTTTTTTTAATATTGCTACATCTTCAAATCCAAACATATTTTCTTTAATACTTTGTTTCTAAACTTTCTTTAGGAACATGAAATTGAATAATTAATAGTATTTTGTTTACTATCACAGTATATTTAAAATTTAATTCAATAATTTAATATGACTTAATTTTTTTTATTGTTTAAAAATAAGCAATTTTACATTTTAAAACTTTTGTTAATATATGAGCCTTATTTCAATTTAAAAAATGCCTATTTGTTTTATATTTACATAATTAAGTTTAAAAATTATATATTTATTCAACCCAAGCTCGACTCAGCTCGATACTTAGAAGTCTCATGAGAAACTCGCTTGAGATCGACTCGAATCAGAAAACTTGAGCTTGCAAACCATATAAACTAATAAAGTATAGAGTAGGAAGGTATGATTTATATAAAATGTTAATGTGCCCACATTTGTGTAGAGGTAGGGTCAGAAATAATTTAAATAATTTAGGAAAAATCACCTCATTACACCAAAATAGAATTCAAACTCTAATGACTTCCCTGACAAGATGACACTGACACTTTTTTCATTAGTCCACCAGTGGTGATACCTAGTGTCATACACTTCAATCTTTGATCCCTATATATCATTAATATAAAAATATATATTTTTCAGTTTAGTTTTATTTTTACTAGAGTACTCTAGGAATTTGACTATATTGTTTCAATGAATATCAACACACAAGGTGTAAATTATTTTAATGACAGGAATTTCCTTATAGAGGAGACCACAATTCAATTAATTTAAATAAGTTGAAAAATGACACATGGACATGAGATCGATTACCATTTCCAGGTGTCATTTTCAACTTATTTAAATTAAAGCCATCTCGAGTCGAAGGTGACAGCATTATCTGATAGCTCACAATCTTGATCACTCATATGTAGCTGATAATTTTCCCATGTCCACCACAGACTCTGCCTTAAAATATTAGTGAAGAATGACCCTGGGCATGGGACTACTCTGGATAGCTCAATGGTAAGATCATTGGCATACTGAGCCAAAGGTCCCAGGTTCAATTCCCATGTCCAGGTGTCATTTTTCAATTTAAAGAGTATAATTTAAGAATATAATTTAAATTATATTGATTCAGGTAAAATTAATCATAAGTTGTATGTTGAAATAACCAATTGACTAGAAAACACATGTCAGATTCGTGAGTTTAAAATGTTCTCACTTGTTGTCACCTTGTTTTCTTATTGTATTACAGGAAGATTCACCAAGATATAGTGGAACATCTGATGAGTGACTTATTGGAGTCCTACAAGGGTGTCAGTCAGGAAGGGTCCTTGTGTCAATCCCAGGCCCTGCAGTATCTGCTGGATGTCAAATACCTCACTATGTTATTGCTGCCGCGTGACCATAAGGTGCTTATTTTAGCATCTTAATGATAAAGACATAGTCTAATATCATGTTTATTTAAATTTAAGTGATTTTGGTTTATTTACAGTGGGGTCAAAATCTGATGATATCCAAATAATTATTTTGTTGGAAATATTACAGTAATTTATTTATATCTCATTAAGGAAAACCTCATTTTACTTTTTGAGGTACATTTTGTTATGTTTGGAAGAAGCTGTAGGAAAATTAAATTTAATGTTAAGATAAGCTTTTAATAACTCAAGAATTTCAACTTTAAATAGAATTTCAATCTTTACTTACTAACTCAAATAGATTATAAATTAAATATCATGTTTTGGAAAAAAAATTAATTGAATATTTAGTCATGAATATGTTTACAATTGATTCCAAATAAAATATTTTATAAATAGTAATAATAATTTTAAAACAATAGGTTATTCATTATCAAGAACCACAACTTGGTTTGGTCAAGTTTAATAATGTGAGTTAATCTGCTAAAATTAAATGTAAATACAGTCACATTAGCTACCTAAAATGTTGTGATAAAATTGTTGACAGCATTTTAGTAAGGATATTTGTCATTTTTTATAAAAACTAAAAAGTTAAATTATTCAAAAGTTTGACCTTTATATTTAAATTCAAATCTGAATCTGGAATCTTATTAGATTTGATATTTTAATCTTTTAAATATTAAAATTTAGAATTTCAGATCGAATACATATCTTAGTTAGATTCATATTCAAAATTCTATATCTCTTTAAGTTAATATGTATTGTGCCTACACCTCTTGTGGACCCTTCTGACGTTACGGGAGACAAATTTTGTCAGCCCCCGTTTACACCAGTGCCGATAGTAGGGGTTCGCAAACCAGGGTTGGGCATAGCACAACAAGTCGTTATGAAGGGGTTGTACGAAGAAAGCACTCAGGATGTAGTCACTCAAGTCTTTATTCAGGGCTCTAATTCGACCCCTAGGTTGATTCGCTTACACAACTGTACGTCAAATAAAAACCTCATCTCTGTGCCCGCACACGATAACATCGCAATAACCCCGACGTGCTCTTAAACAAGCCCAGAACCGAGAGTGCCGCAATGAGCTCAAGGCCAGAACCTCGAAACCAGCTGTGACTGCGCGCAGCTGTCCACGCAGGGACAAATGAGCAGCACTGTGCACATACAAAAGAGTCGAGGAAACTCTGCATAGAGTCCCCCCCCCCTTAAACTTAAGCGCCGGGCGGGAAGAAATGAGGTGTCAAAATTATAGGAGCAGAATAAAGTAATTACAGAAGAAAAATTCGGACCAACCAAGAGAAAAAATATAGACCAAAACATAGAACAATGTCACATGTGGCGAAATATTACAAAACAGAACACTTGTTTTATAGTAAAAGAAATTGATAGAACTAAAGAAAAAGGAAAAATAAACTATTAAGAGTAAATTTGATGAAGAAAGCCCAACTAGGGAAAGACAACATTCTGTTTAGTCTAATTACTACTACTTCTCGAAGAAGATGCTATAATAGCATCAAAATATCAAAGTGTGTGTAAATATGTGTGAGTGTTTTTACTTTTATTTGTGCTCTACCATTTTCTTAATATTCTATCATTTTATTTATTACAAATTATATCTCTTTAAGGAAAACCTCTTTTCACTTTTTGAGGTAATTGTATTATATTTGGAAGAAGGCACAGGAGAGTGGATACAAACATATATAAGGAATGAACACAATATGGCTTTTACAATGAAAAAACACAGTTTACACTTTACTTTACATTGCTGCTATTGGGCATAGATAATGGCTGCATCTTGAAGAAAATTGATCGTTACCGCTCAATCCCCCAACCTAGGTTTATCCTATCGGAACTCATCAAAAGGGATTGTGAAACATGCAATGCAACTCCCTAAAAGAGAAATTAAAAAACACAAAAGGGAGAAAAAGTAAAATTGTAAAGTATTACCATATTGGCCTGAAAATAGGCCGCAACCCAAATTTTCAACCACTTTAAGAGAAAAAACAATAATTACAAAGAAAATTATATTACCTAAATATACAAAATAATTTGTGGAAAAAACCCCACAATATTTACACTAAAAATGATGTTACTTTGAAGGAAACAAAGAATAAATATACAAAAAATTATATCACTTGGAAATAAAAAGGTAAGTTATTCCTTCTTAAAATGAGATCACTTGTAAATAAAAAGGTAAGCTATTCACACTAAAAATAAGATTGCTTGGAAATAAAAAAAATATAGATGTATTAACAATGCAATGAAGAAACTAATTTTGAAGGTTTGGTAATTAGGTTCGACAGCCATATTGTCTCAAATGTTGTTGACACAATTAAGATAGTCAAGGTTCATCTACTTTTAAATAACTTTGCCGTGCTTAAGCGCTGGTTAACTATCAAGGTTCATCTATTTATAGATATTTTTTACAAGTCTAAGTAATGATTAATAACTATTTCAATTTATATCATACAACCACATGCATATCTTATAGGTACAAAATTTTATTTGTATTATTTAAGAGTGTGGTTATAAGCTGCATTAGAGTTTTATGAAGGCTGTTTATTGGGGATAAAAAGTGTGTCTTATTTTCAGGCCAACATGATATAGGAAACTTAGAAAGGAACATATAAAAGAAACGCATAACAATAAAGGACAAATACAGGAAATGGATATTGTTCTTCTTTACATTGTGAAAGCCTTAATGTGCTTGTCCTCTTTTATGTTTCTATCCACCTTACCAGTACAGGCTTCCAAATATAACAAAATAGCTCAAAAAGTGAAAAGAGGTATTCCTTTAAAAAAAACCTTGTCTTTATAACAGACAGTTTAAATTTCCCCGACAAAATAACATCATGGGCTCATACAGTGAAATAATCTCCTAATAACGGACATGAACACTTCTTTTTGCATATTTATTATTTATTTATCTCTTAAACAACGAAAAAAATTGAAAACACCAGTTCATTTATAGTATTTTACTGTAGGAATGTCAGGAATGCCATTGTTTCACATGAAGATACTTCCAAGGTTGTACCTCCTATCTCATATCCCTTCTACACCATCAGCGAGGGGATGTTCCAGCAGTTGTCTATGCTCATGTGCACATATACAGTACAGAAGGTCTACTGTTTATATTTGGTTTCATTTGCATTTTGTTCTGTGTATTATTCAATATGTGCAGTAAGCTACATACAATATTGATTTATTATTCATAATATTCTGCCTACACTACTGTAAGGGGTGGACATTGTTCAAGAAGTACGATTTTAAACATTTATTTGTCCAAATAAAAGTCGCTTCTTATTAATAGACATTTTTTTGATCCTGGAGGGTATCTGTTATTAAGAAATTTCACTGTAACAGTTAAGTACTTAACTAGATATCTATTAATGTATTTATAATTTTTCTTTAGGTTCTTATAGGAAAATCTCAAGAAATAAGTGACAAATTTGAAGAAAAAATCGACCCATTTGATTTGGATGTGTTCAGTCAATACATTCAAAATAACATCAGGAGGAGTGTTCAGAAGAGCCAGGTACTAAGCACATATGCATTTAATAATCTTTTTATTTTATTTTAGAGATGGGTCAAATCTGACTTAAAATATGCTATAACCTAATTTTGTTAGGATGGACAAAATATGGTAGTTACTAAAATATTTTTACATTCTTACATTAAGTAATGTTATCTGCAGCTGTCTGTCACTTTTGATAGATATTATCAATACCTACAAAATAATACAAATAATATAGTAAAATATTATTTTATATCCATTACTGCTTTCAGCCTGTGGCCTGGGTCACTTTTTTACTAAAGCCATATATTTTCCACTACCGGCTTGCTAGGCTTGTCATAGCTTCAAATGCCTTATATAATAACTTAAGACTAGAACAGGCACGACATCCAGTCCCTGGCCGTTAATTCATCACTGTGAAAGGGTAAACCCACACTTTACCAATGATAAATGTTTCGGCCATGCTTGGAATCAAACCCGAGACCCTTAGTAGCTCAGTAGACAAACACGCTACCAACTATGCTAAGATGTCAGATAATATAGTAAAATGTTACTTAATAATGTTGGCCACAAAGAAATATGTTTGAATTTTCTAAACTGTTTATAAACCAAAATCAGGGTATAGATGGTTTCACAAGGAACATATTTTTACCAATAGCTCCCTAATGCCGGGATCACGATCAACTTAACGTTAACTTAAAGTTAACTTAAAGTTAACTTAAAGTTAACTTAAAGTTAACTTAAAGTAACTTAACATAAAGGACCTCCTCCTGTGTTTAAATGGAGGCGATCACGATGCAGTTAACTTAACATAAGAGATGTCCTGGGATGTCTTTTACTTTAAGTGAACTTTACTTGAAGGGTATCATGTGATCTAGCCAGCCAATCATTATGCGAGTGACGTCAACAGGACTATTTAGTAATTCATTTCTTGGTATTATGACCAATGTTTACTCTTTAGCATAAATTCTAGTGATCAGACATTAAAATAAAATAGGAAAGCTAAATTTATCAAAGTTTTGTAATAGATATTTATTACATCGATTGAAAACTGTAAACATTCATAGATCATCACTGTAAAACTAGTACAAATCACAGATCATACTCTAGAATGAAGATGTTTGGCTCGAGTTGTTACGTTAAGTTATGTGAATCGTGATCATACATATGTTAAGTTAACTTTAAGTTAACTTTAAGTGAACGTTACGTTAAGTTGATCATGATCCCGGCATTAGAGCCTCTCATTACTTAATCCTAAGACAACCATTAATTTAGGTCACTGTTGTGATTGGACACACAATTGGTATTGGACTCCAGAAGGGATAGTATTGGCTTCTTCGTGTTGGCACCTCCTATTAAATTAGGGTTGAGCGAAGCTTCAAAATATCTTAGTCCATGTCATAGTTCATATCTCCTTCACTTCAACTTTGGCAACATCAATGACCTTCACACTAAAAAAATATTTAGTAACGAAACTTAATTATATTTGGGAGGTCAAATACTATCATCAGTTACTGAAATCCTTTCTGAGAGTGACTTAATTTCAATAGTTCAAGTGTAGTGTTTGTTACTCAAAACATTTTGAAACTAATAATAAGAAAAATCTAAAAAATAATTCAGGATATACAATAAATAATATAGGCCCTAATACAAGAAAAACAAACAAACCATTCCAGTGACATACAATAAATAATAATGAATATCCTACTATAAGAACAATAAGCTAACCATTTCAGTTGTAGTTGTGTTAGGGCCTTAACTGCTTTCATTTTCCATCATTGTCTTCAACTTGATTTTCTACAGATATTCCCTCAGACTACAGACTCTTCAGCAAAACAGGTTTTTTGAGTTATCGAAGCAAATATTACTAGCAAATTTCAAATAATTATTTAATTGAATCATTTCCTAGTTTATGCCAAAATTATTATGTTAACGCAGACGCAGGTAATTGGCTTATTACCGCTATAGCTTCGGCTATTTGATTCTTAATATGTATCCATATGGCAGTAATAAGCCAACTACCGAGTCGAAGATGGCTGCGTTATCTGATGACTCATGAATAAAGCCGACGATTTCCGCACATCCATCATAGACTCTGCCTTAAAATATGAGTGAAGAATGACCCTAGGCACGGGACGACTCCTGGATAGCTCAGTGGTAGAGCATTGGCGTACTAAGCCAAAGGTCTCAGGTTCGATTCCCGTTTCTAAAATTAATAATAGCTTCGGCTATTTGATTCTTAGTTAAGTTAGTTGTGTGCTGATATAATCAGTCAGTTCAAAAAATGCAAGTTAAATATCTTAAATAAATAAAATATTAAATGATTAAATCAGATTGTCTATGACTGGAAGCTTATCTTAGGTAACAAGTTGAGTTCTTATAATGGGGAAGGACCGTTTAGACTTATAGTTAACTTACCCAAACACTGGTATTAAATTGCTATAAAACAAACAACCATTTAAGGCTTAAGCTGTCCATCCACGTATGAGTCTGGCTAGGCTTCCAATTACTTAAACTCGTACGTGGTTGGGGTGTCACGAGCCAGGTTTGGTATCAGACAAGCTGAGTCTGGCTCGGCTCGCCACTAGCTTGCTATTGGCTCATGCTCGTGTGGAGGGTACAAGCCAGGCTCTTTTATCCACACTGCAGACAGTGTGATTTTGTCAGTCAGAGGAACCATGTCGGCTTCCATATTCAAATCGTTCATGACCCTTGAGTTTTTGACAAAGTTTTTAGAGGAGTATTGTCAATTACCAGCTCTGTGACAAATTCGTAGCACAGATTATTCTAATAAGGAAAGCAGGATGAGGCTTGAGATTCACCCGTGCAGTTCACGTGAGAGAAATTCACTGATGCTGACTTGGAGTTTGCTATAGAGAAAAAGTAGATAATATTCGGGAATTGTTCAGGAAAGAATTGTGCTGCCTTAGAGATATTAAAAGAAGTGGCGCGTCAGAGAGCAATATGTACAAGCCAACACTGTGGTACTTTGATATGCTTTTGTTCACTCACCATAGACCAAGAAAATCCCAGGAAAAGTATAAAGTTGAAGATGATGTTGATGAACTAGAATCAACAGTTTTGATAGTAACAGAGTTAAATAATATGTATATTGCTTTCTACATAAATAGAGTGAGAACACTAAATAATTCATTTGACCTTGACCGGCTTGAGGTGGTATGCTCGTGGAAAAATTGAAATCTTCAAACGACCTTCCTGTGGCGAGAAAACTGAGAGTTGTTGCTAAATGTGTTTCAGGTGTTATAGCATTAGGCATCACACTATCTTGTTTTGATATGAATGAACCTACTTTTTTTGAGCAAATATTTTAGATTCTCTTCAGACATTCTGAAGTAATTTTTGTAGTCATCAGGACTATAATCTCTGATAAAGTTAAATAAATTTAAATGTGTGAAAATGTTTCTTTGTAGCAACCATTTCTTAACCCACATTTTCCTCTTTTCATTTTTAGTTCTCACGAACACAACACATTCGTCCAAAATGATCACCGCTCCTGCAACTTGCTTAGACAAACTCATTGTAGATACTGAAATGTTTTAATAAAGTTGGGAGTCCACTCGTGCTACTGGTAGAATGTGTATGGTGAAATATGACCGAGTCCAGCTCCTGACTAAAGCTCGCCGAGCCAGATTCATACATGAATGGGCCGCTTTAGTCACTGTAACCTTTATATTTGTGTGCTAAAATATGTTTCTAGTGTCTCCTGGGAGTCCTGATTGCATGGCCAGAGAAACTCTCTGTTGTGGCGGGATTGAAGGCAACCTCTGTTGGTAGCACTGTAGAGAATCCTAGCATTCTTCCTCTGTGCACCACAGCCCCATGGTTCCCTCTACTTCCTGTTACGTCGCACCATCCACAAACATCTGTCAGCAAACCTCAGGCAAGCTTCTCTTTAAGTAACATCACATAATTCTTAAATTGTTTGTATCCTTTTATTTGGGATACTATAAGTAACTTTCTGAATTGTATCAACACATAAATTACAAACAACTGAATACATGAAAATGGTGTAAAATATATATAAAATATTGTACTATACGAGTTAAAATAAAGAAGCCAATCTGGAGACAAAAATGGGCTAGACTTAGATAAAAACAAGTACTCTCTTATATTTATTTATTCATACGAGCATCATCTCTTAACTATTTTTGCTCAGACAGCTACAGCTGATTTTTAATTTTAGATAAAAACAACTAAACTTTCCTATTTTTCTCGCATATCGAATATCCTTAAGGATTCGATGGCCCATCCCTAGTTATTTTGCTTTCAAACAGCATTTCTTGCATGATGCGTACAAACACAATTAGTGAAAAGTAGGTGTCCTCAATAATTATATTAGTGAGTTGTTTTATGAGTTATATCAGTAGCTTTCTCTATATTTAGCTCCACAATATAGAATGAATGTTAAAAATATATATATTTGCCTGGACTTGACATTCCCACACACATTTCAAGTTTTGCTTTAACCTTCCCTCACCAACCCCTCTATTAGTGGCCTTATTATTTTAAGGTCAACAATATAAGGTTTCCTGTTTCCAGATGAAGAAAGCTGCAAGTCCAAAACCAAAAGGGGATCCGTCAGCTGGTGACATAGTGAGGTCTGGAGCAGCTGCCCTTTTTGGAGTCATGAGCTCGGACTGGTTCGGCTCTAGTTAGGACATAACACCACACTACATTAAATGCCTGATGTCATGGAGGTCTGAAGAAGTTGAGCTTTTGGAGTCACGAGTTCAAACTGTTCGGCTCTAGTTAGGACATAACACCACACTACATTAAATGCTTGATGTCATGGAGGTCTGAAGAAGTTGAGCTTTTTGGAGTCACGAGTTCAAACTGTTCAGCTCTAGTTAGGACAAAAACACCACTACATTCAATTCTTGCGCACATGGAGGTCTGGTCTGGATCAACTCTGCTTGAGGTCATAGTTCAAAGAGGAATATGGGGCAACATACTGACTGGTTGATGCTTTGATGTCTTTAAACTTTGTAACATTTTTCTTTTACAAATAGAACACTCTGCTTTCTATTCATATCTTATTGTCCTCATGTTTTAAAATAACATTTTTTAAATACACTTAAAAATTACCTAAGTTCAGTTAAAGCCAAAGTGTAAAACCTGAATGGGTAGTAAGACTCAGTGTTAGAAAAAAAAATTAAAGGCAAAACCCTTTCTGGTGGGCCCTCAGGCTAAATGTCAAGATCATTAAGGCCCAATATTACAATTCTCGTCAAAGTCCTCGTAACTTAACTGATAATAAAGTCTAACTGTTGGTTAAATTTGGTGTTGTGTTTTATAATACTTATTTTATGTGCTCATCAAATTAAAAAAAGGTGCCTTTTGTTAATTTTATGTGCTCATCAAATTACAAAAAGGTGCCTTTTGTTAATTCTTATTGCGAACCTTCTCAGAGTGCTATATTTGTTTCAAGGCTTTTGATTGGTTTAATGTGACCATATAAGCAAGATATTATCACGTAAAATCTTTGTAAGGTTATCTGCTACCTTTTAATGTATTTCTTTCTTTGCTAAAATGCCCATTGAAACTAATAAAAGAAAACAAAGTGTAAAGCAAAGAAGAGGAAATATAATTTGTGTAGAATTAATAGGAAAACACAAAGGAAAAATGGCGCCAAACGGCTATTTTAAATTAAACATTGAAAGGAGGACCAGGGTTGTCACTAAATTATAACATTGAAATTCCCTGACATTTCCAGGTTTTCCAGGCAAAAATATAATAGTTCCAACAACTCAATATAATGTGGCAGGAATGAGAAGGTAGCTTAGAACAGATGCACACACATTAGCATGGAGAGCATGGGTAAACCACCCAAGTGCACCTAACCGGGATTCAAACCCCCAACCTTCCTGTTATTACATGCAATGCAAGTAGTCTATGCTTCAACTCCATAATTAATGATAACCACATTTATTAAAGATAAAAAACTTTAGGGCCTGGCCATCATGTACAAATAAATTTATTTTTTACTCGTTTATTTGACGCTTTTCACACATTTATACAAAATATTTTATTTCTAGTTGTAAATAGTGGGTGGTTGAGAGGCAATGCTCTGGACTTCAAAACAAATACTTTACGCATGTCATTTTAAAATTGAGAAATAATACAAGAAATCTGTATTTGAGCATGTGCAAAGGGTCACTAAACTGAAAAAGCAAATTTGCAACACTTTTGATGTATTAAATAAACAATTTTGCTATAACGCTGTGACATAATAATTAATTAAAACATTATTTAAAAAAAGTTACAGATGATATAGAAAATAACGATAAAGACCCGTTTTGCCACTATTTTGGAACTAAGGATACAAAAGATCAAATACCCACATGCGTATTACGTGTCATATTGAAGGCTGTGCAGACGCTTTCTCAGAACTAGAACGGTGACCACGGCGCATACGCCGATGTTTATACATGCACAGATGTTCTCGGATTATGTAATACCACAATATAGTAATAGCCTTCACTGTGAAGTTCACAAATTACAACCGCAATTTTAGTTAATTACTAAGCAGAAAAACATGTAAAAATAGGTTGTTAGCAAAATAGTTTAACACTTTCAAAAATTTGACATTATATTTAAAATTCCAGTCATTTTTAGGAAATATGAGAAATTCCCTGACATTTCCCTGATTTTTCCAGGTCAAACCAAATTTCCTGACATTTCCCTGTTTTCCAGATGGGTGGCAGCCCTGAGGATAGAAGGGTAAGGCCTATACATTCACTAGAAAACTGTATGCCTCAAAGAACACAATTAAAAATACAACAAAACATATAATTATGAAATTTTCGGGGTACATCAATTTCCTTTCTTCAGGATGTTATCATACTGTTTAGTCTACTACTACTACTTTCTGAGGAAGATGCTATGATAGCATTGAAGTATGTCTAAATATGTGTTGGGGTTTTTACTTTTATTTGTGCTTTATTTTTTCCTACTATTCAATCAAATTATTTATTACAATTTTTTTTGCTCAATGCACTTTATTTCATACATATTATTTTAAAGTTCTACTCCAAAAATACTTTTGACCCTCAATGGTGTGACATTGCATCATTGGCATATTTCAATGATTTACTGCCTACAAAAGAGGGTGTGATCGCTGGAGTTGAACATTCAGAATCAGACAATGAACAGATGGAAAATTATTTTCGTCTTTTCACTATGACTGATAATAAGGATGAGAATTATGAATTTTATATGTCTAAATAACTATTTGTAGGATTGTGTGAAGCTTTGAAACCAACATCAGCTTTGACTTCGCTTCGAAAAAAATTCTGGCTTCGAAGCTTCGCCAATAAAAATATTGACAGCTAAAATAATCAATTTATGTTCAATTCCTGCCGTTCAGACCTGTTTTGTACATTATAAATAAATATTCATATTGAAAAAATCAAGTAAATGAATTGCACATAGTTATAATAGCTTTATTTATCAGGTTGAAACAAAATATTACAAACAAGTGTGTGATAACATTTTTCAAGTGTAAAACAACTAACAAAAAATATTCTAACTTCGAGTTTTCTTTGAGAATATTTCATATATTCAATTAAGAGTTCACTTCTAATTTTAAAAAGAGGACTTCACACCCCCCCCCCCCCCCCCCCCTAATTATTTGTATACCTTTTTTATTATACTTTGAAGAAGTTTCAGGAAAGGTGGATATAAACGTATATAAGGAATGAACACTCTTTGACTTATACAATTAAAAGAACACAGTTCACACATTGCTTCCATTGGACAGAGAGGTAATGGCTTCCTCTTGAATAAAATCGGATCATTACTGCCCAATCCCCCGACCTAGGTTTCATTCTATCAGAACGCATCAGGAAGGAGTGTGAGCTGTTTTCTTCTTTTCATTGTAAAATACATATTGTGTTTGTTCTTTGTGTGTGTTTCTGTCCACCTCTCCTTTACCTTCTTCCAAATATAATACAATTACCTCATGAAGCAAAAAGAGGTTTTTCTTATAGAGATATCATCACTCGAGAATGCATTTGTTCTATGTCCAATTTTTCACTTTTGTGTAAAAGAGCATTGAAGTTTGACCTTGTATATAAAACCAATATTACTATATGACAACTTGAGCTTGTATCTTCTTAAGTAATTATATAGTAGTCTCAATTTCACCGCAGGTGAATCATGTGCATTTCAAATAAACGTAAACACCAAATATCTCAAAATTAACAATTTTGGAGATAGAACACTTGCATTCTCGGGTTACGATATATTGTATACCTTTTTTTATTTTAAATTCATTTTAATAATGTTATCTGATAAATCAACAAATATTGAAAGAGTGATGTACAGGTTGGGTTCTAGTTTTTTTTGTTTTTTTAAATATGAAAAGTATTTTCAAACACTTCACGGGGTATTTTAAGCCAATGTATATAACTGTTCCAAAACTTTGCACTCCACAACATTCATGTTCCAAAACCACCTAAACCCCTAATCAATTTTTCAAAATCAAATTCAAAATATATTTTCACCAAATTTAGACATATTGTTAATTAATATATACATTAATTCTTTTGTAAAATTTGAAATAACACTTTATTAAAATACTATACCGAAATTAATTGAATTACAGTGAGAGAAATATGAAAACATTCCCCAATCACTTCTTGTGAAGTAAAAAGGAGTTTCATTCTATAAAATGATGCTACAGAAGAGGCAAAATATGGCACCAGAAAATTAAAAAAGTTATTTGTTTTACATTGTTATGAAATATGAGAATTTTAAGAATTATTATTTAATCCATATGAAAATTTTTTGTTTCATTGTAAAATGTATTGTAACAAAGACTTTATTAAATTGGCAGAGCAACCAGATATTCTATTCTTTAATGTAAAGCCCTTTCTCATATCATTTCCAACCTGTGGCCAGGTCAGTTTAGTGAAATGCCTCCATCTTCCTCCTTTAATTTCTTCCATTCTTCTCCTCTCACTTTAACACATTCTGTTATCTGCTCTTCCCATCTCTTCTTGCCTTCCGTGCGTATTCCTCTACCATTGCCAATTTCTTAGGCATCTCTCTTTCCATACTCATGACATACTCATATTTCAGTCTTGCTTCCTCTACTATCTCATATACTCCCTGTACCCCCATTCTTTCGCAGATAACTTCTTTCCTAAACTTGTTTCTCCTGGAGAGAGCTCGAGTATGGGTTTGTTTCAGCCACGTTTACTAAGCCTATTGTGGTAAACCCCTTTCTATTACATGCAAATTTTAATTAACCTAACAGGGTTGCCAGCACCTGGAAAAAACCAGGGAATTTTTTTTTTGGAAAACCGGAAAAACAGGGAATTTCACAAAAAAAAAGAATTTAATGGAATTTGTTAGTGAATTTGGGAAATACAGGGCTTGCAAGCTTAAAATAGTAGGAACAATATAGACTAAAATTTGTAACTGGAGAACTGAGTAGTCTGATTGGAACAGTCTCATGATGATTATGCTTACCAGCACCTCATCAAGCTTGAGACAAGTCCTGAGTGCAACCGAGACGACTCGTTCGGAAAATTCCATGCCTTTTCGGCTTCCTCCACTCACCTCGACCAATACCACGAACGTCTTGTTTCCTCCACTTGCATCCCCCAACTTCATCAAGCCCATGCTGCTGGCATGTTTTTTGCTGCCAATTGAATAAATTCATTCTTTGATTTTGTGTGTTATTTGTCTATTGTTTAAAAAAAGATTACTCCTGTTGAAGATAGTGTTTTTGTAGCGTGATGTTTTAAGACTGTACCCTACTTATCTTGCCATTTTGACTATTTTTTATTTTTTAGAAACTGCCAAGATATCAATATTGTCTGTTTAAATCTTTATGGGTTTTAACATTTTTTTACAGTCAATTCCCAATTTAGTGAAGGTGGATTTACTTGTTGCTGCCGTGGCCAGGAAAAAATTATTGAGTATACTATAAAGTGAAAAGTTTATGAAAATATTGCCTCCCTGCTAGTTTGTCGTAAAATTAGAGTGGTTGTACAAATGACCTATTGGGTTTGTGTCCGCCATAGCTACTTTACATCTTCCAACCCCTGTGAAATGGACTAGCCCACTTCTACCACCCTTCTCTTTCCAAGGTCACAGTTTTTTTCTTCTGTTAGGGATATGTGAGGCTGGTAAAATATCGATATTTGAGTATGAAAAAAATGAACGAGAAGTATATCAATATTTACCATTATCAATACTTTCATTTAGCGATAGAAAAATAAAGGAAATAATAAGAAAAGATGAATAAATTTAATAAATTTATCAGAAAAATAAAGAAGTAAAAGGAGAAAAGTAGGTAAATTAAAATCTTTCGATAAGGGTAGAAAGTATTGATATTAGTAAAATATCAAAAGGCTGGTATCGAAATAAAAGTATGATACTGCTATTGTATCATTGCTAGTGCTAGTTTGAGCTCTGTAAAATTGTATGTAAGATATTAAAATCATTACAAACTCAAAACTTTATAACTAGATATGACCATACCTCAGGACTTTATTTATTTTGACCCTAACCCTCAAATTAAAGTGAAATTTTTTTGAATTCCATATTTTTTGAAAATGGCTCAAAACAATGATTAAAATAAATATATATATGGACTAATTGACCTCCCAAATAACACAACCATATATCTGTTTTTCGGTAAAAAAATCTTTGAGGGCTAGTTTACTGAGGAGTGATTTTTTTCAAAAACTTTAAAATTTTTAAAACGAGCTTTAACTATTTGGTTCAAAATTGGGCCTTAGGCCTAATAATTGTGTTTGTGTTCAAAAGTTATTTAAGGGTATTTTATTGATTGATTTTTCAATAATAGTTATTATGATAAATTTATGTATGATTGTGTCGTATCGTTTATTAATCAAGTCTTACTATGTATTTGGTAGTTTTCGTGGGTTTGCAGATTTACCCTGGAAATTGATATAACGGGTTTAGTAGCCCTCCGTTACCTCGCTAAATTGAGAGTTGACTATGTTTTTTTTTATATTTATTACAAAATGGTGGGATGAGGATGGCAGTTTATTAGAGGAAATGCACCTGAATTTGCGCGAGGAAAATCACATGTTAATTTCATCATTGTAAATATTATTTACGATTTGTGTGGGCTACTTAGTCTATACAGTACATATACAATAATTAAGATTGGTTAAAATGTTTTTTTAAATCAAGTAATACATTCTTCTAAAATAAAATAGATACCACATTTAAACTCAAAACTGTGTTTTTGGTATTTCCACTTTTTTTTTCTTTCATTCAATTTAGGGTCTACAGCAAATATAACCAATTTTTCCTTCTAGAAAATGTATGTAATTCATTACTCATCCCTTTTCCAAATAATTCTTAAACATTACTTGCCAGTAAACAGCTCTATGACAAATTAACACTTTTCATTTCTAAAATGTTTCTAAAACAAAATTTAATGCCTCTATAATTATATTTATAATATCTATTAGGTGTCTGGAAAAATGAAAATTCCCCTAGAAAATCTGGAAAACAAGGGAATTTTGTAATAAGAAAATAGTGGCAATCCTGTCTAAGTATTATCTTGGACCACACCAGACAGTGTATTTTAAAAACAATATTGGCAGTATTACCTTTGTGGTGGGATTTTGTATGTATTTGCATATTTCAGACTATATTGGGACTTAAATTTCCACGTAAATTTTGACTCCTACTGGTCAAGCTCAGTTTTTATTAAATAAGCTTAGCATTTTTAAGGATTTAGCCGCCGACAAACACACCCCATTTGTCATTTTTAATTTTATTCAATGCAATAAATATTTTGAAGAAAATGTCTAGTTATATAAACTTACGCGAAACTTAATTTATAAAAATAAATATGTACTTACGAATTTTTTTTTTTTTAATTTCTGGTTTATTGTGGCACAGAGTTAAAAAAACTTCAAATAGTTATGTTGTACGGTACTCACACTATGAAAGACAATGTGAAACTGAAGGTAGAAATCTTCTACCTACGAACAGAAACAGCAAATGCTCTTTCCAAAAATGATCCCCAGTCCACAATAGAAGCTACAAAAGGGGAGGTGAAAGATTAACATCAGTAAAATATTTGTGTTGAAGTCGGTGTCTTGTTATAGGAATCGTAGTCTCTGTTGTGAAGCAAATTCTTGGAAAACTCAGTGTAATACAAAATACAATACACTATACAGACATGTAGTACGATCTGGGTTCGTTCAGACTAGAATAGAAATCCTTTTGGAAAATGATAAGAAGAATGAAGAAGTAGTGTTCTAGTGTGCAGGTGGAACGCTTTAAACTTGTGTTGTATCAACCAGAATGCTCGTAATATTTTTTCATATCAACCAAAAAGGCGTTCCGGTGCAATTCGAGCACTGAGAATAGTAGAAAATATAAATGTTAACTAGATATTAACATTGTTTCTTATAATCCATTCGTTATAGCATTTAAACAATCAGTTAAGTGTTAAATTACTGGTCTGAGTCCTGGTTGTTAAGTTTATCCTATTTTAATTGGTTCTAAGCCACCAAAAAGCAGTATTAAAGCTCTAAAACAAATTTCACTTAAAAAATTGAAAATATTTTTTAAGGATTTGAGTCTCAAATCCTAGAATCTAAAGTATCCTTAAGGATTCAAGGGTCCCAACCATAATTTTACTAAAACTTCAGGGCTGGGTCGATTCCGATCAGGCTGATTATGATACAATCAGTTAAGCTGATGATAAACATTTTCATTGCTTTTTGAACTGTGTTAGGGGAAGGTCAGGTAGTGATGCCTCGGCAGTTTTGTGTTAGTAATAAATAACATTTGATCACTTGGTGGCTCATAGTGATTTGAAAGTCAGACAGTGAGAAAAATAGATATTGCCATAGGTTAGATTTCAAGGTCAATACTTCGTGAGAAATAGATTAGAGAAAGATAAATAATTGTAAAAGAATGAAAGGGTAGATTTAAGATGTGAAAGACTGTGCAAAAAAATCCCCACTAGTTCATGAAACTTGACTATTCAGATATGTTTTCATTTTATTTATTTTATAAATTTTAACTTATAACTAAATTTAATGTCTTATTATTTTGTCATTTAACACTAATGTTTGGTTTAATTATTTAAAATATAAATGGTGACCTGGTGGTCTAGGGGTAAGGTGTCAGACTTCTGTGCTGAGGGTCCGGGGTTCAATCCTCGGTCCCGTCACAGATTTATCTGATTGCCAAACCATTCCTTCACCTCTGACAAGACGTGTATTAATCACAACTTGTGAATGTGTGGAATGCCAGGCCTCCACCGTGGTTCGGATTCCACGTTAAACTGTAGGTCCTTCATTTCATCCCCTAATCACCCTACCATTGCACATTAGCGTAAGTGTATGTAACCCGAACGGGTAGTAAGACGCGGTGCTAATAATAATAATAATAAAATATAAATATAGTTGGCTGTTCTTTATGTAAAAGTAGAAAACAAATCAATAAAATCTCAGCCTATGAATAATTTTTAAAAGAATTATATATTATTAATTATGCCCACAGTTGAGCCTTTTGGATTTATATCAAAGAGGTCTAAAACACTTATCTAGCTTGTAACTCCCCCTTCTTGTTTTTCAAATAGTTAATACAGCATATTTAAGTTTTTACTATGATTTTTTATTTTTATTCATATTTTTACCAAAATTTTAATGGAAAGCTTGTTGTATATTAAAAAAATAAAAAAATATGTGTAATTAATTATTATGCATTTTACCTTTGTAATATTGTACAAAAAATAAACCAAAAGGGCTGATTATTAAATTATATCTTTCCTTAAATCAATTAAATCTTACTGTGTATTAAGAGTGGAGTTACCACAGGATTAATGTTGGTCTACTCTTTGAGTTATGTGCCTTACGCTGGATCAGCCACATTGATGGGCGGGTATTGGATACAATCTTAACTCAAATGATTATTTTAATCAATCATCGTATCTTACTTACTACCTGTACAGGTTGTACACATATATGGTAATAACTCTAAATGTGGTAGGGATGAAGAAGGAGCTAATATACCCGCATTTGCTTAGAAGTGGAGTAGGGAACCGTTTATAAAAACCAACTTCAATAGACCAACTGGTATTCGAAACCCTGTCTCCCTGTCTTCAGCAGGCCAGTCTTAACACGGAAGTTACACCTTAGATCGTTCAGCCACTAGTGCTAATTCCCTGCAGCAATTCTAAAACACCAGTTTGTTTGGTCAGAGCTCATGATTGGTGACATTTAGCAAAATAATCAATTTTTTTGTTATATTTATTCCTCTTCCTCCCCTTGAGCTCCCACTCCAGCTGAATATAACCATGAAAGCTCAAAAAATTTAATTGAGATATATTATGAATACCAATTTAACACAAGACTATTTTCCTGATGTCAAAATCCTTAAATAGCCCAGGCCTATTGCCAACCCTTGGGGGTACCATTGAGTTGTCCAAATAAATACCTTATTATTACTTTAATTTTAAGTTTGTGTGATAGTCGACATTGTAGATTTTTATAAATGATTGCAATAGTTTTTAATCATGTTTTAAAAACATATTATTTTAAAAAGTAGTTTGGTTGTAAGTTAACAAGTAGTAATAACTAATTTCAAGTCTCTTCATATTTGAAGGGATATAATTCGTTTTAATTAGTCTACAACATAAGAGTCCAGCAAAGAATCAGAATATAAGGAAAAAAAAACTCATACCAATTTAGAGAAGTTAACCTCTTTTGTTTACCATGTATTGCTTTTTAATAAGGATATTTGTAGGTAAAATGAAGATTCAAATTCCAAAAAGAATGGATTCAAATCTTCTCTATTAATAAAATAAAATAAAAAGTTGTTGGAGCAACCTTTTAACTCAGTTTTACTATAAAACCTCTTTAATTGTTTAATACTATCATCGCCAAATTATATAAACACATAAACTTACTCATTTCAAGGCAGATCATACCCTGAGCACATAAAAAAAAAGTAGTCAATGGGCCTTGGTAAGGCTTATATTAAGGTTCTAAGTGATGCTTAAATATTACATCAAGGCTGCATTTTCTCACATTTCATATGTTATTTGCTGATTTTGAAAACATAAATATAATACAATTGTCAAATTCTGCAGATAATTAAAGAGAGTGCAAGGATATGACATTTTTATGTGCTTGAAAGGTACAATAAAAAGTGATAGGAACAAATACAATATACATCGCACAGTTAAAAACGTAATAAAGATTATACTTTACACTGTTGCCAACACAAAGTTATATATACTTATTTATATATATAAAACAAAAAGTAAAGGTAAGGTGTGCCCATTAAAGTAAAGTACTGTTTCCAACCTATGGCTTGGGTAGATTATTCAAGTCATATATTTTTCCACTACCGGCTTGCTAAGCCTGTAGTAGCTTCATATGCCTTATAATCTAACTTGAGACTAGGACAGGCACAACATCCAATCCCTGCCATTAATTTATCAATGTGAAAGGGTAAACCCATATTTCATCAATGATAAATTTTCGGCCATGCTGGGATCGAACCAGGCACCCTTAGCTCATTAGGCAGACATGCTACCGACTGAGCTAAGGTGTCAGGACACTTACTAAAGTGAATAATCTGTTATATGTTTTATGTTGACAAAGTAAACCAGTATGATAAATTAATATTGCCACAATAATTCTCCTTTGTTCATTGTATCATGTAAACAGCCTTTAAAATTTATTTAGCGAAATAAAAACAATTTCAAGAAGTTGAGAGTTCTTGTTAATACACAAGTGATGTTAGACAACTCCATGTTATCATCGTGACATGGAAACATATTGTATTATCACAGACTGCTATGCCTGTCAAGTGCTTCTATTTAAATAAAAGCAACAGGCAAATTTCAGCTGGGCTCAGAGACCTCTGTTTTCTTGACATCCAAATCATCAGTTTTCTTGGCATCCAATCCAAGGGCTCTCTTTAATAAAGTTACTACGTGCCTTGCCTCAGTTTCATCATTCTCTGAAATAAAAACATAATCAAATGAGGCAGTAGATCTAGTTTTTTAACTCAATGGTAAGTATAGGCTATTTAATTTAGATGGTATCGGCAGTTTTACTTATAAATAATTCAGTAACTTAACAAATTAATATCAAATTTCACCTTAATAGAGATTTATAACTACTTTTGATGCTAAAATTATTCAATATTGTTGTCCATTTTGAACTATCCTCAATTGAAAGTTGCATTACCATAACAAGGAAATGAAAATAAAAATAGCTAAATAGTTCACTAAATACTTGAATAGTCATTATTTTTTTACTATTTTCATATGGTCTGTTTCTAACATTATAATTTCAGTTGTATTAAAAATTTAACATTTAGAATACATTATGATTGTTTTCTAACTTAAGATATTTAAAACTTGTATTAATAGTTGAACTACAAAACTAGACTTAGTAAGTATTTAGTTATAAAATTATGTTGATTAGCCTGTTTAAAATCAATGTTGATCAATATTTTAATAAATATTTTACCAAAGTACCATATTTAAATTTACAATTTCAGAGACCCGCCTCGGTGGCGTAGTTGGCTAACGCTCTAGTCATGTTGAGCTTGACCGCCAAGGACAGGGAGATCGTGGTTCGAATCTCGGTCGGGTGAACTGAGGGTGGTTTTCCTAAATGGTTTTCCACTCTCCCTCCACGAAAATGCGGGTTCACTTCCTCTAAATTCAACCCTCCCAATTTCTAATCCATTAGCGTAATTAGTACTTAAGCGTATAACCCGAACGGGTAGTAAGACGCGGTGATAAATATACAATTTCAGAGTGGCTACTAGAAATGTTATTTTAACCATGTTATTTTTCATTTTAAAGTATGAATATAAACTTTTACAGGCATTAATAATGCAATTGAAATAAATTTTGTAATAAGATAATTTCTACCGAGAGCCCGTAGAGCAAATGCACACAGAGGAATGGAATTGGAACATAAGTGATCATGAGCGATTATTACATTAAGGACTGTTATTATTACTAGCACCACATCTTACTACCCATTCATGTTGTACACATCCTAATGTGTAGGGTGATTATGATACAGAATGGAGGACCTACAGTTTAAACCACGGTGGGGGCCCGGAATTCCACACATTCACAATTTGTGATTAATACACGTGTGGTCAGAGGTGAAGGAAGGGCATTAAGGACCAATAAATTTAATATGAAACATTACAAATTTCTAACTGCTTGTGATTCTTACATTTTCTTTTAGGGTAAATAAAGTTACAGACGCATATTTTGGAGAAATATTAGCTCATTGAAATGGAAACTTTATAAACTATTTTTTTTTTAATTGTTACTTTGATTTTAATGTGTCTAACCCTTTTGGTGCATATTTAATTTTTACTTCTTACCTTCAGAAATGCTAATTATAAGTCAAACATTTAAAATCTGAAAATTTGCATGATGATCATGATTATGATCAAATAATGTGATTTTCAACTAGTAATGCATTTTAAATATGAAATTTAGCACCATGTTGTCTATAAATCGCATAATAATATATCTTTTATATCGATAAAATTTTATATGTCACATTTTATTCAAATGCAATGTTATTCTGCTATCAGAATCATTCTTTATTTTAATAGCAACCCACAATAGTGTCAAACCAATAGCTAAATGAGGATTTGACAGGCATAGTATTGGCCTAATATAGGCCTTATGTAATAAAAAGAAAACTTTTGAAAATTAGGTTACATCAACACAACTTGAACAATTTTGTGCTACCTTGGTGCTTTCCTCAGTGTAGTCTATAAGATCAAATATCTGTGTTAGGCATGGTTTCAAAATAGGAATCGGGTAAAGAACAAAAATAAAATATCAATTAGAAGAAATAAAATAAATTTTAAAACTCGATGAATTATTGAATTTTTCAATTGCCATACTAACCAAATAGAATATTTATTACCCTTTACATGGTACGAACTCATCAATCATAAATTAACTGTTCAGGGTAAACATAAATACTGCACTAATAAATCCCCCAACAATGTTTTCTGCCACATAAATATTGCATGTGTGCTACAAATATTGAAATGCGGAAGTAAACAAGCGCTACTATTGTTATGATTTAGCAGCTGGTAATTGACAGTTCTCAAAACTAACACCAGATGTCAGAGGCGCACGGGTATTCTAGTATGAAAAAAGCAGCTTCTAACACTCTTGTGGCTATTTCTGACTGTCGCAGCAAAGGTAGATAAAGTTTATACAGCGTGGGGTAAAGTCGATTTCCGCAGTCGATGGCTATAATGCTTAGATCGAATATATCCGATTAACGCAGCAAAAGGATAAAGACATGAGTGTTGAAACCATCTTATTTATTTTTTCTATTATACCTTTGTTTGAATGTTGTTCTATTTTTATATCATGTTTTTTCAAAGTGTTATTTCTAATTCAGAAACCAGTATTTACAATTTATAAACTGATTTCAGAATTATTTACTATTTATAAAAATGAGTGTCATTATTATTTAAGAATGTGTGTTTTCATATATTTTTAAAATCTCATTTTAAAATTATGAATATACTCAAACACAGGAGCTTTTTGAAATACTTGACTCAAATGAGAAACCCTAAGCTGCTAGAGCCCTAGTTGCAGGCAATGGTGAGCCAATAAAGATAGTTTTAATATCCTACCTCTTGGATTGCTTATGTCTTGTTCTAACTGCAGTTTCTCTAGTGCTACCTGATGTATGCTCTCTTCTATTGTATCTTTACTAATCAGTCGAAATACAGACACATCCCTGAAACATTCATAACAGTTCATGGATTAATTTGTAATGTAATTGATTTGACCATAAGGAGTATTTGAAAGCATTGACCATATTATCGTTCTAATTATTTATATATTCAAAACATTTTTTTTTATCATCCTAGTTTTACATATAATTAAACATATTTTACTTCATTTAAATTTCGTAATCTATTACTTGGCGCTTAAATCACGTCTTCCTCTAAATTATTTACTAGTACGTGCGCCCCGAGGTAAGATGGCAGCACCTACTGGACCAACCTCACTAAATGCCTTTCTATGTAATCCAACCAAGTTAAGACCTTTTAAAGTAATTTCCTGTTTTAGAAGAATGTTCTCCACGCAGGAAGTATATTTTTTTGAGTTTGTAGGTGTGTAATTCACCGTTAGAAAATGTCCCTTCTAGAAGCTTCTATTGAGCTGGGATATATACAGTGGTTTTGAAATTTCTCTTCACTGTGAAATCAGTCGTGATCACAGACAGACGTGTGTTCGGTCTTTAATGAACGTAATTTAAGCGCTCGGTGATAATTAGTTGCTAGGCCCTCGACATGATCGCATTTCAATTTAAATAAAAACATAAACATGTTTTTTCTTTTAATGGAATAAAGTAACATTAAACTTTATGCAACGTGTTATCATTTTTTTTGTTTAGTGATAAGACAAAGGAGGCATCATAAGTAAAGCACACTGTTGCGCAATAGAAATGACGACTTACTGTGGGGCATAATATAATCTATAATAAAATTACTTTCAACCGAGGAGCTCTTAAATAATTATATAATAATTGGCGTTCCAACGTGGTGCATTTAACATGCTACAAAAGGATATTATAACAAGTGGCGACACAACGTGAGGCTTGATACGTAACTAATAACACCTTCCACAAAAGAACAATAACATAACTAAAGCAAACGTTATAAATTATTATACAAAATAATATTCACCACTCTCATCAGTGGTCTATAAATTTAGTGACAAGCACTATTTCCATTAATCAAAAAAATAATGCCTTTTTTTAAAATAATAAACATCACCTTTTTGTAAGAATGAACGGGAATTATGTTTTTATTTCGGGACGGGAACGGGATGGGAAATTAGTCCAAAATATCGAGATTCAAGACGGGAATGAGAAATTTAAAATCATCCTTAAGAATAATCTTAAGATTTAAAATATATTGATTTCTAAACTAATACTATAAGTTAAGAATTAATAGCCGGAGCTATTATTTATGCTTATTAGTAGGGAATTACTCCATTAGATTTCATATTCTGAAAATTGAAAAATGACACCTGGACACGGGAATCGAGGTCCCGGTTCGATTCCCGTGTCCAGGTGTCATTTTTCAATTTTCAGAATATAATACTATAAGACTTGTTGAAGTTATAATATTATTAAAACCCGCTTCGGTGGCTGCATGGTTTAAGGCACCACTCTCACAATAGACTAGACTACAGACTATAGGGATATTTAGTTTGAATTTGGCGGGTGTATTAAGGGTGGTTTTTCCTCACTGGTTTCTTACTCTATCCACTGATATAATATATAAGTTATAAACTGATTGTGTAGACGATATTAAAAGGAAAAATTTATATAGCCAAAATAACTTCAATAGGAAAAGCGGGCCAAGTATAGTTATAAATTATCATAAACTAAATAATGGTATTGATATATAGTACACAGAGCTGCTAACAGGCACAGGTCGAGGTAAATTGGTAATGATAAATAACAGGACAAGTAGTTTATATATGTTATATATGTTTATATTCCAGAAAGTTTATGTGTAAAATTTTTAGATTAACTATATAGAAGGCATAATGTAAAATTAATAGAGCAGAAAAAGTCTTGATTTATAATAAAATAAGATGTCAGGACAAATGTATAAGGAAATTGAAAATAAAAAAATAAAAATTCCTAACACACTAGAGTAATTATAATTAGTACATAGGCGTACAACCGGGGCGAGTAATATGACGCGGTGCTAAAAAAATATTGCTAAACCAAACAACAAAACAATTAAAAATAACACAATAAGGTAGATAGAAGTGTGCACAAATAGCATTTTTTTATCAATTCAAATAGTAAAATTTTGAATTAACATCAAATAATACAATTAATAAAATATTTGATTTTATTACATTTTGAAGGAAATTATTTTAATTAGTTAATTTCTTTTGAAAATCATGTTTTATATTTAATTATTTGCATAGGAAAAAAATACTACAAAACATAATGTTTAGCACCTCTTCAATTTGCTTTAAGTATGAAACTGCTAAATATTATCTAGGTTTGAAACCTCTTAAAAGTTACTTTTCTTAAATGTTCTCTCTAGGTTTGACACCCCTTAAAGGTGATTGTTTAACATCTTTGATACTCTATTCCCTGTCTGAATCTTCAACAGCAGACACACTGAACCCTCATAAATGGTTGACCTTGGCAAGCTACTTTCTTCCCCCCTTCCTCCCATTTCCACAACCCAAAAGATAGAAGAATATTTCTGTCCTTCTCTAAATCTTTCAAGCTCTTTCACTTGCGGAACCCAACATATCACTGTTGAGATAAAGCTCAAAATAAGTCACCCCCACCCCACCTTGTCTCTCTATAGTGGTAAAATAACCCCCTTCCCATCCTAACCACTAAGTTTGCTATATAACAAAGAAGAAGACTGTCTACAAAAGAGATTAACAGTGATGAGTCAGCAGTAATTGCTAGAACATGAGCCCTGCGCGCCCTTTGTTTTGTTCCTTGGAGTATTATGTTTTGTTTCCCCTCTAGTTCAGGGAAAGGGTCAATCCGCCTGACCAATGGGAATCAGGGTTTGGGATCCCATCCACCCCTACTTTTTTGTGCATCACATCTTACTGTCAGTGCTATTCTAAGTTTAAACCTGCACTAACAGTGCAAAAATGCTAATATACAAAAGGAGATCATATCATTTGTGTTGGTTGTAAAGTTGATAAAAATGTGTATACTTTCCAAAACTAACTGTACTGGTTATCACATGGTTTGAGGCGTCAGACTTGCAATAGACAGATTACAGGTCAACGTGAAGTTGAAGGTTAAATGTTGGCCAGGTACACTTAGTTTACCCTGAATGTTAGTGGAATAATGCAAGGTTCAGGCTAAATAAAGGGTACAATAGATGGTGTTTTACACATTTGATTACTATAGTTCCCCCACCCCTGCTATGCTAAATGCAAGTTCATTTCTTCTAAGTTTACTTCCAAAACCCCGCTCCTAGAGTAAGGTGCCGATAGCCTTGGTTTTTAAGGTACCAATAAAAAAAATCCAAATATAGCTTGGTACATTATATAATTTGGATTAGTGTTAATTTTAGGTGAAACTTTGGATGAAAAGAGCAACTCCTAAAGTAGTGTGAAATAATAAACTTGACTTAAAGAACTTAAAAACTCTTTTTAGAATCTCACTAAGGGCCAGTTTCATAGTCAGATTTAGTAGGCCTCAAGTGCAGCACTATACTAAATACAAGACGTCACCTACCTGAAATTGAATGGAATGGGCCAGTTTCATATGCGAAACTGGCCCATTCCATTTTGGTCTAGGTAGGTGTCGTCCTGTATTTAGTATCGACTCGCACTTTAGGCGTACTAAATCTGACTATGAAACTGGCCCTAAAACTCATCTCAAGTTGCAGAACTTCATTGTCGACAGTCTAAGAAAGGCAAACTTACTGAGTCTGCCCCACACGGTGACATCGATCCTCCGCTTGTTTGTCATTGTAAGGATTAAAATCAATGTCATGTATGATAACAGTGTCAGCGGCTGTGAGGTTAATACCCAAGCCACCAGCTCGTGTTGATAATAGGAAAACAAACAGATCAGGATTATTGTTAAACTCATCGATCAAGTCTTGTCTGAAACAAAAGAAAAATTATTTATGCTAAAAGAAGGTAAAATACTGCATAAGTAGTATAACTATCGCGGGTCAAATTGTGAAAAATAAATGTTGAGCTTAAAACTTAAGAAAATATCTCAAAAGTAAAATATACTTACTTACTACAAACGTTATAAATTAATAATTCGTGTTGTCGCTGCTAAATAATGGGTTTGGGGGGAAATTTGATGGTTTTCTTTAACAATGTACAGAACCAGTAATGAGTATTAAAATAATTATTATTTTGCACTCATTTTAATTTCATACATGTTTAAGCAAATATAAGAGTTGATCATTCACAAATTATATTCATCATCCTCATCACCTCCATCATCAACTGTTTCCAGCCTGTGGCCAGGTCAGTTTAGTAAAAAGCCTCCATCTTCCTCTATTCTTATTCTCTTCTCCTCTCACTTACACACTTTGTTGTCTGCTCCTCCCAGGTTTCTGGTAGTAAAAATCAAATGAACTTTAAAATGTAAGGCTATTACAATGTGTTTCACAAATAAATATGTTACAATCAGCATTCTTGCTGTGCTTAAAAATACGAAAAATTATTTTAAATTCCTAAAAAAATTGACAAAGGATATTAAGCAAGATGTCTCTTTTTTATTCTCCCAAATATGATAAGCAAAACCTTGGTAATTTGGTTTAGGTACACAGTTATACAAATTATTAATTTAATGTGGTTTAATTTATGTTATTTAATAAATTCTTACACACCTACCTATAAACTAATTTTCTTGTTTCAGTGGGGAAATTGCCCACAACCCTTAAAAATAAATTATTTGCTCCCTTCTTATTCTCGAATATGATACAATTAAATAAAAACTTCAAATTGCTATTACAGGCATTCAATTTTAAAAAGATTTTCTGGCAAGGAATTCTCCAAATAGCTTCTGGGGGCATCCAAAATTCAGAAATGTTTAGTGGAAGACTGTTTCAAATAGTATCTAGAGGCATAAAATTTTCAACAAATTCCTATGTTAGGAATAATAAGTTTCCAGAGCCATTGAATATCAGAAATTTTCTGAGAAAGAAATGTGCTAAATAGCTTCTAAAAGCTTAGTTTTCAAAAATTTATGGCGAGAACTAATCCTACTAATTCTAGGGGTATCCAAATCTCCAAAAGTTATTGTAGGAGAATAAAACTAGATTCACATGTTCACTGAAAATAGAAAGCAGAATCTGCCTTAGTGGAGCAGCAACTTACACGCTGTATGTTGATGCATTGCAACCTTACTTAAAACAGCTGGTTATCAACATATTTTATTTTCTAGTGGATGAAAATATATTTTAGATCATTGTCTCGATGGATGGTTTCAAATTATAATTCTGTGTGTTGGCACAATTCAATACATCGATACACACACTTTACATTAACGGATTATATCAAACCAAATTTGCTGCTAAATAGCTTCTAGAGGCATATCATTTTCCCAAAATTTCCTGGCGAGGATAATTTCTAGGGGTATCCAAATTTCAAACTTTTCTGGGGAGGACCAGTCCAAATAGCTTCTAGAGGCAGCTACTTTTCCAAAATCTCCAGGTGAGAACTACTCTAAATAGCTTCTAGAGTCATCTAATTTTTCCAAATTTCCATGTTGAGGACTATTCTAAATTAAGGCTGGCCAATATATCACAAAAAACTGGTTTAATATTTACATCGATCACCCGATATTAAGAGTTTGGATGTGGTGATATATCAACTACCACGGTATATTGTCTGACACAATAAAATGTCTACCACGGTATATTGTCTACTATGGTATATAGCACAGCACAGGCCTGCAATGGAAACTTTGTTAAAACTATTAGCGCGGACCTTTATATATTTTTGGCGATGATTCAAAAACCACATCAAAAATTTCACATCACACACAGTTTTTTCACTAATTTTTTTTTTTTTGCATTATTCATATATTAAGGGGCTACGCATATAAGAATCCATTTTTATTATTATTCTTTTCATGATACTTCAATATTTGACTAGTAAAATAAATGATTATTTAGCTATTAGAATATTTATTTATTGTTTATATATTAATCCTTTTTTGTAACGTCCTTTTTTTTTAACACAAAAATTGAGAATTTTTCTATAAACTGCCACAAAATCAAACCATTAATTCTTTGAACTAAAAATAACAACTTTGTCAACGCATGTGCAGTCTAGACTCTAGAAGGTTGTGGCAGTAGTCACCAGTGTTTTGTCGTGTTATAACCTCAACTTAAAAGAGAAGTTTTTTTTTTAAATGGCTAGTCACGGCTAGTGTAAATTTTCCAAATAACGTTTTATATTTTTGGTGAGTTTGTGATTAATAAACATTACAGATTTTATTAAAAAAGTGTACCATGCTTACTTTGGAGTGAAGATGGGAGATTAAGACAAATCATGGGCTCCTCATTAAGCTTGTTTTTACCGCAGAGGATCTCAGGGAAGTGGTCTAAAGGTAAAAAGAAATCCTAGAGATTTGGTGTCCCAATGATTTGGGGGAGCAAAAAAAAATCACTTTGATGACCATATTTATGTTCCTCCAAAAGAAGTAAGTTCTGCACAATAGGAGCAAATATGCTTCTGTGCCTGGTGGTAACTCAGTTCACCTCAAGGGAAGTTATGAGTTTTGAAATGGTTCTAACAAAATAAAATACAAAGATCATGATTGGATGATCTTTGAAGACCTTAAAGTACTGAGCATACTTCTTGATCAGCATAGTGTATATACTAAATACCCATGTTTCCTGTGCGAGTGGACAGCCGAGTAAGAAGTCAACACTGGGAACAAAAACAATGGCCTGCAAGAAGATCCCTTGAGCCTTGAAATAAGAATATTTTGCATAAAAATCTTGTCAACTTAAAAAAAATTCTTCTGCCACTACTTCATATAAATCTGGGCCTCATGAAACAGTTTGTTAAGGCATTGCAAAAGGATGAATACTGCTTCAAGTACTTGTATAAAGTTACCTCTTGTTACAGAAGCTAAACTAAAATAAGGCTTCTTTGTAGGGCCAGATATAAGAATACTAATGTCAGATAAAAACTTCCTTTTTTCAATAAGGCATTGAAAAAGAAGCTTGGATTGGTTTCAAAAATGTCGTTAGTAAGTTCCTAGAAAAGACCAAGGATCTTAATTACATAGTTATGAATGAAAATATATTGGAAATATTCAAGGCTTTAGTATGCTCAATGAGTATAAAAATTAACTTTTTACATGGACACTTAAAACTTTTTCCCAGAAAATCTTCGGAGAGTCGAAAAACAGGGAGAACGTTTCCATCAGGACATTAAAATAAAAAAAAAAAAAAGTACCAGGGTTGGTGGAGTGTTAATATGATGGGAGACTACTGCTGGAAAATAAAGACATATCACACATGAGGAAAAGCAACAGTCACAGCTTCACAAGCAAAAGAAAATTGAACTCTTACAGCCTTTGTGTAAGGTAAAGATATTTTTATTTTTTAAATAATACTATTTTTGATTAAATGTATCTCGTATATGCCAAAAGAAACTATTTTTATTTAGTTTGTTTCCACTACTAATTTCGTTATCTAAGTGCTCCTATCTAAAAATTACCAGAGAAATTGTGAAAAAACTGTACGTGATAGAGAAAAACTGACTTCAGATTCAGATTCAGACGCGTAGGAAAAAAACTAAGAAATTAGCGTAAAATTTAAAAAAAAGCTTTTTATGAATACAAATTTTGCAGGCCTGTGTAATAAATTATAATGCATTGCAGTGGCTGATACATCTTGTACCATGATGCATCGTCTTTTATGACATATCTATTATGCTGTATCATCTACTACAATATTTATATGTACTTTTCGACACAGAAAACATTGCTTCTCGTGGCCAATCGCTCTAGAGTTAGGAAGGCTGAGGGGTGAGAGAAGTGTTCTAGTACAGTCAGTACCAAATGGTAAATGGGACATAAGTCTTCATTGTGAATAATTGGTTTAGCATGCTTATTTGAAGCCATTTTAAAAACTCTTTATGTACCTTGTATTTAAAGTTGATTAGGTATCCATAATGTTATAAAAAAAAAGGTAAAAATAAAGTAAAAACATTCTATACAAAACTATTTAAAGTCCTAAACTATCGAACTAACGCCCCCTCTCATAAGCTGGCCCAAGTATACACACCAGAACGTCAAGATATAACTGATGATGTTATAATTGATCTCCCCCTTCATAAGTTGGCATTCTTTCGAATGCAATGTTTACTGTGTCAAGTAGTATATATGTTTGATCTCTTTTTTTTAGGTATCTCGTCTTACTGCCCATGTGGGTTGGACGCATGTTTGATCGTGATTTACAATAGTTGTGATCTGGTGTTTTATGACTTTCCCAAGTTTCTTGATTTAGATTAATGCATGTGATACATTAAAGTCACTTAATCATCAACTAAAAATAATTATGTCAGCCAAGAATTGGAACACCCAAATGTATATTTCGTGTCTTAAATTCTATGTATAAAGGTAAAGTATTGTCATACTTATGATACATCATCCCACTAGGCGATATATTGTAACGTCCACACAAAATTGAATACGATGCAGATTACAAACATAGTTTATGTTTTATTTACAATTGTGAATCGTCATAGGTATAGAAAACTTGTCATCTTAAACACAAATACGAGTAAATTTTCTATAAATCCAACCTAAGCCAAGTATTAATCCTAATTTGAAAATAAAAGCTTAACAAGATTTCCTCACTCAAATATCAAATATAGACACCATTTCAATTTTAAAAATAAATAATAGAGGGCCACTCACTCCAAATGGATTTAGATAAAAAAAAATGTATATATATTTAATTCAAGGTGAGGGCCATTCCAAATAGCTTCAACAGGCATCTAATTCTTTAACGAGGTCCCAGGACCATTTTTGGATTGGGGGGAAAGCCCTTCAAAAAACCCCTTTGATGGTTGAATGCTCCTCCCACACAAATAGGATTCTGCCGTCATTGGTAACAACAATATGTTTTGGTATCACTTCAAGTCAAACTGTATGTTCTCATTAAATGTCATAAATTAACATGATTATAAACTAGGGAGCAAAATGTATATGTAAAGCCTATAAAGGAGATATAATTAATCACAAAAAGATTTGCACTATCAAATGTGGAAAATTAATATGTGTTGTATTTAGTACAAATACTTTTATGTTTACGTTCGCAGACCTACCTTGTAGTAACAGGTGTGCTGCCATCTAGACGCAAGTACAAGTGTCCTCGGATAGTGAGGTATGCCTCCAGTATCTCCAACATGATGACAAACTGACTGAAGATAAGCACTCGGTGGCCGTCTCGTTTCAACGCAGGCAACATTTCGTCCAACTTGAGAAACTTGCCCGACTCCAGAATCACAGACTCAGGAAGGTGGAATTTGGAAAGACACTGCAATTAAATTTATATAGTCAAGGTACTATTAGGTATTAATCTTTAAGGGTATTGGAGAATACAAATGTAAAATTCAAGATTTTTAACACAAATCCAGTTTTAAACCCGATTTATTTGTTATTATTATAATGTTTACACATAGTTTAGCTCAAAATAATTATATGACAAACCTAACAACCAGACCCTATACCATTTATTCATCCCTTGTAATTTCACATTATAAAATTAAGTAATAAAATAAAATCACTATCATTAATTAATGTAGGGTTGTTGTACCTGAACAGGTACTAGTAAGATGTGATGCCAAGATTTTTTTTTGTCCGAGCCAATCGGCTATTTTGCTGACTAGGCTGATCATTTGGTTTATTTTTTTTTAAATATTACAAAGACAATATGCAATAATAGTATAAAAATAAAGCGGTATGAAGTGAAGTGTGCGTGTGTGCGTGTGCGTGCGCGCGTGCGTGCGTGCGTGCGTGTGTGTGTGTGTGTGTGTGTGTGTGTGTGTGTGTGTGTGTGTGTGTGTGTGTGTGTAGCCCCCTGACGAGGTATGAAACTTGCTAAGTGATATTATTGTTTATTCCTTCTTTATTAATTTTATGGTTTTATTACTATACAAATAAGTGGAGTTTTGTAAATAATTACTTAGTATAAATGCACATTATTATAGGTTACATAGACCTACTTTTTATTATTGTCAACACATTACAAATATCACAAAGCACATCTGTACAGTTTAAAAGATTTGATGCCACTCGTTAAATTATAAAGATTTAGTATCACATCTTTAAACAATCAAAAACATGTTTTAGTATGTTAAGATATGCCAAGCAACTGAACAAGCCAACTAGAAAAGAACAACTTTCAATTCATGGATCAGAATTTCATTCAAAGGAAAGGTACGGCGATGGGTACAAGGATGGCACCTTCATATGCCAATCTGTTCATGGGTAAACTGGAAAAAACATTTATTGACCGCCAAAACAACAAACCACTTTGCTGGCTTCGCTTCATCGATGATATATTCATGGTGTGGACAGCTGGCCAAGACAATCTAACCCTTTTTTTAAACAACTTAAACTCCTTTTCAGCTTTGAAGTTCACCTCAAATCAATCCCACGACCAGGCAACATTTCTTGATGTGGACATTAGGCTGTCGGATGGCCACTTCAAAACTTCGGTACATCTTAAACCCACTAATAGACAACAATATCTGCATTTTGATAGCTGCCACCCATTCAACACTAAAAGATCTATCCCATACAGTCTTGCCATACGAGCTCATCGCATCTCCTCCGATCCAGAAAGTCTTCAAAACCACCTTGAAAACCTTCAAGAAGCCTTCACAGAGAGAGGATACCCTAAACCTCTCATTAATAACCTACTTCGACTAGCTGAAACTCCACAATCACCCAAACCTGACAAACCAGATACTATACCTCTAGTGACTAAGTACTACCCAGGCCTACAAAAGATAAACAAAATATTAGCGTCGGGTTTTCACATATTGGAAGCATCCAGCCGTACCAACAATATTCTTAAAAAACCTCCATTCCTTGTGTATAAACAGCCTCCATCACTTAGAAATCTTCTGGTACACCCCAAACTCAAAACTGAAAAGGACACAACCTTCATTCAACCACAACAAGGCTCTCGACCTTGCAACAAAACAGCTTGCAAAACCTGCCAAATACATCATCCAGCAGTCACTTTCTCCAGCAACATCACCAACTCCACCTATACCATCAAAGGCAGTCACACATGTGAGTCCAGTAACCTAATTTACCAATTAGAATGCCAACAATGTACTGCACAATATGTTGGCCTCACCACTGAAACTCTCCGTAAGCGAATGAATGGACACCGCCATGACACTAAAATTAAGAATCCAGAAAAACCAGTTTCAGCACACGCCACCAATCATAACCTCAACTTTGAGAACTGCTACACTGTCAAGGTGTTAAAATCATTCCACAAGACACAATGTAATATGTCTCAGTTAAGAAGATGGGAACTGGCACATCAATGGATCACAAAATCTAGAAAACCACCTAACCTAAATATTCGCTAATCTCAACCCAGAAACTACACCAGCACCACCTACCATCCATAGAGCAATAGAGAATCATTCAGGGAATTTCAACTCCACCAGAGAAGTTTTCATCATCACCAATCAAGTTGGCATCACTGAAGACAACATCCTGTCCAGTCTAATTACTACTTCCTGAGGAAGATGCTACAATAGCATCGAAATATTGAAGTGTGTGTAAATATGTGTCAGTGTTGTTACTTTTATTTGTGCTCTACCATTTTCCTAATATTCTATCATTTTATTTATCACTAAATGTTTTTGCTCAATGCACTTTTTTCATATATAATAATCAGAGTTAGTTGTAACACGGGAATGTGATCAAAATGACAGAAGCTGAATTTTCCGCACGTGCATCAAGTATAACTCACCTCTTTACCCAGAAATGAAATTAAACTGATGCAAATGTTCACAAGAATAAAATGGCCTGAATTTAAAAGATGAATTAAATGTTAATTTAAGAAATTTGAATATTACTTACAATAAAACAGGTTTGAGGAAGACCTAGTAAGGCATATGGGAATCGAGTGTTGGATAGTAATGGGCGATTTGAATGCATAAGTAGGAAAAGAGAGAGTAAGGTTTAAGGTGTTTAGAAAGGAAGGATGGGGAGAGAGAAATGAGAAGGGTAGAAGGCAGTTGGAGTTATGTGGAAGAAATAAAATAAAAGTGGCAAACAGCTGGTATAAGAAGGAAATAGAAAGTCATAAGATCACTAGATAAAGTTGGGATGGGGAGCAAAAGTCGATGATAGACTACTTTCTCATAGATGAAGAAATGAAAAGGCAGACGGTAAACATCAAGGTAATACCAAGCGTGTCCTTAGATAGTGACCACAGGTTGTTGGTGGCAGGCATAAAGGGGATGGAACTGTAGGAGTAAGGTATTAAGACAAGAAAGAAGGATACAGGTGTGAAGGGTAAAAAATGAAGAGGAAAGAGAGCTAAGTTAGAATGATAGATGAAGAGGTAAGATTGTTGAAGAAAAGCTAAGGGAAAAAGAAGCTATGGATGAGATATTTTGAGAAAATATCCAACCCAGAGGTTGAAAGAGGTCCAACATGTAAAGAGGTGGACGACGCATTAAAGAGGATGAAACAAGGGAAATAACTGCGTGTGGATGAACTGACTGTGGAAATGATAAGAGATGCAGGTGAAGTAGGTATACAATGGTTATAATGCCTATTTTCAAGAAAGACAGAAAGAGGTGTACAAAGTATAGGGGATAACGCTGATGTGCCACTGTATCAAAATTTATAAGAAGATACTGGAAAAGAAAATAAGAAATAAAATGAAAGGAAGGAGAGAGAAACAGCACGGATTTAGGGAACAGAGGTTTATAATAGACTTAATATTTGCCATACGATAACTAATGGAAAGAAAGTATGAATATGAGAAAGACTTGGTAATGGTATTTATTTATGGATGGATGTGGAGAAGGCATATGAAAGCGTTGATAGAAATAAATTTTGTAAAGCGATGAAGGAGGCCAAAGTGGAAAGAGGAGTTCTAATGAGAGTGAAAGGCATGTATGAGGATAGAAGGAGTTGTGTTAAGAAGGAGAATGGAAGGACGGATGTTTCTGAATAAAAAATGGAACAAAGCAGGGAAATGCCCTTTCACCATTACTATGTAATGGTAATGGAAATGGTCATGAACAAAGTGGCAGGAAAACTCGGGGAGGAAAGAATGAAAGCCATGATGTTGGCTGATGACTTGATGGTATGAGGGCAGAAGGAAGAGGAAGTACAGGAACAACTACAAGAATGGAATGAGGAAGTGAAAGATATGGAATGAATTATCATGGTAGAGTGTGAAGTGATGGTAATGACAAGGAAGAGGGTGAAGCCTAATAAATCTATAAGGTTGGCTCAAGTAGAGATGAGAAAAGTACAGAACGTAAAATGTCTTGGAAGCGTGATTGAGGAGAATAGTGGAAGTAGAGAGGATTTAATGAAAAGAGAACCACAGAGAGAGTTGTTCTATAGGTGCGCAAGAGACCTGTTATGGAGAAGAAAAGTGCCCTCGAGTATAAGGAAGTGTTGTACAGGCCAGGACGTACATGTACATGATGATGATGATGATGATGATGAGGATGATGATGATGATGATGATGATGATGGTGGTGGTGGTGGTGGTGGTGATGGTGATGATGATGATGGTGGTGGTGGGGGTGGTTATTCTAGTTTGTAAGTCATGTGTTAATATAATCAGGGTGATAAAAAAGTGTATGTAAAATAAACATAATTTATAAAAATTATTTTATGGAGTTGGTTTTATCAAGTGATTTTTTTCATAGTTCCAGGCAAATATCAGTGCACTTACTATAAGCAAATTTCCTCATCCTTGAAAACATTATATTTTTTATTTAAATTAGTATAAGATGCTGATAATAGTCAAAACACATGCACTAGACGTTGTTTAATGTGTAAATATAAAAATAACTCTGCTGAAATTAGCAGCAAGAAAGCCCCCTACTGATAACATTTGGAAATGTGAATGTCCTCTTGGAAAAGCAAAACACACCTGTTTGAAACGCACCTAAAAATTATGTCTACCAAATACATGCTTTTGGTGTTGTGTTCCGGTCATTATTTTGGTCCTGTACTGGTGTTTGGTAATTTAATTGTAATTGTTATTGAACCTAAACCTAAGGTTATAAGCGACTATAATGAGTGTAATCAATCTAATAATGTATATAGAAGTAGACAAATTGTTTAAGAAAATGCACACACATTTGCATGAATAAAGGGGGGAAACCAATGTTTTAACTGATTTGTGAAAACCATTTTCAGTTCTACATAACAGAATTCAAACCATAGCCAACTTATTGCAGGTGAAAGTGACTATTTAAAGCAGGTTTAATTTAATATTAAAAAGAATAATATACACAATTACTATTGACATAACCATATTTCAAATGTATTAGCATAAAGTGTATACACTTTGTGTAACTTTATATTATAAGTTTTTAATATAAAAATTGTCAATATACCTCAAGCAAATAACTTCTAGCAAATGCGCACTCCATTAGACCTGTAATGCAGTTTAAGACTAGAATGGCCTATCGAGAGATTGCTTCAAATAAATTTTAAATGGTAAAAGGGGTCTAATGAAATTTCCAAATATAAAATAATAAAATACTTCTAACAGTGTTAGGCAATTGACATTTGTCAAGTGGATATAAGAACTACTTCAAACTTTACAAAGGTTTGAAAATTCAAAATGAAAGAGTGGAAAATAGGAAGGACAGGTCCCCTAAAATCTATGATAATAATAAAAAAAAAAAAATCTTTTTTGGAGGTAGAACATTGCAATTTGGCATGTTAGTAAATAGACCTTCTCAGATAGCCAAATGACGGCTGAACATATGGAATTTGAAAATTAAATCTTGGTAAATGGAATCCTAATCAGTAAACAACACCCACTCAACCCTACTCCTCAGTAACCACTGCCTGAACACCACCATTACCTGACACACATTTTAAAAGATTGGTGAAAATAATTAGGTTCAAAATGCTGATAATTGGTTTAACCAAATGTATCTTAATCGGCCAATAATAGGATTGACAATCGGTATTAGGGCCAGCCCTAATAATTACATATTACAATAATTATATTTTAAAGATTTACAAGTCCCCGACCGACGGTCACCGGAGGACCAGACCCCCGACCGAGGCCTCGTCTCCCGTCAAGAATTGTTTGGTTATTTCAAGCTTTCATTTTTTTATTTTTTTATATGGCATATATGATCAGGAGAGACATGACATTTAGGCTCGGTCACCTTATGTGTAGACTATTTGCCACTCTGGGGGCGCAGAACGTTGCCCAGGGTACACCATAGGAGGTTGTCTACTTGTCGTACCCGCAATGAGATGATGTGATGAAAGTTATTATGAAGTTGTGATGCCTAAGTCTTAAACTAACTTAAGCCTAAGTAATAAAACCCTGGTGACCATTGGGATCATTCCTCTTAAGGAAAAAATAACCAAGGTGCCAATTGGTAATTGAACCCGGGACCCCTAGGCTCATAGCCAGGTGACTGAGCTATTACACCACAGGGCCAGTCAAGCTTTCACTAAGTGATGATGGCAATTTAAATATTAAGTTAACAATTTTTTTTACCTTGTAGTTACATGTAAGAGTATGAATATGAAAATCTGACATCACACATAAATCCTCGTGGATATACTGTTGATTGGTTTCCTTATATAGACGCTCCTTGGCCAGCTTATTGGCAATTTGTGTTAACTGCTCGTCTGTGTAGTGATAGCGAAGAAGCGCAGAATGGTTCGCGGCCTTGCGCAGTTCAGTCACTATGGCAACGCCACTTAGACCTTGCTCTTCAAATGATTCCTAGAAAAATAAAAATTCAGAGTATAATCTACAGATTGAATTAAGCAACTCTTATAATTTAAAGAATATATAGAGAAACATATAAACTTTCCTTATAATAATTTTTTATATTATTAAGACAATTTTGCTTACATAGTGAATAGACAAGAAGAGTGTAATCTAAGCAAATGTATTAGTACTCACCAGGAGAACCATAATATATGTTCTTTCAGGAATCAGGTGAGTTTACCACCCCCAATCAACAACAAACTTTCCATTATCTAAAATAAATTCGTGGCCATTGTTTGTAAGTAGTAATAATAATAAAACAGTGTTATTACCTACCTTGTCTTTGTTTGAGTATATTCTGATCAGGTCGTCATAACGTTGCCGCTGTAATGGAACTAGAGGGACAGAGATGGTTTCATCTTTTTTGGTGGGTAGGTCCTGCAACACTTCCTTCTTAAGACGTCTCAGTATGAAGGGCTTCATGATTTCTCGGGCCTTGGACACCTGGTCCTTTTCAAATTTTGGAAGACCATCATTCTCGTTACTTTGCTTCTATGAAATAAAACAAATTTATAGTTTCAGTTCAGAGTTTGTTATGAAATCAATTTTAATACTTTCAAGACATTCAGAGCAGTTAAATATGAACTATAAACATTTTATTTGTTTAACAATGAGGAGGCTTGATGGCTAAATGATTTTATAATAATGAAAATTTATAAAAATAAAGAAAAAAATTAATGGAAATTTATAAAAAAAAGTTCAAATTTACCGAAGAAAGGCCAACTAGGGAAAGAAGAAAAATGTGGAAATAATCTGATGCACAAAGGAAACATCTTTTTCTGTGTGTTGGGGTAGTAAAATTCAGTGAACAACAACAACAACAACAACAACAACAACAACAATAATAATAATAACAATAATAATAATAATAAATGCTGTGTGTTTAAATGTGTATGTGTGACTTCTTCTATAAAAGACATAAGAAAGTAAGATGATGTTACATTTGTGAAATTTGCTTTTGTTGGTTTTATTTTTATTCATTTTTATCAATTTCCATTATTATAAAACCCCTCTATATATATATAAAATCACAGAAAAATAAAAGTTGTAGTCTAAGGCTACTGGTATCTTGAAGATACATTTTCAGTAGCTAGCATGGGTTGGGGTCTGCGAAGCTTCGATAATATTAATATAGATTCAAATTTTATATTATTTAATTTGATAGCTCAAATCAAACCAAACTATCAAAAAAAATTAAGAGGTTATAGGCCAATGCAAACTCACAATGTGCCGAAAACATGATAATATATTTTTACTAAGGTTTACTGATCCCAACAATTGGCCAATAAGGGATTATGGTACCACCGGGTTATGCCCATGATCAGCATTTGGTTAAATAATAATAATAATAATAATAATATTTAGCACCGCGTCTTACTACCCGTTCGGGTTATACGCTTAAGTACTAATTACTCTAATGGACTAGGAATTGGGAGGGTTGAATTTAGAGGAAGTGAACCCGCATTTGCGTGGAGGGAGAGTGGAAAACCATTTAGGAAAAACCACCCCCAGTTCACCCGACCGAGATTCGAACCTCGATCTCCCCGTCCTATTTGGTTAAACAATTATTATAAGTGATCTTTTGTTATTAGCACACAACAGGTATTAAGCTCTTGACAGGCAGCCTTATTCTTTGTTCTACTACTAAGAGGCGGAACAGGGTGGCTACTAGTGTACTCTAAAAAACAGTTACTTCTTTTAATAACAAGGAGATATGACCAGTGGTGGTAGGGAGGGGGAGGGGGGAGAGAACTTGGTCAGCGAGTGAGACAGCTTGTATGAGTGTGAGTGAAGTATGGCAAGGGGAGGTCATTTATTTTTACAAGGTCAACCCAGGGCTATATAGTAAGGGCTGTCCCAGTTCTTTGATGCTAACGCTGCCGCCTTGGTTCCGATAGTTGGAGGGGGGAGCACTGGCGTGACGTCACCGGCCAGACACAGCGCGGCACCTGCCAAATCACCACGTGTTGATACAGTTGTATTCCAATGCGTGATGTTTACTCATTTCGTTTTAAATGAAATGAAAAAAGTAGCAAATACAATGCGAGTAAAAGGGAAAAAAGGTTTATTACCATTTCAAAAAGGAATTTTAATATCGATAACATCTTTGTTTGGACTCATGGAAGATGTACGTCAAATATACGACCTCAAGTATATTATGACCACACGCCTAACTCAAGATGTCCTAGAGAGCCTATTTAGTCAAATCCGTGGCGCTGGGCAATTTTATGACCATCCTAGCCCAACAGAAGTCATATTACGACTCAGGAAAATCATGCTATCTAACAAGATGCCAAAACCATCGCTCAAAATCAATGTCTCCCAAATTGAAGAAGATGCTAGCAACGTCTCAATATACTTGACTGCAGAGTTCCTGGAATCGGCATTCGAACCAGGTGAAATCGAGGAAATGGCCAGCACGTCTGTGGAAGAAGCAAATGAAGTTAGACGAGCCTGTTAAGGATTATGAACAACAGGAGAGATCCTGGGCTGAAGAAGAGGCTCTTGCTTACGTGGCAGGCTATGTAGCCTTCAGAGTACGAGACAAAGACCCTACACTAGGTACTATTTCAAAGCATATTTCCTCAACTTCCACTAACACTTGGATTGAAGCTTTGTCCCATGGAGGATTGACGGTGCCGTCTGAATGGTGGAAGGCTACTATTAACGAGTTCGAGACAATTTTCAAATCACTTCATGGCGAGGAAAATTCATACAGCAGACAGAGAGGTATCATGAAAGAACTTAAAAACATACTATCTAATAAATTTCCTCAAGTGTGTGCACAAGCTATTCATGTCTATGCAAGAGTTAGAACGCTCATTAGAACTAGACATGTAAATAGAAATAAGCAATGTAAGCGAAGCGAAACTAAGAAAGCTAAGAAATGGATACAATCCAAGAAATAACAAATACATGTAATTGAGTTCCTTATGCTATAGAGTACGCAAGTTATATATATTTTTTAATTATTATTACTATTATTATTATTATTATTATTATTATTATACCAACAGTAGTATATAAAGTGTTATGTATTAGTTTTGCTTGTATATGTAGGCAGCTTATGCAAGGGATATTATAGTATTATTATATTGTGTACTTATTTTTCTGTGTTATTATTATTATTATTATTATTATTATTATTATTATTATTATTATTATTACTATTATTATTATTATATTATGAACAATATTATTAGAGGTTCTTGTAAATTTCAAGAAGGTTTGGCTTGAATTAATTCTATTTACTACTTTGTATAGTGATTAATATCACTAGTTAGTTATTGACGGACCAGTCTTTCTGACAAGCCTCATTCAGTCTATCTAAAACCAGGCGCGCTAAAATAGCTCGTAACTAAACACGTCAAACTGAGCAAAGTATTTAAGCTACAGAGATGAGTCTTATATCTAAATAAAATTCAGTTCATGGTCATCATTTCGTACGCTTATACTACCCATCTATTTCAATTAGGAAAAAACTTTTCAACATAGTGAAAATGTGTCTGCAATAAAAACTTCATTATAGTTCTTTCATTAGAAAACAATTTTTTTAAATCAAACCAATTGGAATATGGGAATTTTAATAATTTCCTCATGTCTTAAAAGGTTTTTATAACAAATTCTGAAAAAATGACAGTGATTGTTCAAGTAGTTTACGAGAAAATGTGAGTTATGTTTTGGAACTTTCGAGCGTTCTTTGTGTGTCATTCGAGCTCCATCAGGCCGGTGACGTCACGTCTTGAATGAGAGAGGACCACCTCCAGAGCCGTAGTGAGACAGCCCTTACTATATAGCCCTGAGGTCAACCAGCAAACAGCTGTCTGAATAGTAAGAGGAAGATTCAAGGGACCCGCTTCTGTGGCCACGTGGTCTAAATCATTACTCTCACCATAGATTAGACAGCTGAAGACAAAGAGCTCGAGGTTTGAATGTTGGTCGAGTTATCGAGGTTGGTTTTTCCAAAATGGTTTTCCACTCTGCTGCCACCAGTGTTGCCAACTTTATAGTCTCTAGCGATAGTACATGGACTTGAAACGGATTGTATTTAGACCGGTAGGATACTACTTTCTGACATTATGTTGATGAACCATCCAATTTTCATAAACAATAATAATTTATGTAAAATTTGTTACTCTATCGCAGGGCACAGGATATTACTTTTAGAAAATATCCTAAAATTGGATTGTACGGGTGGTGAAATTATATCAAAAGTAGTATCCAGATCGTACAGTTGGCAACACTGGCTGCCACACAAATTCAAGTACACTTCCATTAAATAGAATCTCCCTAATCCTTAAAACCATTAACATAATTAGTACATAAGCGTATAACTTGAACAAGTAGTAAGACACGTTGCTAAAAAAAAATTCAAGGGAAGCTAAAACTGGGGAAAATTTAAGGGAAGCTAAAATTGGAGAAGATTCAAGGAAAAATAAAACTGGGAAAGATTTAAGGGAAGATATGCATGGGGAAGATTTAAGGGAATCTAAAACTGAGGAAAATTTAAGGGAAGCTAAAACTGGAAAAGATTCAAGGAAAAATAAAACTGGGAAAGATTTAAGGGAAGATAAGAATGAGGAAGATTTAAGAAAATCTAAAACTAGGGAGGATTTAAGGGAATCTAAAACTAGGGAGGATTTAAGGGAATCTAAAACTGGGGAAGATTTAAGAGAAGCTAACATTGAGAAAGATTCTATGAATGATAAAACTGTGGAAGATTTAAGGAAAAGTAAAATTGAGGAAAATTCAGGTAAAACTAAAGAACTATCAGAGGTTTCAAAACAACATGGATTCAGAACTTTTATTTATTTCAATGCTTAAGTTTATTTATAAGTTAATAGGTCTACTTAAAACGTTATTTTAAAATGAATTTTATTTATTTAAATTTTGTTTAATTTAATGAACAAAACTTTTTTTTGTGTTTTTATTCTAAAACCAATATATTTTCCATATTATTTTATATAGATTTCAAAATAAAATTCCTACATAAAACTATCGCAAATTTAACAAAGAGGAAAGTAGAGTCAATTTAACTTAAACTGATTAAATTTTAAATGTTGTAGGGTCAATGATAAAGTGAACTATATTTACATTAATATTAAAGTTTTCATTTAAACTTGAATAAGCGAACCTATTATAATGAACAATAAAAATGACATGCAGGAACACTTATTTTTAATATCATTAATGCATATTATCTTTGAAACATTTAAAATAAAATAAACCAAATGATCAGCAACAGTGATCAGCCTAGTCGGCAACTGCATTATCGGTGAAATAGCTGATAGACCCAGCCCTAATTTTTAATAACAATTCTTATGAGGTAAAGTAAATGGCTTATTAATTACAGTACTACCATAGTGACTGGAAAATAAGCCTTACTTTTTTCCAAACCTTTGTTTAGCCTATAATCACACCCTTGTATAATATGTAGCAAATGTGTTAACGTTGAGGACTAAAGATATATATTGAAATAGTTTATAATCACAACAGATGGGGCTCTTTATGTCTTAACTTTTACAAGGTGAACTATTATTGCATGTACATGTTGAAGATTTTACGTTTACACATAACGTATTGTGCTATGGTTCAAAACTTGCCTAATTTTTTTTTTATAATGTAACTCTTTTTATTTAACATCATAAAGTTCTACACCTTAGCTCAGTCGATAGTGTGTTTGTCTACTGAGCTAAGGGTCCCAGTTTTGATTCCTGGCATGTCCGAAAAATGTATCAATGGTTAAATGAGAGTTTCCCCCTTCACAGTGATGAATTAATGGTTGGGGGCTGGATATTGTGTCTGTCTGTTCTAGATTTGGTTAATTTATAAGTCGTGTGTTAATATAATTAGTCGGTTCAAAAAGTGCAGGTTAAATACCTCAAATAAAATAACAAGAAAATAAACATCATAATTTTAGCATTTTATATAACTAGAATATGATTTGATTCGATACAAACTCAAAATACCTGCTTCGCAGATGTCAAGGCATGGGAATTTTTTTTCTCAACAGTAATTTACATAAAGTCTGGAAAGCAATGGAGGATGCTTGAGTGGAAATAGGAGTCATAATGAAAGTAAAACATAAGTATGAGGACAACATGAGTTGTGTTAAAAGAGAGAAGGGGTGGACGAAGTGGTTCCAAATAAAATATTGAGTAAAGAGGCGAGTACTCCCTCACCACTACTCTTTATTATGGTAATGGAAATGGTCATTAACAAAGTGGCAGGAAAACTTGGGGAGGAGAGAATGAAAACCAAGATGTTTACTGGTGACTTGATGGTACAGGCGGAGAAGGAAAAGGAAGTACAGGAACTACAGGAATGGAATGAGGAAGTGAAAGAGTGTGGAATGAAATTTAGCATAGCAAAGTGTGAAGGGATGGTAATGACAAGCGGGTAAGGCTTGGTAAAACTATAAAGGTGGCAAGAGTAGAGCTGAGAAAGGAAAAGAGTGTAAAATTTCTTGGAAGCCAGAGTGAGGCAAAGATTGGGAGTAGAAAGGATTTAATAAGAAAAGAGCAGCAGCGCAAGTTGTTCTATAGATATGTAAGAAACCTGCTATGGAGAAGAGAAGTGCCCTTGAAGTGTAAGAAAGTACTGTTTAAAACAAACTTTGTATTCATAGTTGCATGCAGCAGAAATATGGACAATGAATGTAAGAGAGACAAGAAAAATTGAAGTTTGTGAGGAGCATGTTAACTGCCATGAGGAGGAACAGGATTAGGAATGAAGTTGTCTGGAAAATAGTGAGGGTAGATGAAGATTAAGTAAATAGGAAAAATACTGCAAGGGAAACAAAGAAAGCGATGGGGTTGGGTGGCTACAATCTACACTCAGTTTACCCTGAAAAGTATAAGTTTTACTTTGACCAATTACACTATAGCCCTATAAGATGCGCCTTATTGGAACCTTTTAAGGTAAGCTTCATACATTTCAGGATAAACAGAATGTACTTACACCCATACCAGCTAAAGTCAAATCAGCTAATGTGCATGATTTTTGTCTTTATCGTCTTACATTTCGAGATTATGAGGGATTTATGGTTGGTCAAAATTGTTTGTTTCTGCATGTTTTCAAGTATAAATGTCCATTTTTCATTTCTTTTAAAAAAGTTATATATAGTGCACTTTTTTAATCTGGGTAGCCCATGAAACAATTTGTAATTTTTAAAGAAGCTCCCATACTCAAAGAGTTTGGCGACGCCTAGTCTAAGGTGCCAGGCTTACAATAATAGGATGGATGATTGGTGACTGGGAAATCAAGGTTTAATATTCTTCTGAGTGTACTGAGAGTGGTTTATCAATTTGGTTTTTTCACCCTCCCTTCAAGCTAATGCAGGTACACATGCTTTATAACTAGCCTTCCTATGTGTACTTCTTAAATTTATTAACTAAAGTTAAAAAAGTACAAATAATACATTAAACAAGACTATTTTGATCAACTTGAAGCAAAATTATGTTAGTTTGACAATGAGGGCAATTTTTTTTTTTTTTAAATCTAGATCTTATCAGTTTATAAACTCAAATAAGATTTAATAAGATATTACAATAATAAATTGAAAATTAATACATATTTATTTTGAAAAAAAGAGAATGTCTTTAGCTAGTAAATAACGATTGTATATTCTATGAGTGTATTGAAGGAACTGAACATAATGTCAATGTCACTCACAGGTAGCTTACTGAACAAACTCTTGAGATATTCTTTTTTGCCTTCAAACAGTTCTGGCATGATGAATATGAGCAAGGACATGAGTTCCAGTAGATTATTCTGAAGAGGTGTGCCAGTTAGAAGAATGCGGTGCTTCGCCTGCACAAACAACACATTATACCAGTATAAACAATTTAGTAATATAAAAAGTAATCTATTATTTCTAATAGTGATACATTGAAGTACCTTCTTCCATAAATTAAAAAAAGTCTCAAAAAGTGAAAATAAGTATTCCTTAAAGAGATATTATTTCTTAAAGTGAAATTTTTTTTGTAGTATATTTATTGATTGATTTTATAAAATGTATTGAAGGAATTTTTAAGATTTTTTGTTATAGTTATATTAGTATGCCACCAATGTTAATAACAATATTTTTTTACATCCATTTCTGTTTCCAGCTTTTGGCTTGGGCTAGTTTTTTATTCAAGTCATATATTTTCCACTACCGGCTTGCTAGGGCTGTTGTAGCTTCATATGCCTATAATCTAACTTAAGACTAGGACAGGCACAACATCCAGTCCTCGGCCATTAATTCATCACTGTGAAAGGGTAAACCCACATTCCACCAACGATAAATTTTTCGGCCATGTCGAGAATCAAACCCGGGATCCTTAGCTCAGTAGACAGACATGCTACCGACTGAGCTAAAGTGTTGGATTTTAGTAACAATAATATTATACCAAAACTATCAGGTATATTTAATATAAAAACTATAGAGGAGTTGAAACCACTTTTTTTCAAATCCAAGTTTGAATATTAGAAAACATGGTAACCTGAAGAAGATCTGTGTGGAGGGCATATGGAAACCACTTAGGGAAAACCCCTTCACTGCACCCGACTGGGGTCAAACTCTGATCTACGCGTCCTCGGCAGTCTAGTGTAACACTAGAATGATGGCTTAGACCTTGCAGCCACCGAGGCGGGTAAGGAGAGAGCTAAAGGCATCCTTTTTTACCTGATTTTCTGTTAATGATGATGTACCTTTTTTAACTGTTGCTAATTTCCAGTTGGCATACCTCATTTTACTAATACGGCTTAATAACTGAATAGAATGTTCCCAAATTTTTATTTCCAGAAACTTTTTTTTTATTTACCAAATAGGAGATGTTTGTTAAATTTAGATAAATAAAGTTAATACTTAAAGTAATTTGTTAAATTTATTTATAACGATCTCTACTAAATATAATAATTCTCTTTTTGTTTAATATTTCACAATAAAACACACACACACGAGCGTTTTTGTTCTACAGTTGTTTAATTTAATATTTGTTGTATTTGTTAGTAAAAATAATTTTAAAAAACAACTCACTATGGAAACACATTGCAAACATGTTCTGTTCAAGTCTGACACTTGGCCACACGAACCGAACGAACATGTTCTGTTCAAGTCTGGACACTTGACACAGCGAACTGAACAACGAACATGTTCTGTTCAAGTCTGGACACTTGGTCCCCAGCGAACTGAACAACAAACGTGTTCTGTTCAAGTCTGGACACTTGGCCACAGCGAACCGAACAACGAACATGTTCTGTTCAAGTCTGGACACTTGGCCACAGCGAACCGAAACAACGAACATGTTCTGTTCAAGTCTGGACACTTGGCCACAGCGAACCGAACGAACATGTTCTGTTCAAGTCTGGACACTTGACCACAGCAGAACCAAACAACGAACATGTTCTGTTCAAGTCTGGACACTTAGCCACAGCAAACCAAACAACGAACATGTTCTGTTCAAGTATGGACACTTGGCCACAGCGAACGAACAACGAACATGTTCTGTTCAAGTCTGGACACTTGGCCACAGCGAACCGAACAACGAACATGTTCTGTTCAAGTCTGGACACTTGGCCACAGCGAACCGAACAACGAACATGTTCTGTTCAAGTCTGGACACTTAGCCACAGCAAACCAAACAACGAACATGTTCTGTTCAAGTCTGGACACTTGGCCACAGCGAACCGAACAACAACATGTTCTGTTCAAGTCTGGACACTTGGCCACGGCGAACCAAACAACGAACATGTTCTGTTCAATTCTAGACACTTGGCCACGGCGAACCAAACAACGAACATGTTCTGTTCAATTCTGGACACTTGGCCACGGCGAACCAAACAACGAACATGTTTGTGGAAATGTTCGTGATCATTGTTCTGTTCTAATCTGGACGCGGCTTAATTTGTTTACTTGGGGTCTGCAAGCTAATTTTTTTTCATTTGAGTAGAATATTTCAAAAAGCACTTGAATCGAGTTTGAGTATATTCATAATTTGAAAATGTTAAGAACATTTATTTGTTTATTTTAAATGTCATCAGTCAAATCAAAGGTAAAATGTTAAAACCACGTCTTTAAAATGTAAATGAGATTTTTAAAATGAATTAAAACAATAAATATTCTTAAAATAAGAATGACACTCATGTATAAATAGTAAATGCTATAGTAAAAAAAGTTTAAAAAACAGATATATTGTTTTTTGAATTAAATTAACACCTATCTTTAAAGTATAAATAACAGTTTAAAAGAAACCCGATTTATAAATAAGAACACTCATATAAAATATAATAGAAATATTAATAATCAAAACTCGGGTCTTTAAAATTATACTAACAATTTATCCACCTTTCTTGTACCCTCTTCCAAATGTATATTACCAACTAACTCAAAAAGCAAAAAAGAGGTTTTTCTTAAAGAAATATATTATATATATTCGCATTCAATGTCCATTTTCTGTGTTTGTCCTGTATATTCCTATCTAAGTGTCCTATCATACTTTGCCAATTTCCTTTTTCTCCCTTTTGTTCTTTTGGTTTCCTCTTTTAGTAAGTTGCCTTGTATGTTTGACACTCCTCACTGATGATTTTGATAGAGTGAAACCTAGGTCAAGGGATTGGGCGGTAGCGATCAATTTTCTTCAAGAGGCAGCCATTACCTCTTTGTCCAGTGGCAGCAATGTAAAGTGAACTGTGTTCTTCTTTTCAGTGTAAAAGCCATATTGTGTTTTTCACTTCTATATGTTTTCTACCCACCTTTGCTGTACCTTTTTCCAAATATATATTAGAGCTGGGCCGATCAGCTATTTTGCCGATTAGTCCGATGCCGATCATTTGTTGCCGATTATGCCGATCACCGATGCCGATTATTTTTGTTTTCAATTTTAATAAGTGTATAAAGTAAAATGACCCTTAAAGAAAAAAAAAGTTACTTTTACTAGTTTTATAATGTCCAATATAGTTTTGTTTTAATAACATTTAAATAGAATATTTTAAAATGAAAAGGTTGTTTTATTATTATTTTATATTGTTATTGTTAGGACAAGTGAACCTGTCACTAAACAAAAACAAATCACAATAATGAATAGCAAATATACCGGTACATGTTAGATAATTAAAATATGATTTCACATTTATGATTAAATAGGCCTACTGACCCTTTCATTAGACAAAGAAAAATCATAATCAGCAAATTTAAATTTAATTTTAATGATAAAAAATAATCAAGGCACACATATTTTTGCACATAAGGAGAATAGGCTTACATCTATTTTGTTTTTAGATGAAATAGGATTTTTTACATCCAATGTTTATTAAAATATGGCTTCAATATTAAACAAATTTTAACGATCGTAATATTTTTGTGAATTGTGATTTAGATATATCATAACATAGGTTTTTGTGATTCTACAAAGCATTCCATCATAATTTAACTTCTAAAAATTAATATCGTATAGAAATAAGTGGTTTCTTAAAAAAAGTATAATAAAAAGGCATCACCATTTTTAAACAGTAATACGATCTTTTTATTAACAATTTAAATAATCTTAATGAAAAATAACATTGTATTAACTACATTTAAATAAAAACTACCTTTAGAAAATCGAATGAACGGTGAACGGGTCAAAATGAACGGATCATTGAACTCAACCAGATACAATGAATCGTTCATTTAAAAGAACGATTTTGCCCATCTCTACTTCAATATGATAAAATAAATAATAAATAACATAATGTGCAACGAAAGTTATTTATCGTGTTTTTTTTTTAAGAAATACTTTAAAACTTATTTTAATTTACTTTTAACTATTAAAGAAAGTGTAAAATTTAAATATTAATATATATTAATTAAATTCATATTGAAATATGAGCGAAACAAATTCCCTGCCAGTGGAAAGTTTTCTACTTGCATTAAAAGAAAAACGGTTCCATTTAAAACAAAATGTGCGCATGTGCGAGATTATTACGTCCGATGTTTCATTTTTTGGGCATCTTTAACAAATCGAAATAAAACAACACTAATCTGCTAATATTTTATTTTATGATTATTAGATTTGTTTCTTGTGAGTATCTTTATTTCTAATAACGTGCATAAATTGGAAAAAGACCTATGGTAAATATATTTATTTTGATATATTTTGTTTGGAATGTTGGATGTGCTGTTTATTTCAAACCTAAGTCGCTAAGAACAAGCTAATTATTCAAAGATCACATACGAGAGAGCAGAGATAAAATATATATTTTTTTAGGACTTATAATATACCCACACATTTTGAATAATCGGCATAAATAATCGGAGATTCAAACACCGATCATCGGAATCGCCGGTTATGCGATAATCGGCCGATGATCGGATTAATAATCGGCATCGGCCCAGCCCTAATATATATTACATACTACCCTAACAAAGTACATTAAATCCAATCAATAAGAACCATGTTAATACAATAAAGATATAGCCCTTGTGTTGAAAATAATATCTACCGGTACAATTAAAATTTCTAACAAGTTTGAGGTCTCTCATACAAGAAAAACAGTTGCTCAGCATATTCGGGTAAAATATTCTCCTGACGTACAGAAATTATGTTTTCTGCTGTTGAAAACAACCTCTTGCTGGCTGCTTGATTGGCTGTAACCTCTATATAATGCCTGGCTAATAGTGCCAATAGATTAAAATGGTGTCTATTTCTGTGCCACCAAAAGCATGGAGTGTCAACTGGGGAAATGTTGTGTCAGTCCAAAAACATTTTAAGCTGGTCAAACTTAACATCAATGATTATACTGTGGTAAAGAAACATTTTTATTTTTATAGTAATATGTGTTAAATGAAGTGCATTGACCAAAAAAATTAGTAATAAATTAAATTATAGAATAGTAGGAAAATAATAGAGCACAAATAAAAGTAAAAACACTAACACACATTTACACACAATTCAATATTTCGATGCTATTATTGAAATTTTGAAGTGTGTGTAAATATTTGTTAGGTTTTTAATTTTATTTGTGCTCTATTACTGTCCTACTATTCTATCATTTTATCCGTTACAAATTATTTTTATAAAAGAGTTTCAACATAAGCTAGTATAAATATAATAAGCAACAAAGCATAAGTTTTTAAAAAAAGCTACCCTACCTGAGTAATTTGTTTTTCATTCAGCTCATCAAAAGCAAACCAAAGGGATATTTTTTTACTTCTTTCAGAGTATTTTACAAAACTTAGGGGCCAGCTTCTAGATAAGTTCTTTTTAAATTGAAAAATGACACCTGAACACGAAAATTGAACCCGAGACCATTGGCTTGGGTTCGATTCCCGTGTCTAGGTGTTATTTTTCAATTTAAAAAGCACATGATATCTAGATACGGCTACATCCGTAACTAGCAAAAATAATAGCTTTTCTTATTTAATCCATTATTCTAGGTAAGTACTAAGCTTAATCATTTGCTTAATTTCTTGTACAATTTCATGTATCCCTTAATGTTTTCGTAAGCATCCAGAGGTATTGCTTTGAATTTAGGATCAAGTATCATACCATTTTGAGAAACTTGCAGTTTCTATAGCCTCCTTCCTTAAACTGTTTAGCAAATACAAAAGCTGTACTTGCTTCACCTTTTTCCAATGTGTTTATTTAATATATTTTATATTCCATAAAGAGTTTAATTATTTTTTTACAGCGTAGGCATCTTATCTACACACATTTCATGGGTGGCATGGTCAATAGGTTGCAACTAGGGATGGACCCTCAAATACTTAAGGATATTCAAGATTTAGGGATTAGGGAAAATTTCAAATTTGAAACTCAAATCCTTAAAAAAATTTTTTTTCGATTTATCATGTGAAATTTGTTTTTAAGTACTAATACTGCTTATTGGTGGTTCAGAATTAATGATAATTATAGAATGAGCTTAACAACCAGACCCCACCAGTAATTTAACACTGAACTGAATATATGAATGTTATAATAAATGCATTGTAAGAAGGAATGAACATTTAATTACTATTTTTATTTTCTATTATGCTATTATACCTATATTTTCTCTTGAGATCAGATTTTTTTTTCCAAAATTCAGCCTCTGTAACTTAAATTAAGGGTATGTGAATATTCACAAATTCAAGTTTGAGTCAAATTTTAGTTGTTCAAACTTGACAATTTTACAAAACTCCAAAAATTTGAGTACTCAGAATTTTTTTTTTGCTTGAAAATTTAGAGTTTGATTAATTGGATTCAATTTCATTTCATAGCAAATACAGTCCTCCAATATATCCTTCTATCACATTTTTTTAAATCTTTAACAATCATATTAAATTTATTTCTTATTCTTAGTCATAAGGCGGCTCTTCATATTTCCAACATAGATCAAAGGAGAAGTTGATAACAAGCTAGGGGTAGAAGAGGCCACACTAAAATTTAGTTAGAGTTGTTAAACTAATCATAAAAACCAAACATTTTTGATTTTCATATTTATTTTATAGTTATTTTTGTTTTATAGCCCAACAGAGTTTTAAAAAACCTAGTTTCAAAAATCTTATAATATTTTTTCAAAGTTTTAGACATACCCCAATTTTTATCAGACTCTCGTAGCGTTGGGTAGCCATGTTTTTCAGCATATGTGCCTCATCTAACACAACATAGACCAGCTGCAAGATACGGAACATCTTCCTTTCCTCGGGTGTACTGCAAACAAGGCTGTAGGTGGTGAGGATGACATCTACATCTTTCAAACCATCGTGGATCATCCAGCTCACACGTAAGCTCTTGCGCTCTTCAGGAGATCCATAGTACTGTTGAACTCGCAGTGTGGGGCACCACTTAGCCAGCTCATTGGCCCAGTTGCCTACCAAACATATGTCCACAACAAGCATGAATTTATTTAATAATTAGTTGAAAAATGAAACCTGGCATGGAACTGAACCCAGACTTGACTAGCACGCCAAGCTCTACACCACTGACTTCAGTATAATCCAACTCAGTGTCATACTTCACTCAGAATTTAGACTGAGTCTAGCTGATGGACCTGGAAAATTGTCAGCTATAGTGACAAACCAATGTGTCATGAGCTATCAAGCACCAAAGCTATTTGTGACTTGAGAGAGCTGTTCGATTCCCGTGTCTAGGTGTCATTTTGCAAATAATTTAAATTAATTGAATTGGGTTCCTCCATATGAACAGTACTGTGGTTGTGATTATTATTTGCAATCTGTATGTTGACATTCATTGAAGCATGAATTTGTCTTCAAGTAAATTAAATCACTCAATTTAAGAATAATTTAATGAATTTTGTCATCATAGTATATCAATTTTTCATTAAAATTGTAAACATTCAAGCAAAATTATTTAGAGAATTTAAATGAGGCATCAGATTTAAGGATTAAGGACAGAGAAAAGAGGGGTTAAAGAAGGTGGGTGGATGCAGATCTGGGGGAGGTGAGTGTCTTGAGTTATAAAACTGATTTTAAATAGAGGTCTGAGAGAACAAGTAGTTCTTTTTTTTAAATTCAAAATAATATTGAAATTAAAATATATATTCTGAAAACTCGGAGCTATTGATTCAGTTGATTTGTTTTCGAAAAACCTTTTTAATACAATACATGGAAGATATTTACATCGATTACTGTTTCCAGACTGTAACCTGGGCCAGTTTTTTATTCAAGTCATATATTTTCCCCTTCTGGTTGGCTAGGTCTGTCGTAGCTTCGTATGCCTTATAATAAGAAACACAGAAATTTCGCGAGACAGGTTACTCAGAACATTAAAATTATTATCAAAACACATTTTTATACCATTGTAGCATTTTTTGAAGTAATAATACATTCGTGAAATAAAACAAAATAAAATCTATTAGTGAAATTGACCATTTTGCCTTCTAAATGCAAATTATCGTCCATTTTGATTTAAATGCAAATGAACACTAGCAACATAGTTGTTGTTTACCTTTAACATGAAAAATAAAGAGCAACAATTGTGCTAATAGTACAAAGAAATTTTTTAAAAATAAAGTCTCTGAATCAAAGATTATTAGTAAGAGAAGTGTTTTGAACTGGCTACTTTCAAGCCAAATTGTGGCCAAAGACACATATTTAAAGAAGTAGAAGAAGAAAATAACACCATACCTAAACTATATTTGTATCTTTTTATCTTCATGTCTTTGATTTTTCATCTTACGTCACTGTTAAGTAACACTATTTTTTGAATGTGGTGATTTAATGTTATTTGGAAAATTATTTAATAAAATAATAGGTGGATGAAAATTTTAAATGCCTAAAGTTTTACATATTTTTGAAATAGAGCTCGAATATTCAAAAGCTGGCTCTTACATATTATTTGATAACGTTAAAAAAAAATTAAGTGTAGATTGTGAAACACCTGCGGTGACTGGCTTAGAAATTTGGAAATAGAGATTTCCTTGTAATTTGGTGATTGGCGTGTCTGCGTGATACTAAATATGTATAGGCTTTTTTATCTGATAAAAATAATTCGGTACAATCTAGGTTGTTGTCTACTGTGTATGCACGGTGTATATTGTGTTTAAGGCATATAATTTTAAAAAAGTATTAACTAGTTTGTAATAAACAGGCCTTCATTATGAACATTGTAATTAAATAGTAATAAAATATATACGGTTGTTTTTTTAATTGATGTTATTTAAATACTTGTGTTTATAGTAGGCCAGGAATAGTCGAAAACATAAACCCTTTTAGCTGTGATTTTTCTATTCATAGCAATGTATTATTAAAGTTGATTTGCTGTAATTTTCAGCCCCCCGGCCCCTTACCCTAAGAATTTTTTTAAATTTTTATATCAAAATACAAGTTTATTTGATGAAATACAATAATTTTCCACAAATCAGGATTTAACCTTTTATTTAACAATTTTTCTTTTTTACCGAAATACAACAGCTCTTTATTTACCACAAACCAAAATTTCTACTTACCACAAATCATGATCAAGCATTTTATTTATCGACTTTTTATACCGAAATACCATGTTTTATTTAACAAAATCTAATAGTTTTATTTACCACAAATGAGGGTCTCTACTTATAATCTATCTTAAGACTAGGATAGGCACAACATCTAGTTCTCAACCATTAATTCATAATTATGAAAGGGTAAGCCCACATTTTCCCAATGATAAATTGTTTGCCCATGCCAGGAATCGAACCCAGGACCCTTAGTTCAGTACACAGATATGCTACCAGCCGAGCTAAAGTGTTGGATTCAACTTTCACTTGTAAATTTCGAATTTTAAGATTTAATTGGATATCTTCAGGTGGCCTTATATCGGTTTGCCAAATTTAAATTTTCTTTCCCACCTAAACGTGTTTTCTTTTTATAACCTTCCTTCCCCTATTTCCTGAGGAAGATATGGAAGTATAAAACTAATAGGGTAAAGAGAGAACCAACGATACAAACACTATACAGGAATACGGTTCACACTTTACATTGCTGTCACTGAAAAAACAGATAAATACTTCTTTTTGAAGAAAGTTATTGTATCCACTCAAACTATTGATATAGATTTTGTTCATTCTAGAGGAACTCTTGAGGAAGGAGTGTGAAACATGAAATGCAACTTACTAGAAAATAGAACAAAAAACTTTGTACACACCAAAACTTATATGAGGCATTCAATTTTCAATTTACCTCCAGATCAGCATTCAAATGTGTGTGTGTGAGAGAAAGAGAGAGGGGGGTGGGGTTTGTTTTCCTCTATTATAGAATGGTGTTTAGCATTTCACAATCGCTACTGTATAGTTCTGATAGCATAGGTCAACGAATGGGCTAGTAATGATCAGTTATCTTTACGAGGCAAGCATTTATATCCATCCGGTACCAGCAATGTAAATTGTGAAATGTGTTCCTCTATTAGTTCAAAGTGAATGTAGAGGCGTTTCTCAACTAGCCAACTCTCATCTTTATAAGAATAAATACATCTACTAAGGATATATTCCTTCATAACATGTATTCAAATAAAACAATGAATACACCATTATCTGTGATTTCAATTCAAAGGCACAAGGTTTTAAATCAATGTTTTTTTTTTATTATTTAGCACCGCGTCTTACTACCCGTTCGGGTTATAACGCTTAAGTACTAATTACGCTAATGGATTAGGAATTGGGAAGGTTGAATTTAGAGGAAGTGAGCCCGCATTTGCGTGGAGGGAGAGTGGAAAACCATTTAGGAAAAACCACCCCCAGTTCACCCGACCGAGATTCGAACCTCGATCTCCCCGTCCTCGGCAGTTGGGCTCAACACGACTAGCGCGTTAGCCAAATACGCCACCGAGGCGGGTGATCAATGTTGTTCATCCCCCTCCATTTCACCACCGCCACCACCACCTATTTCCAGCCTATGTCCAGGTAAGTTTAATAAAATGCCTCCATATTCCTCTATCATTTCACCATTTTTCCTCCTTTAACTGCTTCTGTTCTTCTATCACTTGCACATTTTCTGTTATCTGCTCCTTTCATCTCTTTCTTGGCCTCCCTTGCAGTTTTTTCCTACCTACTTCATTTCCATCATTTTATTTGGCATCCTCTTCTTCTTTATCTTTATCCTCATCCTCATCTCATCACTCCAATTAAAGAGCTAAATTCTACAGGTTAAAATAATGTTTAGATTCCCTGCATTGTTAAAGAATTAAAAAATGTTCATCTCCCAAGAATCCAAACAAGCTCACAAAGTACTTTACGAGGTGGGAACTTACTCAGGGTAGAGGCAGGCACGACAATGAGGTGGGGCCCCTTGGTGCCAGTCTCAAAGAGATGGGCAAGGAACGCTATTACTTGTATAGTCTTCCCAAGTCCCATCTCGTCAGCCAGGATGCTGTTGACTTGCTGGCTGTGCATGATGAGCAGCCAGTTAAGCCCCACAAGTTGGTAGCCAGCAAGATGTAGCCTACACACAAATTGAAGTGAGACACACATCTTCAGTGGATGACTGTCCTAAATATAAGGGTTCCCAATGTGTTTTGTGTAAGTGCCAAACTCAACAGAGATAATGGGCCCCACATACTTTTTTTTTTTGTTTAAATAAATATAATAACATGCTCGAATCCTTAAGGATATAAGAAATTCAAGGATTCAAGAAAATTTCAGATTCAAGACTAAAAAAAAAATTGTTTGCATTTTTCAAATTTGTTTTAAAGCTTTAACAGGTGGTTAAGAACCAAGTATAATAAATATGATGAACTTAACAACCAGGCTCCAGACCAGTAATTTAACAATTAACTGAATGTTACAATGAATGTTAACTTTTAGTAACCATTTTTATTTTCTGCTATTTTATTGTCTTTATATTTCCTCTTATGTTCATAATTTTTTCCCAAGATTCTGATTTGGGATTCCAGGGTTAAGTGGAGATTCAATCCAACTCTAATACTTTTTTTTTAGAAAACCATAAATCAATCAATGAATTTAATTAACATTGAGAGGAAGCGGGAAAGGAAAGGACACACCAAAAAAAAATGTATGTCCAAAAGTTCACATTAAAATCTCAACATATCAAAGTAATTTTTAAGGCACATTAGACTCCCTTCTTTAGCAGAATAGAATAGAACATTTAACCTACATTTGAGGTTGATCATTATTGATACTTGTGTCCTATAGTAGTCTGTTAAAGTTGTGTCTCAGTTCCTGAATGTAAATACATTAGGGATGGACGGGAAAGGTTTTTTTTATTTCAGGACAGGAACGGGGGGAAATGAGTCAAAATATCAAGATTCGGGACAAGAACTTTTAAAATCATCCTTTAGAATAGTCTTAGATTTAAAATATATTGATTTCTAAACTAATATAGTAGGAATTGTTAAAGTTATAATATTTTTAAAAGCCGCTACGGCATCACTCTCGCAATAGACTAGATTGCCTATGACGGGGATATTTAATTTGATCTTGGCCGGGTGTACTAAGGGTGGTTTTCCATAAATGGTTTCCCACTCTATCCACGCAAATGCAGGTACACCTCTAAATTCAATCTTCCTCATTCCTTACACCGGGCGGACAATCTGGTAAGACAAAAACTGTATAGTACGATTATAAGGTCAGTTAGATTAGGTGCAAATTACATAATTTAATTATAGTTTAAAAATTGGATGTTGTATAATAGATGATGTAGACAAAAGTATTTAAGTAGATTTAGGTCCCAAACTACCCTCTAGATGCCGGGATAGATGAAAATTAAATAAATAAATAAATTCCTTAAACACTAGAGTAATTAGTACATAGGCGTATAACGAGTAAAAAGATGTGGTGCTAAACAAAAATTGCTAAATGTAATAAAAAAAAATAAAAAATAGCATCATAAAATAAATAGAAGTGTGGGCAAATAGCCTTGTTTAACAAATCAAATAACAAAATTTTGAATTACCCTATTTATCCGAATCCAAGACAAGTTTTTTTCCCAAATTTTTAGCTTCAAAATCTAGAGGTTAAAATCGCAGACTAAGGAATGGGTTAGGTCAACATCAAAAGGTAACCTTTTACATATGTATTTAATATTTATACATTAGTGCAGGGCTGCTGTTTTTTTTAGAGATTTTAACAATTTTCGCAGATTTTAAAGGTATAACACAGATCACAGAATATTTGGTTATTTTCACGGATTTTTAGGCTTTTTTTTTAGGTTATAGTTTATCGTTTAAAATAACTACCTAGTTGTGGCCCGATACAATACTTGACTGTATTGAGTATCGACTGGTATCACAATAATCGATACTATACGCTAAAAATCTTGATACCATTTTATGGTAATTAACATGATTAACTTCTCAAATGGGTTGGGGCAAGTGATGGGCATGATCCGAGTTGAATTTTATTTTGTAGTGCTGTTTGTGATTACTTTCCAATTACTTCACTACAATATTAAAAATTCAGCCATTCACAATAATCAAAATAGATTTAAAAACAAATAATGAATTATCAAATTGTTATGTATTTAAGTCTTAAAACTTTGCCTACATAGCTAGCGATTGTCAAGATGTGATGAGAAAGCTTGAATCGATTTTAAGCAAACAATCGATAATGCGTAAAGTTTACTAGACAATTTTAGTGATGCCAAACTTGGATTTTAATTCGTGAAACTCCACAAAAATCAAACTTTTGAATAATATCAAGTAAATGATTATCTTTGATTAGATGTCCCTAGATCATCGGTTTTGAAATAAGAATAAAGATGCTTGTTTAATTATCACAATTTTTTATGCTTGGCTGTCATGGAGGCTGACTTTTATGGTAATTCATAGCAGACATGTTTATCAGTTAGATTTTTTGTAGCATGTGAAATGTGTTTATCTTTTCTTAATAAAAGCAACAGTTTGTTGTATATTTGTCCTTTAATTTTTTCCTATATCTCTCCACTTATACTATTTTATTTTCTGTATAACAGTGTGAAAGTGAAAGTGTCATGTTTTAGAAGCAAGCGTGTTAATAATCGAGTATAATGTTTGTATTCAGGGGAAGTAGGGTATGTATGAGACTCGGATTTTCACTAACAATTATCATTTCTCATAGTAAAAATTAACTTCTATTGTTTTTATGAAACTCTTTTTAAAATTTAACCTTCTTATGCGAAAGCAATATTTGTGACAAAAAATAAAATTCCTTAGCAATTTTGCAACCCTAATTAGATTTTAAGTCAACATAGGTGTTTTGTAAATAAAAAACCATTTGTTAATCTTACAAAATAAGTCCACCACAATTATTATTTTCTTCATTCATGATAAAATAAATACCACTTATAATATCTATCAATAGCCACTGAAAAATTGGAGGTCGTCTTAGATTCAGGGTCATCTTGGATTCGGGTAAATACGGTAATATCAAATAATATAATTAATAAAATGGTTAATTTTATTACTTTTTGATGGAAATTATTTTATTTTTATTTATTTTATTTCTTTCAAGTTCTTTCACTTGATGAACCAAACAAATAACTGTTGATAGAGCACAATAAGTCACGCACCTCCCAACTTGTCTGTCTCTATACAAGTGGTAAAATAACCCTCTCCCCATCCCAGCCACCAAGTTTGCTATATAACAAAGAAGAAGACTGTCTACAAAAGAGATTAACAGTGATGAGTCAGCAATAACTGCTAGAACATGAGTGAGCGCCCTCTGTTTTGTTTCCCACCTGAAACTTTTCTTGGGGGAAAGTGTCAACCCTGCATGACCTACAAGAATAGATAAATGACCTTTTCCGAGGGGTTCGGGATCCTATCCACCCCTAAAATAAGTATAATCTAATGTTTTATTTTACTTTGATGTGTTTTATTATGTTTTAAATGTGAACTTTTGGACCTACATTTTTTTTTGCCTTTCTTTCAGAGTTAAATTGTATTCATCTTTGCAGTTACAATAACGAGATACTAACTCGCTAGAAAGCAAACTCGGCTGATTCTTGACACTGGTCTCATTTGCTGCCACAGCATGTTTTATCTGATGAGAGAGTCTTCTGCACTTGTTCATGAGTTTGCACACCACATTTCGAGCACGCAGCACTTCTTGTGCAGAATTTAAAATCTCTGTGTTAAGGAACTTGCCATTCTGAAACTTATCCACCTGTAACAAAACAACACAAACAAATACACTCCTTTCTAAAACATCTTCTGTTTATAATGTACTAATAGCTCAATACAATGTTTTACCAACATAAATTCTGGTGTTGATACCATAGTATATACTTAAATTTATAATGGCTTTATTGAATTTTCAGATCCTTGAACTCTAAGAGATTTCAAGATACAAGACTTAAAAAATATCAAATTCAAGATGCCCAACAAAGTGAAATAAATTATTTTATAATCTCTTAAAATTTCTTGTGAAGTACTTGTTATAAAAAGAATGTAATTTCTAAGACTTTTAATTTTTAACAATTCAGAAGCATTGCTTAATAGGGTTCCTAAAAACTCTGTCTTGTATTGTATTCCTTATTTTAGGGCTTTTAGCACTTTAACCTCATTAAAAGAGGGATTTAGAAAACAATTTTATATTTTAAAGGGGACCTTAAGGGACATTTTCGCAAGTTAGATAAAACAATTAGGAAATCAAGTAAAAATAAAAATTATTTTTTATTTTTTTCAGAGTTTTCCAAGTTATTTGCCAGTCAAGAGAACATGTGAAATGCATGCCAAATACAATATTGATTAAATTATTAAATGGAATAAAATAATAAATATTTTCACTCTACAAGTTCTTTATACTACTACATACTATTATAATTTTGAATTGTAATATTTAAACTCACAAAAATGCAACAAATTGTATTTAGTATTTAGTGTGACACCTTTCAAAAACAAGGCTTCATCATAACTCATAAGTAGAGACATGCAAAACGTTAGGTTATTTTTAGGGGGAAAATTGTGTTATTTTTCTCAAAAAGCGATGATATTATAAGCTGAAAGTGATGATCTTATAAGCTGAAAGCGATATTATTTATGTAAATACGAGTTGAATTAGTCTTCGTTAAAAAAAAACTTTGATAAAAATGTCTAAATTTTTCGTTCATATTGTGTATTTAACTATTTATTAACATATTTGGAGAAAAATCAAATATAAATACACACAAAATATTTCATGATTAGTAATCAAACTCGATATATCAATAGCATTACCTTCGAGTCTTACGAATAGCAATATCAAAATAATCAATTATCAACTTAGGCTTAGACCAAATAATAACACCACCAAAACATATCATCATAAAATACTAAACAACCATCATGTCGTCATTGTTGTTATTATTGTTGTTGTTGTTATAAAAGGGACGAACACAAAGACCTACCTAGGTCGGGGGATTGGGCGGTGACGATCGATTTTCTTTAAGAGGCAACCATTACCTCTTTGTCCAATGGCAGCAATGTAAAGTGTGAACTGGGTTCTTCTTTACATTGTAAAAGCCATATTGTGTTCGTCCCTTTTATATGTTTATATCCAACTTTCCTAAACCTTCTTCCAAATATAATACAATTACCTCATAAAGCAAAAAGAGGTTTTGCTTATAGAGATATAAAATTATGTAGCCATTGGGCCACCTCATTTTTAAACATTCTGTTAGTTTTGGTCATTCTGAACAGTAGAGTCATAAATCTCTTCAAAATTCCACTGGTCTTATAGGTTTTCAAGGCCAGTTGGTGTGATCCAAAATAAGTTTGATAATCCTGTTGATTCAGAGTTAAGAAACCCTTGTTCTTTTGTCCTATGTACTATTAGGAGGAAGGTAAACACCAATGTAAGCATCAAGTGAGTGGTTGCTACCTGCCTAGCAAGGCTTGGGGTTGAGGGGTTGAGGGGGATAGGAGGGAGTAGTTTGCTAAGACCAATTATTTAAGAGTAATTTTGTCATTCAATAGTCATTACCAGGGCCCAGATTTTGATGATCTTAAAATTGCCAGAAAATTACTTATAAAATGACGCTAAATACTCTAAATAATGACTTTAAATTTGCAAAAAATGACCTAAAAAATTTGATTGAAATTCCATGCTATGATGTATTTATTACAATAGTTAGGATTTACATTATACACGTAAGCAAAAATATCTCTCCTGCTTTGTCCATGTCCAGTTGTTCCTCGGTATGGACTCGTCTGGAATAGAATGACACGTATACAGTCCCAGGAAACCCTTTAGTTTAACAATGCTCATTTTACACAGAGGAATGTTCGCAGATACCAGAACGTCACACAAATCTTTATAAAATGTTGAGGATTTTTCTTGATTTGTGAATGCATTTTGTGCAAGTAATAATTGAGAGGTTTTCTTTTTATCGATATTCTGGATACCACAGACATGTTTGTTGCGACTGATATGCTGTTGAATGGTTAAACATTTTATCTGATATCAGCCACTTTCACTTCACATATTTTATAGAAAAGTATTTCACTCTTTGTAGAAAAAATATCCTCTCCAAATTCAGTAATAATTTGCCTCTAACGATTCGCTTTAGATGGTTTGGTTTAAAGCATTCTAAATACACATAAAATGATTGCAAACTAATAAATATAACGTGCACTTTATAAATGAAAACTATGCATTTAAAATATTTTGACAGCTAAAATCATGTTTTCTACTTAACATTGGAATACAAATACCTGCTTTAAAAGCGATAGCTCCCCATCCCCCTGCAGCCCTTTCCAGACATGATATAGTGAGTGACTCACCAGGAATGTAAAGACGGTATAAAGTTCATTTGAACTAGGGCTCTGCGAGTTCTTGTATTCCGAGATTCGAGCCAAGCTCGCCGCTTAAGCTAGAGATCGAGATCAAAAGTTTTGTAGGCTCGTCATTTTCGAGCTTTCACATGATGTACTTAATAATCAATTTTTAAAACGCAATAGTAAGCATAGTCTATTTAAATGAGATAATATCAGCATTTCCACTTATAAATCATTCGGTTACTTAACAAATTGTTAAAAATTAATTTAAATGTTCATATTAATAATGTAAGAGCTTTAAAACCACTTTTGACTGGTAAATTTACTCAATATTTTCATCCATTTTTAAATGTACTTGAATGAAGTTGTTTACTTGTATTGCCATGAAAAAGCAATGAAAATAAAAATAGCTAGGAAGATTACTAAATAATTGAATGAGTCTTTTTACTATTTTCAACTAGTCCTTTCTAAAATAATAATTTATGTTATATTAAAAATGTAATATCAAGAATATATTATTATGTTAAATGTTTTCAAACTTAAGGTACTTAAAACTTGTATTTATACGTTTAGCTACAAAACTAGCTTTAGTTTAGTTACTATTTAGTTATAGAATTAAATTGGTTAACCTGTTTAAAATTAATGTTGATCTTATTTATTGCAATACATATTTTACCAAACTTACCACATTTATGTTAAAAAAGCATTTACTATTCTATATTGTTTGCTAAAAATATTATATTGGTCATATTATATTTAATTTTAAAGTATCAGCTCAACTTTTATAAGCATTAAAAATAGAATTGAAGTACATTTCTCAATAAAATAATGTCTAACGAGAGCCCTTACAAAGCGCATAGAGGAATGAAAATGGAACAGAAGACGTGACCATGCACGATTACACTAAGGAATAATAAACAAAATATGAAACATTTAAAATTGTTTATGATTCTTACATTTTCTTAAAGGGTAAATTAAGTTATTGAAGCATATTTTGGGGAAATATTAGCTTAGTAAAATGTCGATTTTACTAACTTTTTATCATGACACTGTAAAAACACTCTACAATAATGTAAAGTGATAGTGAAGGAAGCCAACCTGAAAGGATAGTTAGGTTAGGCCTGATATAAGCAAACACACTTCTCTATTTTCTTTTTACACTTTTACGCTTCCCACTTCTTCAAACTTACACAGTTTGCATATTGTTTTGAATTTTTAGAAATATTTATTTTTCATATGAAGAGACATTAATTAAAAAGTAATATCACGAAAATTCAATCTAGTATGAAACTGTGGAGGTTTTGAAGAAGTGGAAAGTGTAAACGTTTAAGAAGACATGAGAGAAGTGTGTTTGTTCCTATCGAGGCCTATCCTAACTATCCTTTCAGGTTGGCTTCTTTCACTATCAATTATTTTACATCATTGTAGTGTTTTTACATTCCCAAGCCATCATGCAATTATTCATTTTATTAACTTTTTTTATAATTGTTAGTGTAATTTAATGTCTTTAAAAACATGGGTGTTGAAACCATTTTCATTATTTTTATATCAGATTTTTATTTGAGTGTTCTTATTTTTAAATTGTGTTTTATAAATGTTATTTCTAATTTAAAAACAGATATTGTGTTTTAATATACTTTCTATCATTTTAAAATTATGAATATACTCGAACTCGACACAAACTCGGGAGCTTTTAGAAATACTCGACTCGAATGAAAAAACCCATGCTCGCAGACCCCTAATTTGAACTCTAAAAATTGCTCTCCCCTCCCCCTGCAACCCTTTCCAACTTAGGTGTAGTGAAGGTCTCACCAGGAATATGGATTTTATAAGCACACAGGTAAAGGGGCACAAAGTTAATTTGGAATCATACATTATCTTCTTCAGTCAACAAGTGTGTGGTCAAATATCTGATATTTGAATATTTGTGTTTTATGTTTTTAAAGTTTTTCAAACCATTTTAAATTTTCTTTTAAAAAAATGACTTACCAAACAAACAAACAAAAAACCAAGAAAAATGACCTAAAAATCTAAAACGGCAAAAAATAACCAATAAAATATACATTTATACAACCAGGGGATCATGAACAGAGTTTATGTAAAACTGAGCATTGTTTCTGATGGACCAAAAAAAATAAATTACATGTCATCAAAATCCAGGCCCTCTTGGGTTATTTTAGTAGGGGTGTGCGAAGCTTCGAAACTTCGACTTGGCTTCGAAACAAACATCAACTTCGACTTCATTTCGAAACAAATGTTGGCTTCAAATCTTTGCCAATAAAAATATTGAACAGCTAAAATACTCCATTTATATTCAATTACAGCCATTCTGAGGTGTTTTGTACATCACAAATTAAAATTTATAAAGAAAAAATCTGAAGAAATAGAATTGCATGTTGTGATAATAACTTGATTTATCAGATTGAAACAAAATATTACAAACAATTGTGCAATAAAACATTTTTGAAGTAATTTTAGTGCATAAAGTAAAATAAATAACCACAATACAATATTTTTTCAAGCATAAAACCACTAAAAGAAAATATTCAAACTTCAGTTCGGCTTTAAGGATATTTCATATATTTAATTCAAGTTCGCTTAGAATTGAAAATAAAAAAGGACTTCGCACACCCCTATATTTTAGTAAATTTATTGTTGTAAATATAATAAAATTAATTTTGTTTTGTGTTATTTGGTATTTGTTCAAAATTTTGCTATTCGATTCGATAAAAAAAATGCTATTCACAGACCCCTAAAAATATTTAAACAAAACAACTATGTTTGATAAGAGCATGATTACTAGAACAAAAAGGTTATTTTAAGTACCTACATTTAAAAAATGTTGGCACTTAAAATGAAACAGAAAATAAATTAATAATATATGAGAATTTATCTAATTTTGAATTTTGTTTTGATGCAAGAGAGCTTTAATTTACTTGAATTTGAGAATTAAGAACTGATTTAGGGCTATTAAAAATTATGATATTGATTTTCAAATTTTTAGATTTGTGTTGACACTTGGGAATTTGAACTAAAATGTATATGTATATTTTTGAAACTATCTGTTAATTTAAAGGTAAGTTTTATTAGATATGAGCTTGGCCACCATATTATGTCTTTGGAAGTGAAATATTTCAAACAATGATTTAAAAATTTTTTTGAAGGGATTCAATTTTTCTTGGTTTGTGAAAACATGTTAAAAATTTTAATAAGCTTGTTAAAAGTGATTCTGACTATATTTTAGTTCAATATAAACAGAAAAGTTAGTTAGTAAAGCAAAAATACCAAAATTCTTTAAAGAACCATATAAACTGTGTCAGTCTACCATAAAAAAAAAAAACAATGTTTCATAAAATCAATAAAATCACCTACACTAGTGTCATATACCCAAAATTATCAAATAAAATTCAAAGACCCATACAAAATTAGTCAAAACAAGATTCCAGTACATAGAGATTGCCAAGATTTGACTGATTATCAGCATACTAACCATGTCTTGCCAGCTTGTGAACGGCCGTACACCAATAATGGCATCCGCCTTTTTGCGAGAACAAGAAGGCATACCCAGAAGTTCTTTTAAGGTTGCAGAGGATAGGAATTTGAGCACATGTTTCTGATCTTGAGTCAGCTCGTATCTAACTGTATGCTCTTCATCCGACTCATCACTGGAAAATAAAATTCATTTTTCATGAAGTTTGGTGGGGCTGTTAAATAAAAAGGTTGTTTAGGGCTAGTTATGCCCACGTGCTTCACACAGAGATAGGAATAATTTTATAGCTATATAGTTTCACCAAATGTATATTCAAATGAAAAGTAACTACATGATGGAAAGGGTAGGTTAGAAAATAAAAACATGATTTTTTTGTAATGTATTTGGAAGAAGGTACAGGAAAGGTGGATAGAAACATATAAAAGGAACGAACACAATCTGGCTTTTACAATGAATATATGAATGTAGTTTGACTATCTGATGCTGTTTTTACCATGATCTTACTGTCATATTCTCTAGTCTGCCATGCCACCGTTTTGCCTAAGCTCACAAGAATATGTTTATTAAGAAAGTACAAAGCTAATTATGGTTTTAGTTTCAACTACTTCTATTTAGTCTTAAAATCTTTCCCAACCAAGTATATATAGGCTTATTGGATTTGTTAAGATCCCAGGTGGATTAAATGTCTAATAGGGTAACAACATCAATTTGATTTGGCTCAATAATTTATTCAAGCTATTTATATTTTAATGTATTTCTAGTCGGCAGTGGACTAAATACTCATAAATATGTAAATGAGGAAGGACATGACAGATGTAAAGGTAATTCAATATGAAGCCCGAGACAGTGACTACCGGTTGATGGCAGCAACCCTGAGAGGAAGGAAAGAAAGGAGAATAGCAGAAATTGAGGAAGGAAATTGAAAGGTGAGATATGGAAGTTGAAAGAGAAATAAATTAGAACCAAGTTATAGAGAAGAATTTGGAACAGCCTTCAAAGGGATGAAAGCCAAAACAGGGGAGGAAGAATGGAGATAATTCCAGAAGGCATTGGTGGACGCAGCAGAGGAGGTGTGTGGAAGGGCAAGTGGAAAGAAAAGATGGAAGGAAATACCATGATGGAATGCTAGAATAAAAGGAGCAGTAACCAAGAAGAACAAAGCCTTTGGGGAGCGGTTCAAAGAGAGGACAATGGAAGCCAACATTCATCATCAACATCATGATGAATGTATTTCTATCAAACTCAAATCTAACCAAGATAATTCAGCCCACCTGAGGAAAGGATAATTGAAATCCTGGACAAAATAGCGACAGTTCCTTTCTTTCTGCTAGTCGACATAATCAGATGAAGTGTGTTGGTTTTTTATTAGTATTTATCAAAGACTAAACCACCAATTAGCTGGATAGAGGATATAAAACATTCCTTGTTCCCTCCGCTGAGATTCTAACCCTAGTACTCTAAGTGAGTCATCTGTGCTTGCAATGCCTTTGTTTATCATAAATATAATTGACCTTGTTAGGGACTTTTATGCTGACATGGTTGGCTGCTTGGAAAAGCGGCGGGGAACGCCTCTCTATTTCTGCTGCCATTTGTGAAGACTTTCGCGAAGCTTGGTCAAGGTCATGCGAGTTTAATGGCCGTTTTCTAATTTCCTCTCTATTCTCCCCAACCCCTGGTGGCAGTCAGTCGAGAGCGTGGTGCAGTAAGGGCGGTTGAAAATGCCTGCCACTGGTTCCTTCTCTTCTGGAAATTCAGTTTCTAGTGTGTTTTATTGTATACAGTAGTTTATATTTCTTTGGTCATCACAAAATGAATTCTGTGAGTGTTTGTGTCTATAGGAGTGTTAATATAACCACAGTGTTATCTGTCTGTGGCAACTCGTCCAAATGTGTGAATTGTGAACAGTCTGCATCACTGCATGGGTGAAGGTGGACATGTTGATATAGTGTTCTGAAAATAATATTATAAGTTTGTATCCACCTCACTTTGGATAAGAGATGGATGTGTGGAAGTGCAGGTTCAAGAAACTAACCACGCTAAAAGTAGTGGTAGCGTATGTGATAATAGCAATGCCCGTTATCCCCTCCCCCCTTATTTTCCCTGTTGGCCCTATGCCACAGTGGTAGGGCGTGTGATGGTCATGTCCCCCTCTGCCCCCGCCTGCTCCATTTATCCTGAGGGTCCAGTACATTGCAGCTCACATGACAAGCATTCCTAAAAGATCCTGGCCACCAACTGAGCATAAATCCTGATGAGAGAAGTCTCACACAGAAGAAAGCTAGCTGAGAACAGCTAAAAGTAATTAACTCCAACCAAGATGAACAAAGGACTTTCTAATACTATCATTTCGAGTAGGGGAGGCGAAATATCTATGAGGGGGAAGGGGTGAGGAACTTTCAACCTTAAAAAATGTCTTACCCATAAACACACCAAAATGTTGCAAGTCAAGCTTACTAACGTTTACTTATAACATTATAATGACTATCCAAAACTATTTAAATTTATTGTCTAATTTTTTAAGGTGGTAAAAAAAGTTCAGAGTAAAACAAAACTAAATAATTTCACAAAATTGACTACTTGAGCTTTTAAATACAAATCAGCAATAACAACATTCAAATAACCATACCGTTTAAATAAAAATTGATTTTCTATTATTTTAAAACAAAATTTATTTTTATTTATTTATTGACTTTTTATATTGAAATTAAATCATTTTACTTACTATGATTTATGGTCTCTATCTATATGTAATTACTTTGTTTTTATTTAAATTTACTGTACCTATGTGCTAATTGTGTACAAATTAGTTTTTTTCTAAAATTAAGATTGAACTAAAAATAAATTTAAATTATCACTTGACAACAATTTGACTTAAATAAAGTTTTAAGTACTAGTCATTGTTTTAACACAAAAATTACTAACTGACCAACCTGTCAAAAACTTTAATGACTTGATTATCCTTAAATGGATTACTTCCATAATTTGTATCTTCATCATCTCCATCTTCATTAGTAATATCCAATTTTATAACTGAAAATTGAATAATAATATAAATACACAATACAAACATTATATCTTGGTTATTTAGAATAAAGCATTTGGCTAAATCATCCATACAGTAAAAACAATCAATTGTTGACAGTCAACCTTGCAGTCCAACCAAGAATATCAGTCTAGTCTCTTGACCTGAAGAAGCTGTCCATGACAGTGAAAGATTGTTCTTAAATATGTGTTTGTGTTTTAGGTGGCAGGAAAGGAGGCGGTGGAGACGCTTATATTCCAAACAGATCCAGCCAGCGGCTGGAAGCTGATGATGATGAGGATCTATACAATTTCTACTCCAATTATCATAATAAGGGTGCTGGTTATTGCTCCTAATTCAAACCAAAACATGATATTATAAAATGAATAATTGTCCAGCCGTAATACCTTGGAAATATGAGGTGTGTTCGAAAAGTAAGTACCATTTCCAAATATGGCTGTGAGAGTGCTTAAGTTATCACTGTGTATGTGCACTGAGCTCGCTCATACATTAGCTTACTCCAGACACCTTTACAGGAGAAGCAGTGTTTGTTAAAAAAAAAAAAAAATTCACGTTTAAAATGTTTAAGACAGCTGAAGGACCCGCTGACTATGAAATATGGTCTACAGATTAAAGTGAAAATTCAATAAGTGATAGATGGTGAGGAAATGGGTTGGAATATTTAATGAAGAACGTGAAAACATGCATGATGAGACACATTGTCATTAATATTGATTTGGTGTAGAAAATTAACGAAAAAATTCATGAGAACAGGCAGTTTACGATTGCATTACTTTATTGTAAAATTTCACAAATTTCAATATATGCATTTGTATGAAAATGTGAAAAATCATTTAAAATATCAGAAGCTATGCAGATACTGGATGGGAAAAATGCTGAGGTGTACAAAAAACAAGCAACTTGGCAGTTATTTGAGTTTTTTCATGCAAAACAGTGATGTAGATGATGATTTTCTAAGCCACATTGCCATTAGTGATGAGACATGGGTGTCTCACATTAAGTCGGAATCAAAACAGCAGTCCATGGAGCGAAGATATCATAAATCACCGAAAAAGCAGAAATTCAAGCAAACAATTTCAACTCAAAAGATCATGTACACCATTTATTGGGACAGAAAGGGAATTTTGCTTGTTGATTTCAAGCCATAGGGCACAACAATAAATGCTGTTTTCTACTTTGAGACCTTGAAGAAAGTGTGTTGCGCAATCCAAAACAAAAGGTGAGGCATGCTCAGTCTGTGTCTTGTGTTGCTTCATGATAATCCTTAGCCATATGCTGCTGGTTGAACCCAAGAGTTCATCAAATCATTTGGTTGGGAACAAATGAATCATTCCCCTTACAGACCAGACTTAGCAACAAGTGACTTTCGCCTGTTCCTGCATTTGAAGTAGTTACTTGCCGGCCAGCGCTATGATGACGATGTCAAAAGAGCTGTGCAACATTGGCTGTCTTCACAGGCGGCTTCATTTTATGAAGAGGGTATTCAGAAATTTCTGCCACACTTCGACAAATGCCTTAATAGTTGTGGAAACTGTGTGACAAAGTAGTTTAAGGTATAGGTATATAACATTGTTTAAAAATAAATTGTCTCCATTTTTTTGATAGCCAGACGATACTTACTTTCCGAATATGCCTTGTATTTGAAAACAGTGTGAAAAAACTATACAGTAATGTAGGTAACATTTGTGAAAGGGAAAGAAGCATCCCTGGAAGCATAGTAAAGTTAGGCCTTGATAGAAACAAATATACTTTTTTCTTCATTTCTTCATACACTCTTCACACTTTAAACTTCTTGCCACTTTGACAGTTAAAGTTTTATAAATATTCTTTTTTCATATTAAGAAAGACATGTTATTATGAAAAGGAGTACTCCCAAAATTTTTAAATCTGTAAAAGTGTAAGTGATAAGAAGTTGGAAGTGTGAATATTGTATGAAGAAATTAATAGAGACATTAGTAACCATAGCAATCATTCAGGAACTATGCACCAAGTTATTTTACAAGTCTCAACATTTGTCCCTATTTCAATGTGATCCCAACTATTACGGCCTAACCTGTAAACCTATTTTGATTTCCTTACAATACACCCTTTATAAGCACCTAAAAAAAAATTCCATTGCAAAAATTGATTGAAAGTCATTAATGTCAACCCTTGTAGAAATAATGTATATTTGCTTCATAAAGCCAAATTTTTTTTAGCAAAACGTCTTACTATCATACACCCTACTGGGATCAAACCCTAACCTCCCCATGTTCGGCAATCTAGTATATTACAAGAGTAACGCCTTTGACTACACAACCACAGAAGCTGGTTTAATATTATTAATCAAAAATGTTATCAAAAGTTTCTAATAAAGCTACTTTCTTAATTGTATTATTGGCTTTTTCATGAATAATTGAAAGAACAAAAATTAATAATAAAACTATTATAATTTTTGTTTCGCAATTCTTTTAAGCACCAAGTATTTCTATCAATTTGGGTTATGTACTAATTACGCTAATTGTTTTAGGGATTAGAGAGGTTATATTTATAGGAAGTGTACCTGCATTTGTGTGGAGGGAGAGTGGAAACTCATTTTGTACACCCCCCACCAGTACACCCGACCAGGATTCGAACCTCGATCTACCTGTCATTGCCAGTATAAGTCTACTGTGAGAGATGCTCATTAGACCATGCGGCCAACGAAGCAGGTTTCACAGTTGTTGCAACCTGAGATATTCTAGTGCATGAAATAATATTATTATTATTATTATTATTATTATTATTATTAGCACCGCGTCTTACTACCCGTTCGGGTTATACGCACTTACGCTAATGTGTAATGGTAGGGTGATTGTGAGATGAAATGGAGGACCTACAGTTTAACATGGGATCCGAACCACGGTGGAGGCCTGGCATTCCACACATTCACAAGTTGTGATTAATGCACATCTTGTCAGAGGTGAAGGAAGGGTTTGGCAATAAGATATATCTGTGCCGGGACCGAGGATTGAACCCCGGACCCTCAGCACAGAAGTCTGACACCTTACCCCTAGACCACCAGGTCACCATGAAATAATAAAATCAAAAGTATTATATTAACACTTATTTTATTATAACTGGTTACCATAAATAATTAAATTAATAAAAGTTTTGTCATAGCTTATAGAAAAAGCCATACAAAATATTAGTTTCAAAATAAAAAGTTTTTATTTTATAAACACATGCAAACAAATATGGGTTTTATTGATGTCATCAATCACCTTAAATTGTTGTAGATCTGGTATCTTTTCTTAACTGTCAGTTAAGGCTATTCATAAGGAAATCAAGGTTTGATTATCCTTTCAGGTTGACTTCCTACTCTTTCATTTACATTACACTATTGTAAAGTGTTTCAGCAAGTTGTTTTTAAACATTATATTATTTGTCCCATTTTATTGGAGAAAGCTAATGCTTGTACAGTAATTATTGTGTATTAATAGTGAAACTTGGGAGATCGAAATGATCTATGGGGTTACAGGTATAGTTGCATCAAATATAATATTCATAAATTTGAAAATTTACACCTAGAAACAGGAATCAAACCTAAGACCCTTAGCTTAGCACACCAATGCTCTACCACTAAGCTCTCCAGGATTTGTCCCGTGCTCATAGTCATTCTTCCCTCAGATTTTAAGTCAGAGTCTGGGATAGAAGTGGGAATCATCGACTACTATGAGCTATAATTGATACCACGGCCACTGGCAGCTCAGGAGGGGCTTTATATTGCCATTAGTTAAATGTTGCCAGTGGCTGTAGAATATAAATGATAGCTCTGAGCATCAGAATATTTCCACACGTCCCTCATATGAGTGAAGAACGATACCGAATAGGGAAAAATTCCTAGATATTTCAACGGCAGAGCATTGGCACACTAAGCAAAGGGTATTGGGTTCGATTCCAGTACTCAGGTTGTCATTTTTTTATTTATGAATGTCACATTTTATTGGTAAATAAAATATTTATTTCATAAATGACTTGTAAAATACTACAAATTTGCAAAGCCATAAAAAATAGAACACTCTTGTGAGATAGAGATTGATTGGTAAATGAAGTCTTGAATGTATCCAAAATGGAGCTTGAAAGAATTAATTAGGAGGTAGTTCTATTATTACACAATTAGAAATATTGATGCTAGTATTGAGTGTTTTTGTTTTTGAACTCAACCTTTGTGACCTTCACTGATGACCGAGTGGTCTAGGGTGTTAGACACCTACTCCACCTAAGTCACCACTAACAGGGAAGTTGGGTTTTGATTCCTTGATGGGTGCATATGTGCATCTATGCTAATGAACAACATTATTCTTTAGAGTAAGTTATTTAGTAATAAATGTTTTTGTTCAATGCACTTTTTTCATACATATTATTTAGAGTAAGTTAATAATACCCTTGTATTAAAAGTAATAAAAAAGCTCCTGTGGTGATGAAGTAAACAAAAATCTTTTATGATCATGAAGTTTATTCCCCCCTCAAACCCCCCCTACCCACACACACACACACGCGCACGCACGCACACACACACACACACACGCACACACACACACACACACACACACACACAAGAGGTGTTTTGAGTTGCTAACTTTGGGTTATCGCCATGACCACAAACATATTTATATACCTAGAACAATAGGCTTAGTTAAAAGTTTTCTCTTTTGAATGAAAATGTTTTTTTTTAAATTACAAATGAATAAGTACAATAATGACATTTCAAATCAATTTTGAACATGTGTGCATATTACAATCTGTGTGTGTGTGTGTGTGTGTGTTCAAAGTACAAACAAAGTGCACAATTAGTAACAAAGCAGTTAGGAGTGTATTTTTGTAAGGTACATACATGATGTACCTGTTTGTTGTGTTGTTGATGATCCAACTCAATGCTCTATCATAAAAAACAAAATAAAATAACTAGGGGTGTGTGAAGCTTTGTAACTTCAACTTGGTTTTGAAACAAATATCAGCTCAACATAGTTCAAAAAATGTCCAGCTTCAACAATTACGAATCTTCGCCAATAATGGTCAATTATTGTTATTCTAAGCTATAATGTATAGTACAAAACCATATTCAAATATTTGAAGTAATTAAATTTTTAGTTGAGAATAACTTGATTTATCAGAATAAAACTAAATATTACCTAGACAAACAATTGTGCAATAAATATTTTTCAAGTAATTTTAACACTATTTAACTAGCCAAAATATAATATTTTTTCAAACATAAAACAACTAGCAAAAAAAATATTCAAATTTCAATTGAGAAGATTTCATATATTCAATTCGAGTTTGCTTCAAATTGAAAAAGTAGACTTCGCACAACTGTATAAAATATTTATTACTATAAAATAGCACCAACATTTTCATACACAGTCAGAATTGGCTACCTTTTTTCTTCCTGTGATTTTGGACAGGTGACTTGGCTTTCCTCTTCTGTTCTTGGTCACTCTTATCATCCAACACCATTATTTGAGGAGCCGGTGGTTTGGTGGACTCCTCCTCAATATTGTCAGTCATAATACTCTCTCCCAACAGATCACTCATTGCCTTATTCACATCCCAGTCAAACTCCACCAGCGTGTCTTGAAGCAGCTGCAAAACAAATATCTGCTTTCGCCAACAAAGCCGTGACACCTATACTCTAGCAATGGATAGAGTTCTTGAAAATAAATACAGAGCAATTCAAAAAGAATTGAACTTTCCTATATTTATAACTAAGTAGAGCCAACTAGCTGGATCAATCTTGCAAAACAAACAAATATTAGCCTGTGTTTATTAATATGACTTCGGTTAGAATAAAAAATTCTTATGTATGCTATATACAAAATAAAAGCCTATTTTGTTTATGAAAAAATATTTTTATTAATTTGGGTCTATATAAATTTTTTCAACATTTTAATAGATAAAATGTGCCCAAAGTTATTGTCCTGGCCAGTGCCAGCACATTTTTTCGTTATGAAATAATGAAAATTTTAAAAATAAATAGCATGTTTTTATATTTACTCTATGATACAACAAAATTCTAGTTTTTTTTATTGAATTACATGAATTATCAAATTCTAAACAGCTGTCTCAAAGATAATCATTGGACTGGCTTCCTGAGTTCAGTTGCTGCTGCAATGAGAGATGGCAGCACATGTCAACAATTGAGTCAGCTGTTGAAATCTGTGTGTTTGATACTAATCCTTGTGTGCACTCTAGTGTACTCAGACCGACCATTTCACCAAATATAATTTGAATATAAATTTTGAGAAGTTATGATTTAAAAAAATCAATATCCTGGGCCTTGTTTGATTAGCCGTTCGTCAAAGGGGCCTTAGAAGTCAAGTGTACTTGAAAGTTACAATGGCATTGACTTAAAGAGCTTAAGTTAATTTCTGATAGTGCTGAATTATCTTAAATAATAATAATTGTTATTGTAGTCGTCGTTGTTATTGTTGTTATTATTATTGTTATTGTTGTTGTTGGTGTTATTGTTGTTGTTGGTGTTATTGTTGTTGTTATTATTATTGTTGTTGTTATTATTACTACTACTACTATTAGCACCGCGTCTTACTACCCAATCGGGTTATACGCACTTACGCTAATGTGTTATGGTAGGGTGATTGTGAAATGAAATGGAGGACCTACAGTTTAACATGGGATCCAAACAATGGTGGAGGTCTGGCATTCCAATTGAGAATGTAGTTAGGTAACAAGTATTGATTATGTAGTTAGGTAACAATTAACTAAGTGAATGTCTTCTAACCATCCTATCGACTGAAGGGAAGGCATCTTCTAAGAACTTTACTTTGGCTTCTTTATCAATAATTTCCTGAGTATCCTCGGAATGGGTTGAACTGCTGTCTCTGCGGAACACACCTGAAATATAATTTGTTACATCAGCACATGGTAGTGATACAACTTTAATAAAACTAAGCCTAGTTGAGGATTGTTATGAGTTAAGTTGAATGCAAGTTGATTTCCTCATTTTTGGTACTCAAAATAAAATAGGCCCAACAGGAAGAATATTTTTTATATTAGCACACTAAAAAAAGTGGCACAAATATAATTTGTAACAAAGTAGGAACTTTATCAAAATCAATATATTTATAGTTGGTGACCTGGCAGTCTGGGGGTAAGGTGTCAGACTTCTATGCTGGGGGTCCGGGGTTCAATCCTCGGTCCCAGCACATATTTATCTGATTGCCAAACCCCTCCTTCACCTCTGACAAGACTTGTGAATGTGTGGAATGCCGGGCCTCCACCGTGGTTCGGATTCCACGTTAAACTGTAGGTCCTCCAATTTCACCTCGCAACCACCTTACCATTACACATTAGCGTGTGTATAGCCCGAAGGGGTGCTAATAATAATAATATATTTATAACATAAAACAGTTAAGTTTTACCTAGCTTAAGTCTTTAACTACAGTGTAATAACCTATACTAGAAGGCTTATAATACTACTAAACAAATTTAGGCCCTATGTAATTATCTATATCTCACAAGGTAGGTAGGCTACTATATAAAAATTTAACAAAACTAAACAAAACTTTTAAAAACCATATAGGGCTAGGTATGAGTTAGCCTATGTAGTAAGGTATTGTAATCAACTTGAATAATATTAAATTAAATGTTTGAAAAGTATTGAGGTATCTACTTTAACTAGGTTTGTCAAACAAGTAATAGTTTAAGACTTAACTATAATCAGAAACTAATAACTGTAGGCCTATGTTGTAGTGTAGCTGACATATTCAACAGATAATGCTACATGTAGACTATAGTGAAAAAAAAATTTTTTTTTAAATAAATTGACTGTTGGAAAACAAACAACTAAAATGTTTTAGTGAATTACAACTGTATCCGAATAATCTGCGCACTACACACTTGTACATTTTACTGCACACTTTAATCAAACACGTTTCTGGCACCCTTAAGTGCAGAGGGTGCATACAATTTCTCAGACACCAAAATACACCAAGAGCCACCTGGTGGCCACTTATGAAAGATGTGTTTCCATTGCAATGAGAGTGATTTTTGATAGTGTTTTGTCTATATTGCCATATGCACATAGCACACTATAGTGGTAATTTAAAACTACTACTAATGAATAAACTCAAGTATAGGTCTACACTTGAAAAATTAATGATTCTAAAAATATGGTATTGAGGGCTGTGGTGATAAAAGTAAAAAAGATAAATTTAGAAATGTAATTTACTGTTTTGCCTATTATTATTTGTTAAACAACTACCAAAAGATTCATCCGTCATAATTTTTATAGGTGTAAGTTTGTGAAGTTTTTTAACTACCATTATCTTAAGTTTGTTTTAAAGAATAAATACACAGTCCAATAGTGTTTTAAAAATGAATTTACTCACATGAAGATCTCTTGTTTTGAGACATTCTAAATATTTTACAAATAACCGAGAATAATTACAATGAATAGTTAAGTCCGCGCCAAAAGGCCCACGCAAAAATACAAGGATACCGACTACCAAATAATGTATATTTCTGCATATTTATAGTACTTAATTATGAATAAATATTATGTAGCCTATGTTATTTATTATATTTATTAAGTAGGCCTAGTATTTCTATTTCTAGTTTTACTTATAGGCCTACATCTTTTAAGAAACTAGGGGTCTAGAAATATATTTTAACTTTAAAAAGAGATACTCACTTTACAGAGAGAAATTTAGCCAACACATGTAAATAAACCAATAATACAACAAAACAGTTTGGTAACGTTTTAGACAGTTAAAAATCATCATTTAGTCAATATAAAACGTTATTTTAACTAAAGTGCATGATAAAAGGCAAGTCTTATTCAAGCCTTTAGTAAAGTGCGTGATAAAAGGAAAGTCGTATTCAAGCCCTTTAGTAAAGGGCGCGATAAAAGCAAGTCGTATTCAAGCCCTTTAGTAAAGTGTGCTGTAACCTTTAAGGGGTGCAATTGTAGGCCTACACTTAAAGAGAATTCGGACACCATCAAAACTAACTTCCGCCCTTTAAGTTGATGCCATTGCAACTATTAAGTGCACTTGGCTTCCAAGGGCTCTTATGCGGACTATTCGGACACAGACTAGAATTTTTTGTAAATCATTCTTAACCTTTACCTTTTGTAGTTGATTCTTCAGAGGGATTTGAATGGGTGTTTCTACTATATCCAGTGGGTGAGTCTAGAATACTATTCTCTTCTATATCATCACTCAACAATAACTCTGAAACTAGTAGAAAGAACAAAACATGACAAGGAGCCCCTCAGAAATTGTCACAATGCAAGAGATTAAGTGAAGGAATGTTAATATGTAACATAGTGCACTTTTATTAACCTTTCAAAGTCTTACTAGGTGCCTGCTTTCACGCGAGGTCAATATTAAATTTTGGTCCACCAAGATTCAAGCGACTCTCCCAAAGGTTTGTTTAAAATTATGCAGTGAAACTCTAGAAAGATCAAAATGTATTATTTATGTACTTAACCAAAAGGCCTACCTGTGTCAATGTCCTCGTAGCTCATGTTAAATTTTAAAGAAGGTTTTTTGTTAATCCTAAATCGTCGAAGATTATTCAAAAGGCTTGGACTATTGGAATCAGATGTTGGTGTGAGCGCCCTATAAGATTCTGTATCAGTATCTTGAGACATGTTTCCTTCGTTTTTGACAGTAGAAAATAGTTAAGCACAATACTCTTATTAAAAAACAAAACATATAGCCCTTTTATAAAAACAACCCTTAAGTAAAATTATGTACAGTACGTTAAACATAAAATTAAACTAAATAAGTGACAAAAATGTAGCTCGTAGCATTTTCAGTTTTCGCATCTCTGTCGTTTAACAGCCATCTTAAATTGAATGCCAGTACTACCAATAAAATGAGATAAATTGACGTCTAAAAGTACATAAAATCACACTCTTCAATTTATCATAATGAAAATAAATTAATCATAATTTTCATAGTGTTTTCAAGCGTAAATCAAACATTAAAAATTAGAAAAGGTCAGTGATTTTGAATTTCTTATATCAAAACATATTTTTGGTTTAAATAAATTGAATATTGCTTCTATATAAACAAAGAGTATAATTTTCTTCTCGTGGTGTTATCAACAGTTTGTTGAATATGTTTCATGAGAAGAGTGGCATTATCTGACAAACTTTTTAAATGATAAGAAAAAGTTTTCATGAAATTACAGGACACCCTTGACCCATATTCCATAAATTACTGTTGAGATCACAATGAGAAAACAAACTCTAAGTGTGTATGGAAGCAATATTTGATTTGTTGTGACCAAAAAATGTGTTGCTATTAAAATTGTAAAGACACTTACCTTTTCTCGCATTCACTGCATCCCCACCTTAAGGGTTTGCCTACCTCTTTGTGGTGTGTTGAGCTTTCAGCTCTCAAAATAGATGGAGCTGCTAGCGTTATACAAACTAGTGAATTCCCGCCATCAGGTTGGCAGCATTACTGGTTTGTCAAACAATTGGGAGGCTGGCTGACCGGTAATCAGTCAAAGCCGAGAGCAAACTTTTTCTAGAACTGATAAGGGCACCCTACACGATCAGTAATACTGAGTCAGTAATTCCGTCAGTCTTCTTAACTGCAACGATAATTATGGCATGACCCTACACGGTCAGTATTAATGACAGTGATACTGAACGAACTTATTCGGACTCAAATTGGAAACAACTCAGTGGAGGTCTAACTCAATTAGGAAAACATTATTTCTTGAAAAAAGTCAACGTTTTTAGAATTTCTTAAAATGAATAACTTGGAAAAAGTGGGTTTAACCATCATATTATGTTAAGTACGAAGAAAAATGTGAAACGTAAGCGTTGGGTGAAGTAGTAGCTAAAAAACAATTCACATATAAATGTATTAAGTGAGATACAACTTACCCATGCCAGTGATTACCAGAATTACTTTAGGATGAGTTCGGAAACTTTCAATATTTTAGCAGACAAGGTGAAGCCCTTTTTAGAGAGAAATAATACGAATATAAGAAATTGTATTTCTGTCGAAGAGAGATTAGCGTTGACCTTAAGATACCTAGCAACAGGAAGACATTTTGAAGATTTAAAATTTTCAGTAATAATGTCAACATCGCCAATCAGCTATGCAGTCCTGGAAACATGTAAAGTGCTAATAAAAGTTCTGTAAAACTACATAAAGGTAGGTGGATGAGTAAAACATTGCTTATATAATGTTTAACATAGATTTAATCAAAATTAATATACGTGTATTTAATTGTTATTAAGGTTGTTCAACATAGTATTTTTCTAAATTACAATTACAAAATAGTATTATCGGTGTATGAAGAAAATAGAGAGTTTAAATTATGCTCTTCATTTGATAAAAATAATGTATTGCCCCATTTGTAAATTATCCATACTATTTTATTTTTCAGTTTCCAACAACAAGTCATGAGTGGATTCAGATCTCAAATGATTTTGGAACGAAACACCAATTTTGGAACTGCGTGGGACCAATAGACAGTAAACACATTACCATAAAAAAAACGACAAACTAAGGCTCTGTGTACTACGACTACAAAGGGTTTCACAGTATAGTACTATTAGCTATGGTAGACACCAACAAGAAGTTCATCATGGTGGACGTGGGAATAAACGGTCGAATATCTGATGGAGGTGTACTTTTTTATTACAAATCTGGAGAACTGTTAGAACAAAATGCTCTAAATCTTCCAGATCCTTCACCGATACAGGACACTACGGAAAGTTTCCCGTTCGTGCTCGTTGCTGATGAAGCTTTTGCGTTGAACGTAAATTTAATGAAGCCTTATCCAATGAAGTTACCACTGACCAGTGAACAGCGGGAATATATAACAAACTCTTATTTTGTGCTCGAGTAGTTGTGGAGAACGCTTTTGGGATACTGGCAACTAGGTTTGGAGTATTCCAGAAACCAATATGTCTACAGCCAGAAAAAGCTACCATAGTAACGTAATTATTACGTTGGATTGTTGTAACTTACACAATTTTCTTTCTCAGAAAAGTGCCAACACATACTTCCCTTGTAGCAGTGACAGTACATATGAGTGCACTCTGTTACCTTTACAAGGTACGTCCCATAGAAACAGTTCAAACAATACTAAACAAACCAGGACACGCTTTTGCGAGTATTTAAGCAATAAAGGCAAAATGTGAAATTCATGTAGTGAATGTTTGTAAATAAATAAAAACAAATAATAAGCAAATATGTAAAAAAAAAAAAGCAATACGTTTGTGTTAACTTAACTATAATTTTGGACTGAGGAAGTTATTAGTAATTAAAAGATTTAGACATGATGGGAATAGATATAATATGCCATTAGAATATGAACTCAGCCTAGCACCGCCATTACATGGTTGAGAGTACAGGAAACGGAAATGAAAGAGAAAGCAAAGAATAACAAAACTCACAGCCTTCTGGCTGACTACATAACAGTTTGGTAGAAAGGTAAATTATTATTATATGATTTGTTTGTAAAATAAGAGTTATTAAAAATATATATTACATTTATTATATATTTCTGTGTATTTGATTTCTAAACAACTCCATTAGTTCGTGTCTACTCTCAAATCCCTCCTTGACATAATTAACATTCTAGATCAGGGTTCGCAAACTCTCAGCCCGTGTGCCAAATTAGGCCCGCCAGACATAACTGACTGGCCCGCTTACCTGCAATACTTTTATATAAATATACAGCTATGCAGTCCTGGAAACATGTGAAGGGCTAATAAAAGTTCTGCAAAACTACATAAATGATAGGTGGATGAATATAGCATTGCTTGTATAATATTTAACATAGATTTAATCAAAATTAATATACATGTAATTAATTGCTATTAAGGTTGTTCAACATGGTATTTTTGTATATTACAATTACAAATAGTATTATCATTGTATGGAGAAAATAGAGACTTTAAATGATGCTCTTCATTTGAGGGCTGACAATTGTTTAACTGTGTTTCATTAGGATTAGGTTGACAGTGTAGTAGCTCATTTGAATGTTGGTGATGATAAGGAAAGGGTGTGTTATTGTAGGAAGGAATTTGACTGGCCATACTTGTAGACTCTGAAGTAGATGAATAAAAAATGCTTGGACTTGTTAATTGAAAACCTTCATTTATTTTTACTGAGTCCTTGTGTAACGTTCCTAATTGAGCTTCGAATAAAACATCATTATTGCCTTCTCTGCGAACAATCGCTGCCTAGGATGAACATCTTTTAGTTTCTTTGCCCTCACTCTGGCCATGTCTAAATACTAATCATTGACATTTCCTTCTTTTGATGAATTCGCCAAATACTTACACGTGAGGCTTAGTAGCTCATTTTGTTTTGCTGTAAGGCCTTGTGTCTTTTGCTTTTTAGCTGGCTGTTGTGAAGGTAGGCCTACAATCGAGCTTGATGATGCAGCCATTGGTTTTGGGGTGGTGACCACTGTTGGTGTTTGTGGTGTTATCACCCACTCTACTACCTCTTAGCTACGGCCACACTATACCAAAATGAAAGTGGGTTGTAATCTAAAAGTTATAAAGAAGTAAAACGTTAGCAACAATTAAATAACAATATGAATGTTTTATTCAAGATAACAACAATTGAAGCAATAATTTACATGGCCCAAAAATCCATCGGGGTATGTTGAAAATCATGTTAATATTAAAGCGCATGAATGTTTTCAAACATGAAACATATCCTTAAGTCAACTAGTTCAGTCTGGTAGAGACAACAACTTGACCAAACTACACTGTCAGTTTCACAACAGTGAATATTGACAAAACAACCTTAAGCGTTGACTATTTTAACAAATCATTACTTTAAAAATATCTAGTCAGATATTTATTTGACTACAAAAAAGAGCCTAATGGACATCTTTGAAATGGTTACAAAGGTGTTTGTTTCACTACATTGAATACAGACAGAAAAAAGAAGGTTAAATATCATCCAGATATTTTAAATAAACACGAGAGTTTGGCTTACCGGCATTAAGTCAAACTCCCGCGGGACTATTAAATGTCGACCCAATAAAAGACATTAACAAGATTTCTACTTGTTAATAAATAATATGACATACAAAAAGTCTAGTTAAACCACAAGTTATTTCAATTAAATTATTTGGAAAGTTATTAAGTCTAAATCAATCAATCCGTAAAACTTTACGTTACTTTAATATATTATTCAAATTACAATTAAATAAGAAAACATTATAAAAAAAGGGATTTTACATTTACTTAGTCTGCAAAACTCAGTCAATTTAAATTAAATACTTCTAATAAAAATAAGTTTATAAATGTGGCAATCTAATATTTTAAGTGAATTCACTGATACTAGCACCCAAGTGGCGGCATAAAGAATTAAATGTCTCATAACAAAATTTTGTTTTATAAAAAAAACTTTTAGTAAATAATTTACGTTGCCTATTCTGGCTTATACCAAAAATTTACATTACTTTAATTCAAAATTGAACTAGCCATAGTTCAAGTCTATTAAATTAACATCGATGAGGTATTAATATACATAAAATACGTAATCATCCTGCAAATGTCCAAATCCAGGACAGGACTTCTCCAGACGGCGTCGAATATAAATGTTTAAGACATGACTTCTCTTGAAGGGGTAACTGGAAATAAATTCAGTTAAGGAACGTCCAAACAACTTTTAAATTAACAATTAATCTTATATAATCTCATCCTTCTTTATATGTTTCACGGTTTATTGATTTGTTAACCTCTAACAACTAAATTTATATAATAATTCCCTGTCACTTATATCAAAGTTTTCTTTCTCGAAAACTTCTGTTTACTATTACCAAGTCTTATTCAGGTTATTCGTCAATTTAATACAAAGTAATGAGTTATACTTATTCTCTGACAATTTTTATTCAAACTCTTTATTATCTATATTTTTAAGGTTCTTGGATTCAATTCACCATATAACCTAGGTCAGTGGTCGGCAAACTTATTTGCCAAAGAGCCAAATATGAACATTACAACAATTTTTTTTTAAATTGGAAGCCAAATCTGCTTGTTTAGTAAACTTTTATTACACTAAATAAAACTAAATTTCATACTTAATAAATATTTATTAATGCGAACAATGGGCTTGCATCTCCTTGGAAAGTTTGAGTAAGTCAGGTTTGTACGTTGTTGTTTTTAATTTTAGGCATGATTCCAAGTTCTCATCAATAAGACGACTTCTCAGTTTACTCTTGATAATGTTCATGCTTGAAAAATATTGTTCGCATATATATGTAGAACCGAAAAAGGAAAGAACAGCAAACGCAAGCTTTTTCAGCTGATCGTAAGAGTCAGGAATACTATTCCAAGCGTTGAAAATGATCATGTCTTTCTTCTCCAGGTCATTCAAAGCAGACCACTTGTGCTGTGAACTAAGATCACATTTTTTCTTCTCCAATATTTCCAATTCAACACAAAGACGTTAGAATTTAGAGCGCCATATCTCCTTGTTTTTTAAATCCAGCAATTGTATTTCAAAGATACCAATGTCAATATCAAAAGGTGAAAATTTCAACTCGGTTATCGTAGCATTAAGAGGATTTTTGACAAATGCTAAAGTTGCTCTGCTGTTTTTAAATTCCTCAAACCTGCTGAGAAATGCTTCCCTCATATTTAAAATTATTGTTTTAAAATGGTGTTTATCAATAGAGGAATTATTTTTGCCAAGATACTTCAGCAGGCTCGGAAAGTGAAACAATGTTTCTCTTTCCAAATCCTGAGCAAAAATGAATAATTTGTTTTCGAATGCTATTACTTCTTCTAACATCGAAAAGATTAAGTTTCCTTTCCCTTGTAGTTTACGATTAAGCTGATTTAGATGAGACGTAACGTCTACCATGAAATAAAAGTTTTTGATCCACTGATCGTCTGTTAGTTCTGGATAGTGAACGCCCTTCTCAAGGAGAAATGCTTTAATTTCGGGAAAAAAGGACGCGAAACGTTTTAAAACGTTCCCTCTTGATAACCAACGTACCTTGTTATGAAGCAGAAGATCAGCGTACTCACTCTCCATTTTAAATAAAAATTCTTTGAATTGGCGATGATTAAGAGCTTTAGCTAAAATGGAGTTGATAATGGTAATCACTAATTCCATAACTTTACGAATTTCATCCGGAAATGTTTGCGCACAAAGCGCTTCTTGTTGAATGAGACAATGGTAAACAAGTATCTCGTGATTAATTTTTTCTTTCAAAATAGCAACAAACCCTTTTCTTACGCCAGTCATACTTTTGGCCCCATCTGTTGAAATCGACACAATTTTATCGAGGGGAATATGATATTTATCCATACACTCAATTACAGCATTTGCGATATCTTCTCCACGCGTCTGACCTTTGAGTGGCAATAATCATAAAAGTTCTTCTTTAGGGCCTGAATGAGACATAAATCTTACAAAAAGTGAAACTTGTGCTGTATCATTTATGTTACAAGACTCGTTAACTGCTATTGATAAAGCCGAAACCAATTTTAGATCTTCGATATGCTGGGTGGTTATATTCGAACAAATTTTAATTGTTCTATCTTTAATGGTTTTGGCAGACAATGGTAACTCTTTAATACTTTTCAGAATATCTGCCTTGTTCTTAAAATCCCGAAATAGCTCTTCGGATGCATTAATAAAACAACTTTTTATTTATTCGCCGTCTGTGTACGGTTTCCCTCTCTTAGCAATCCCCGGGCTAAAAACAAAACTTGCCATATTAATATTGCTGGAAGATTGCATCCAGTTATTAAACACAGAAGTTGACGACTCTAGACTCTTCTGAAGTTCCTCAACTGCTTTTTTCCTTGCATCACCGGAAGGATATTTAGTGCTAAATGACGTGTGCTTTCTTGTAAAGTGTCTCTCTAAATTTGACTTCTTGTTATGCGCGAATTTCTCCTTACAAATAAGACATGTCGGAAGTCCATCCAAGTTTTGAATAAACGCAAAATTCTCGGTCCACTCAACTTTAAATTCGCGGTTTTCATCTTCCGTTTTTCTTTGCTTTTTTTTGGTAGCCATCTTAATTGGGGTACCTATAAAAATATTTAAAAAAAAAATTTCTAAAGCCATCAGTACAAAATTATAATCAAAATTTAAAAAAAATCTTTTTAAAAAAATACAATTTTATTAATATATGTCACTGCACTAAAAAGAAAAAAATAATTTTTTCAATCATCAAAATAACAAAACTTTTAAAATGACCAAAAATGGAAGAAAACTTTCAACATTTGGACAAATAGAAGTTATCGAAAAATCGATTACAAATTTTGAACCGGAACCACAAACATGCATAGCAGGTGTAATAAAATCGTATAAAAATACCTGTAAGATGTGCAGCTAGAGTGAAAAATACAACAACTTTTAAATAAGACGTCTGACAACGGCAGACAAAGTAGAAAAGACAAAACTGTTCACACTACAACTGCTGATCTGTGATGCCAATTTGTACCCCCACTACTTTAGAAAAAGTATGCGCGCGCATGCTTGTGGTACCTTTGTATCACACCGGAGTACGCCGAAAACCTACGAACAATTTCAGCCGGTAGTTTGTACATGGTTTGTGTTTACGTTTACGAAAACTAATAAAATTAAACTCGATGTTCGTTACGTATTTTTACAACAATATAAAATTTTAATTACCTATCTATCTTTTAGCTTAAACAAAAAATTATACATGTTCTTGATTTATAAAAGAATTTTAATTTATCAAAATAAGATGTAATTTTTCTTTTACCTAGTTTTTTAAATGAAAATCTTATTGCACCTTCCGTGGATATTTGTGTCAGAACCGCACTTAAGGTGTCAAAGAGCCACATGCGGCTCTGGAGCCGCACTTTGCCGACCACTGACCTAGGTAATCTAATATGTTTTCTAGTTTTATTGTATAGGTATTTACTTGATTTTCTTTATTCATTAAACCTCTTTATAACTTATTCTTAGTCGTACCTTTCAATTAATTAATATCACAACTCTCCTTACTAAATCACCATGGATTTAATTAATAAGAGTACTTGTTATTTACAACGCACCCTACCACAATGTTCAATTAAACCCACCACCGACATCTTTACATAAAAGAGACCTAATGATTTGATTGAAACAACACACTATTCCTTTAGTAATACTATGCTCATACCCGAATTATATTCACTTATTCAACTGCACAAACTATGACTTAAGATATATAGGATTGATACAGCACTAGCAAAGTATGGACACTCTGTTCTGCGTGTACTCCCATAACATCTTGATTTCAACTCTATAGAATTGATATAGGCAATGGTAAAGGACTATATTTCTAAAAAGAACGTTACATTCAATGTAAACGCCGTTATGAGCCTGGCGGAGGGAAAATTTAATTCTTCAATGAAAGAGGAATGGTTAGCACGATGCACACGTACAAGGAACATTAAAGAAGAATTCTTGAAATCGGAGAAAATAATTGATGAACTATCCAATAGTATTATCATCAACTTGTAGGACGATTCGTCAGACAACAGCTTCATCAAAAACACTTTGAGTGATGAGGGCGATAATATGAGTGGCTTGGAATCTTTTGAAGATATATAAGATAAGTAGTAGATGTTTGTGTCTTTGGTAGTAGTGAAGAATGTCTCATACCTGGGAGAGAGAAACATCATTATCCACCCCATCCCTATCATCTCATTTACTCCCACATGCACGGTTGAGTTCCATGTAAAGCCTCACCAGTAGTACTTGAACATATGCTGGAGGTAATGAAATGGACTCCAGAACTAATCATGAACAGTCGGAAAATCATATCTATGCGTTAAGGCCCACTCCACTTTATTTACTCGCTGAACTTTGTATCGATGGAGTTGTCCAAGATGGTCAAAACATTGGGCTGGGATGAGTCCTTGGCCAAGGGATATTTCCATCTATTCAACAAGAAGTAAAACAGGGGGTATAGAGGTACCTTGCCTTCAAAGAAGGGCTACGGCAATGGTGAAATGTCAGTGGAGGAAAAGGAGCACTTTGGGGTGTGGTATGACACGCCGCCAGTCAAAGATAATTATGTATTTGATTTCAAACGTTAGTTGGAATTGTAATGAGTGAAAAACGTAGAAACCCTACGTAAATCCTGGCTAAAGTTTAGAGACATGCTCATTTCAAAAAACTAAGGTGAGTCCTTTCAGAGAAACATGTACTATTGCCAGAGTGGAAATGCTGGTATATCACTGGCATCCCTTTACAGAAGATACCATCGGTATTATCTCTAACAGTGGCTACCGGTGTGCAGACCAACAGTCACACGTCGCTGTACAATAGCTTTGCTGGGAGGACCATCAGAACCAAATCTTAATTCTTTATGTGGGCAAAAGCAGTGAGGAATTCGTGCTAGGGTAACGTGTAAATTGCATTGCTAAAGCTGGATATAGCATCCCCATCTACCAATTTTAGGAATGCTGTTGGCATAGGTGTCTTCTTTGTTATCCTGACAGTGCCACCCCTATCAAAACAGCCGACATGATACCATTGAAACGCGATGAGGTGACCATAGCCTCCATGTAAAAGCTTAAGAATGCTGGATACATGGTCGTAGAAATGTGATAGTGCATGTTTAATACGATGAAACGTACCAACAAGAATATGAGGCAATTTGTACTCCAGAAAAAGTGCACAGCAAGGAGCCCAATGCATAAAAAATGTGCCGGAAGTGCGAGGAATAGAAAAACAGAGGCATATGTCAGCATGATGACAAGAAGGATATTTAGCTGACAGGCATCTGAGTGATTGACGAGATCCATAAAGCCATGGAAAAGATTGCTACACCGTTGAAGCCGTACACGATGTGTGGGGATACAATATATCTGTCTATGACCACCAGATATGTTATAGCGACTTGTTTAACGGGTACATTGATACTTTATTGAAAATTAAATAAGAAGCCAACGGCCAGAATGATGTACCTCCACAAGAGGAAAAATTAACTCACATTCAAAATTATGATCAAAGGGAAGGTGTAAAACGCGATTTTGACTCTGTAAAAACCCTGGTCTCCACGCAACGGGTAAACGCTTTTTAAATTCACAATGGGGAAAGTTTGGACAAAGACCCGATTTACCACACATAGCCATTGTCAACAACTATCAGGGCATTCACAAGTATCTGTATGACATGTACATCATCATGGACAGCTCACATACGGTCAGTCTATTGTGTGGTTTTGTAATTTGGAACTCCCCTTTTACTTCTAGTGACTGTTCTGAATAGGTTTTAAGTTTTAGAGATGTCTGACTTAATTTAATTTGTGAAACTTAATTTCTACATTAAAAAAATCGGAAATTTTGTTACAACAGCCCATTATCCACTACCATACTCACAGGTTTCCTTCTTACTAACACTATTACTGCCCATTTTTCCTCTAGATTGTTCACATTAATTGCATGAATATCATACAAATTCAACTGCCCTCTTCATATTCTTGTTTTACTGCATGCACATTCCCTCTACTTTTACACACCAATTCCAGATGACTTACTTTGTCACGCCTATGGCATTTACTATTTTGAACAAACAGTTACTCTTTGGGGTATGATTTTCTCTTCCACAACAATATCATGATTAAACGTTGGACTCTTCCCTTGTCAATATTTATTTCCCTTGGTATAGCTCTCGGCTGCTTGCACACGTCAGTGCTATCCAACTTGCAAACATTGTCTATATTAGTTGAACTCGATTGACTATGAAACACTTTCACTTGATGATCAGCTTCCTCTCAACGCGATCTTACGTTTAGTCCCTCTTGAAATGTTATTTAAGCTTCCACCACTAACCTTTGTTGGATCTCTTACGATATCAAATCACTAACTAACATATCAAACAAAGCTTCGTCTAGAAACACTCTATAGTCACATAAAGCCGCTACCTGTTTAATTTACATCGCATATTCAGTGATATTTTCCACATTCGTTGAAACTTCTTCCTTAACCTCATTCTCTCCGCTATAATGGATTTCTTTATAGTATAATATAGTTTCTGTGAATTATCCAACTCTACGGACATTTTTGAATAAGGCACATCTGGTACTAACAAGTTTTTTTTTTTAAACTTTATAAGTTCTGGATCCGATCGTCACAAATAATAATGAAACATCATGCACCAAAAAGAGCATATCCAATCTTAATAAAGAACTATTATTTCTTCCACCTCCTCATTAAACCTGTTAAACATTGTTGCCGTTATAATAATTGCTGCAAAAAGGTTTCACTCGTCACCCCAAATATTAAAGATTTGTATATTATGATTTTCCTCGTAGCCCCTGTTGTATTTCTTATTTATACATTATTTGACCCACATTTTGGATTTAGAATTGTAACGTTCACTTTAACTGTAGGTATTCTAACACAACTTATCTTGCCACACACAATCAATACACTCCCTAACATCTCCAAACTAACGTCCTTTTCTACCATCCACCATCTTCTTGTTTCTTGATTTGAATATCTTACAACATAAGACTGGGAAGTCAATTAGCAAAATCTACAGTAGTCTACACCTGACCGGGATTTGATCAAAAGCCTCCCCATCAGATGCAAACCTGACTGGATGAGCTTTATATTTAGTCCGCATGCCAACCGGTGAAGGTATAACTATTTCTTTTTTTAATTCATAGGCTATTTTTAATAGTATGTGCGAAAATCTAGCCATGCTTAAAATTTTAAAAGGCATAAACTCAAACTGATGGTTAGACCTTAAAGTTTTTCAATTGTATAGTGCATTTTAGTCTGAAAAGCCCCTAACTTTAAGTAACAAAATAAATTATGAAACATATACTCGCAAACAACAAGGATGATTTTTAGTTTATTTAGAAATCATCCAACAGCAGTCTAAATACTATTTATAATAAAATAGTAGCCGGCCCCGCAGTGTAGTGGTCATTGCACCTGTCTACGAGCCTAGGGATCCCGGGTTCTATTCCCGGATGCTATATTGAGTCTTTTTCTCGAAAGGGTACTTTCTCATATGGTCACCAGGGTTTGGTTAGTTAGGCTTAAGTTAGGTTTTAAGTGTTTCCACTGGTTCCACACTAGGGTGGGCCGAAAAAATTAAATTAATAGTTTCATTTTAAAATACCTTCCAAAAGTTGCATTTTAATATATTAAACAAGAGTAAAAAAGTCATTAAATTTGAAAAATATCTTCTGCCCTCTACCAGGTATTTTATATTTACAATATAAAACCAAATAGTGTAATCACGTAATACCATTTCCCGCTAGTGTACTATTTCTTTTAAATAACAGAAGCACATCATTTTTCTAGGAAATCCACTTGGAACTTGTTTATGACGATTGAAATGAGATACTAAAATATTAGTCAGCATATTAACATGATTGATGAGCATGAGCAAATGAGCAAGTTGTCAATTGCCTCTTATCGCTCTAGTCTCCACTCTGACTTCGCCTTTGCCCCCTACCCTTTCGCCACAATAAACGAAATAAGCAGCAGCAGGAAGGCCGGGAGCACGAAGCATTGTTGAGACAGTAGCTAGTTGCTTTGCAGCTGCCATTGTGCGCGAACAAATATTGCTATTTCTACATGGTTTCTGTTTGTTTATAGAAAAAATCATAACAATTGTGCTTCTTATGTGTTGGTGACTACATGAACAATTTAATTAAAACATTCTCAAAGTGATCTTGATCTGTGTGACCTCATTTACCAAATGAGTGTGACGAGCTTAAATATGACTAGAAGTAAAGTACAGTGTCCAATTTTTGGCAGTCCTGGGGAGCTTATTAAACTCCTTTTACCAACAACAGAAGATGTTTTGAGATGTTATTTGCTTATACGGTATGACTTGAAATTTAAGATGTCTGGAAAGGAGCCTACTTTTTGTAAAATATCTAAATTGGTACTAAACAACATTGAAGAAATTTGGAAAACAGCTTCAATTCCTACTGTATCACACGATCGTATACTGCAACTGCTTCGCAGCTACCAAAATAAGCACCCGAGTCTTGTAAGATATCCTAAAGCCAAACGAAATCCAAACTACGACATCAGAGTTGATACTTTTATATATATATATATAGCAAGCAAACACTTTGACATCGCTGCTTTTAATTGCGTATCATTTTCTCAACGTATTTGTGAAAAAATAGGAAAGTACTTATCAGAGAGCAGTCGTTTCTTTGCGATCAATGATCGTCCAGAAAAAATGCTTTGGAAAAAATTTACTTCATTGAAACAAATAGCCTAAAAATAAAAGAAGAAAGAAAATCTAAACAGGCCAAGAAATTTGTTAAATCTAGCGTTTAAGATTATACACAAATAAATTTTGATGAAAAATATAACTATCAAAATACTAAGTCTTCTACATCAGAATTGGAATCATCCTCGCACGAGGAATCTGTGTGTAGTACACATCCTTCCACTTCTAAAGTTGGTGAACGATGTCTTCAAATGAGATCGCAGCTTCCAACACTAGTAAGAGTGTGTGATAAATATGGTGTATCGGATAAATCAGCTGCAGCTATTGCTTCAGCTATTTTGCAAGATGTTGGAGTGATAACAACAACGGATTGCTCAAAAGTAATTGATAAAAATAAAGTTAGAAGAATTCGTCAAAAAAATCACTCCGTACTCTCAGTGAATAATTTCAAGCCTCATTTAAATTAATAAAAGGTATCTTCTTTGATGTTAGGAAAGATAAAACTTTAAGCCAAGAAGAGAAAGAAGAGCGACACTATCAAAGAAATGTTGTAGAAGAACATATCTCTCTTATTGAAGAACCAGGGTCTGTCAGACGATGATCTTAAATCCTTAATGATTGAGAGCACTATACCAAAGGTGGAGTTTGCAAGCTATCCTTGTCACACACAGGTTGTAGAGAGGTGTGTAAAGTTAGTATTTGAGGTATCTTCTTCAGTAGTTGGTATAGAGGACATAGATGGTTTTATTCGAACAAGAATTAAGTCACGAGAAATTATGCCATGTTTTGAGAATAAAGCCCAATTTAAAATTCTAGCACACTGCTTTTAAATGGTTTTAATGTTAAGTATATATAATAATAATTTTAAATGCATTTTTCACCAAACGATAGTGTATACACTATAAAAATTTGAAACAGTAAACAAAATTGTGAATTTTTAAATATTTTTCACAAATTTTATTATTTTTATTTAATGTCTTCAGTTAAAATTATCTATAAGTATCAGTAATGCTTATTTATAAATAGCTATAGTAAAATATTTTCATAAAAAGGTGCACTATGGTATTTTAAAATTATCTTGTTCATTTATTAAAACTAAGAGCTATCAAAATAGTATGAAATAGCTGAGTTGTTAATGTAGATGTTGAGAGTTTAGTAGAGGGCAGAAGATGTTATTAAAAAAAAGTCGCTATTTAATATAAAATGCAACTTTTGTTCGCTATTGTAGTTTCAAATTCCCAATATTTAAAAAAAAAAGTCAATTCAGCCCACCCTATTCCGCACCCTCATATTCATTATCACCCTCATCTCATCTCATTTGGACATGGAAAGAGCCTCCATGGAAAGGATGTATGATTAGTACATTCGGGCGTCCCCTGGGCAACAGTACATTAGTACTGGCTTATCTTTCGACAAACTGGGCTACGAAATATGTAACCCAGAGAGCAATCTTACTGTAGCAGAATAGCAATAGAAATGTAGGCTTAGAACATATAATCTTTTTTTTTATCTTATTTTAAATTTAAAAGTATTAATAGCAGCTTTGGTCATTTTTATCTATCTACCTACTAGTTTCATTTCACAATACAAAGAGTATCACCTTAAAATGTTATCTTTCACTAAAAATGTATAGTATGTGTGATCGTTACCAACAAATATTTTGTTATGGGTAGATGGCTCAAGTTTGATTGATATTTGAGTTTTTTTATTCTTTAGAAGTATTAATTCCCACTGTACCGTGGCTACAAACATCTCCGCCATCTAACCTACACCACTTACAAAAGTACACACACTTACCCCGTTTTACCGGGAAACCAGCGCTGTGTTTGGAACTTCCGCACATCAACCCACATGATTGTTCACCGTTCACATTAAACAAGAATGAAGTCACAGAGTGCTCGCTTTCCCCAAGTGGTAAGCAATGCGCAGGCGCTAGAACTGGGAGAAAGAGGTGCTCTGTGCTATCACGTGTGTTATCTTAACCTCCCCCCCCCTCCCGAACTATCGCTCTTTCGACGTTGTGTGCTGGCGTCGAGGAGAGACCAACGCGCTAACTTGCTGAAGATGACATCATTGGACTTGTAATAACTCCCTCCCATAATTTCCCCGCTGGACTAATTCGAATATAAGCTTGTACCCGGCATGGAGAAATCACTCTTTGATGCAATTAGGATTTAGGAACTTACAACATATAAGTGTACATTATGTTGGAAAGGTTTTTTTATTTATAGTTTTTTATATAGGAAAACTGAGGAACGACTAAACTCTTCATAAACTATGTAGGGATTCAATTTGAGATTGCTTCGGCAAATTTATTCATTAATTTTGTACTAAAGTAATTTTTCTGATAATTAGATTTGTTTAGGTTACGGGAATGTTATGGTCTTGTGTCTTTTAGTGCTGGTTAGGCTATATTATTTGCAAATTAAATTAAGTAATTTAATATTTGTGCGCTATTTTGCACTATAGTTCGTTTGGCTTTCAGTGGTAGTGAGTCTAGGTGATTCTAATATGGTTTGTTATCATATTTTCAATTTCTACGCGATTAGGATTTTAATATGTTCAAAGTTTATTATGGAGTAAGTAAATAAGTTTGAATGATATTATGCTTTTTGGTGTGTAGGCTACCCCCGCCTGACGAGAATAATGACTTTGCTAGTAAATATTGTATCCAGGGGTATGGCTATGATCAGAAACTTATTAGTTGATAGGTATAAGTTATGAAATATGATATTTATAGACTTTCTAACAAGTTTAATTTCTGATATTTATAAATATCATTTGAATGGCTTAGCCATGTTGATTAGACGGTAGGGTGTATTCCCGCATTTATTTCTTTTTGATTACTGTTCGCAAACATTAACCTTTTTTACTTTTGAATTGATATTGATTTGGACCGCTCTCATATATTTAAAAAGTCATGGATGAAGGTATTTTTCTATAAAGTATTGTATGTAAATTATCCTTTTAAGATTTCATCCATGGAGAATCACGCGCTTTTCAAGAATAGTCTAGAAGGATTGCACCATTAAAACTTTTTTTTTATTTCAAAATTTCACACCGTAGTATTTACCAAACAAGCAAGAGACGCCAGCTTCCTATACCCAATAGGAAGCTAGCCTTCAAGACATCTGTCGCAGGGACGCTTTTGATTTGTTGGTTTTGACACTGGTCACGAGAGGTCCAAGGGGCAAGGGGTATGTCATATATAAGCTGTGTGTGCGGAAGAACACACAGAGAGTGTCGGCCACATAAACTAGAGTACGTGTAATATCACGACAGTACATAATTTGTATTTCAAGTAAAATTGTATAAGAAGATATAATCACTACAATAAATCGTGTGCAACATTAACAGTTGTATTTATTTAAGTCAAATAAACCGTAACATAATAATTGGCGCTCGATCACGGGGCTATAAATACCAATTATATCTCAATAATTCCGAATTATTTAAATTGGTTCTGTTAACTTATTAAGAATGTTCTTTAATCTTGACAAATGCATTTAGTACTTTGTAACCTTATGATATTATTCTTTTTACTTAAGCACATTTATTCGCTTCCCGATAAATATTGTTGTATTATTGCTATTGCGCATTGTCCGCAACCAACAAAATAAATATTGTTAACCTTTTGATCATTATCTCTGATAATAAAACGGCCTTCGGGCCATTATCAATTTCATGTCATTTGTTATGCATTTACAACAAGCAAACTCTAACTTCCTTAAATTGAATGGTTGAATACTTTAATTTACTAATAGTTAACACTGCCAGGTTTGGGTACTTAGTTTTACTGATTTGGGTCTGGGCCAAATTAAGATCCCTAGTGATATACTTTTCTATTCTTTGTATTGTAACGCTTCCTATATTGAGAGAAGGGGTTGATCTGAAACAACTCTGCTAGAAGGGTTGACCATTCAAGTAATAACAAGAAAGATACGTTTTAGCGAAACTTACTAGCATTTGCCTAAAAATAGTCTTAACTATGCCAGATCGCAATGGCGTGGAAAGCTAATTTTTCAATGGGGTGGGGGGAGGATCCCACTATAAAATGTTACTATACCTCTAGCCTATAAAAGTTTTTGTACATACATATGGAGAACCCCCTTTTTATGCCCTTTCCAGACCTTAAATGAGCCTTTAACCTCCTGGATAACTCAGAGTACATAATACTAAGACCTAAACGGTTATTAAATATTTTATAAAATATTCAAATGCTACAGACCTACTTTTAAATAATAGTAACTTAATATTTAACCTTTATTTTAAAACAATTTTTACAAACTTAGTATAGGTGATCATGTGTGGTCTAGGGTTAAGGTATCAACTTCTGTGCTGGGGTCCGGGGCTCAATCCTCGGTCCCGCACAGATTTATCTGATTACCAAACCCTTCCTTCACCTCTGACAAGACGTGTATAATCACAACTTGTGAATGTGAGGAATTGCCAGGCCTCCACCGTGGTTCGGATTCCACGTTAAACTGTAGGTCCTCCATTTCATCTCACAACCACCCTACCATTACACATTAACGTAAGTGCGTATAACCCGAACGGGTGGTAAGACGCGGTGCTAATAATAAATAAATAAAAAAATCTTAGTCATTGATGTTTAAACAAAGAGAATTCGTTAATAACGAACAAGTATGACTATTACATTTCAAAAACGAGTATAAGATATTTTCCGTGTGCTGTTTATACTGTAGGCCTATTTGGTTAGGGCTTCTCCTCGCATTCTCATTGGCTGATATTTTCAGGTGCAAGGGTTGTCTATGATAATTCTGTATAGAATACATACAAAACTAAACTTTAATCAACAAAAGTGAATGAATTGTGCCCTATTCACTATGTTTCGAATATGAACGCTCTAATCGCAAGTAATGTGTTTTAACTACTTGTAAATTATGTGTTATGCACTATTTGCTGTTAGCTATGCGTTATGCATGGATTTAACCCAGCCTAAAATAGTTTCCTCTCTCCTTCTCACGATGAGGCTAGACTCAATTTTTTTTATAAAATTTATCTTCCTCATCCCTATACTCCATTTGTGTGATTAAAGAGCGAATAGCCCAGACTGGAGTAAGATATGACCATAAAAAATAACTAAATAACCAGGCATTATTAAAACTAACAATTTGTCATGATTTGTGACATTTATGAACTCATTATAATGAATTGGTTTTGTTGAGTTAGTATAACTATATCTATACCTGTAATTTAACAATAAAAAATGCACTAACCTTCCACAGGCCACCATATCGATATCTTTATCAAGTATCACAAAAACAACCATCGAAAAAAAAAGATAACATTTTGATTGAGAAAGAAGGGACAATGCCCAGTGCCGTTTCTAGACTGATTAGTGCTAGATAACTTGTTTAATTGGTGATGTTTTTAATCATCATTTTACACTGTTTTTCATCCCAAATAGTCCTCACGTGATCATGATATAAAATAATGTTTCGAAATCTTTACGTAACATACATGAATAAGGTCATTCGACAATAAACATTTTATTGCGCAATTTTAACTAATATTTAGTATAGATACACTTTCATATGAGGTGTTCAGAAATAAATATTTATAATATTAATAGCTTGTTGAAGTATCCGGCGTAGGTCATTATAGCTTTGCATCAAACAGAAAAAAACCCCTCTTTATTTTAATTCTTCCAACACAGTTTTTAATTAATTTAAAAAATCCAAATTTTAAAATTCTGGCTTTGAGGTTCACATTTTTGTGCATAGGTGCTAATAATGTTTACAGTTCAGACCTCTGTGTGCTATAAATATCGCGCAATCCTCATGACAGACACACAAACTATTAATTTTATTAATATATGGATCAGTGGTTTTTAACTTTTTGGAAGTCATGGAACACTTTTGATAAGAAGAAAACTTTGCGGAATACCAAAGGCATTAAGATAATAACACCAGTAATAAAAATAAGCACGGGCTTAGCTTTTATAAAAATATAACATTTTAAAGCGATACTTTAGCTTGTAAGCTTTTGGAGATTTCAGCAACATCAGGTCTAATATGTTATACAGCTACCCTAATTTCTTTGTTTGTATTCTAAGTCTTTATGTTTTTTAGTTTTTATATTGGTCAATGTTGAGAAATGAGTTCACACAGTTAATATAATGTTGAAAACTAACAAAATTTTCACTGTCCTTGTGGAAGAGCTGGGTATTCGGCTTGGACAAAAATCCAAAATTACTCAAGAGTTATTTAAGAGAATTTCAATTTTAGAGTACGATCCGTTGACAAGGTACCAATTTGTTCTTCTTGTTACGAAAATTCACAACTCGATATATTAACTGTGCCAAATGGATTTCCTATCCAGTCTTAGTTGTCTGTATTTAAGGAAGAAACGAAACTTGAAATCGTGTCTTCCAATATTGTTAAATGTTGTATTATAACGGAAATAATTCCCTCAAAATTTTTACTATGGAGCGAAGGAAACATATCTACTGGTTTTTTTTCCTGATATATGATTTTTCCCTAGAGTTTTTTTTTTAAAAAGCTGACCATTTTCCAGTGAATGTCAATATATTTTCATTTTTCCCTTTGGATACTCGTATTAGCGCTATTTAAGTAATTATAAATATTGGCCGGATACGCCATTTTAGCACACCAAATATAATTTTGAAGACATTTTACAAAAGCATCTTGACCCTCGATTTGAAAAAAGGCTAATAATTTATTCTTAAGTTCTAAAATTCGGCATAGTACTTTACCCCACGTAACTCAAGTTGGCCCGCCACATTGCTGAAAAAAAAATTTTTTTTTTGTTCAATCGTTTGTGCTCTATTTGTGCTCATATGTGCCCGAATATGAACATTTGTGCTGTGAAAATATTTAATGTGGCGGGACAACTTGAGCTCAAGCTAGCCCGCCACATATTGAAAAACACAACATAACAACAATTTATTTATGTCACTCCATTGTGCTCCGTTTGTGCTCATATGTGCCCGAAAATGAACATTTGTGTTTTAAAATTAGGCATTCTAGAGATCATTTAATGTGGCGGGATAATTTAAGCCTTCCCTATATCATAACCTGTCGAAAAATCGAGTTCAAGCTGGCCCACCACATTTTGAAATGTAACAAAATTATGTTTTCACCACTCGTTTAAGCTTCGTTTGTGCTCATATGTGCCCGAAAATGAACATTTGTGCTCTAAAATTAGGCATGCTATATAACATTTAATGTGGCGGGCTAGCTTGAGTCTTCCCTATACCTTAACCTGTAGATAAATTGAGTTCAAGCTGGCCCGCCACATTTTTGAAATATCAATGTAACAAAATTCTGTTTTCACCATTCGTTTAAGCTTCGACTTTAAGCTTTAAGTAATGACTTTAATTATATTGGGGGTTTTTACACCTCGCTTTCAAGTCTTTGATGTGTGGGATCCATGTTGACTCAAAATCAAATAACAGTCCAAAGAACCTTGCGGTCTTTAAAGACTGATAGAACAACGTGATTCATTAAAATATTGGGGGCTGGCTGTATCCCCCGTGGAAGTGGACGAATGTTGTCTTGGCTGTGGAGAAGCAAAAGCCATTACGCGATGCCCGCTTCCATAGATTGTTGCAGCGAGTTATACTCGTATCTGCCACTAAGCCCTGTGGAGACTTGATTAACTGCAATAAATTACGTAGTCATCCATGAAAAGGCATGAACGGACAGGTAAGCGCACTTTGTCCACAATGCTATTTATTCCAATGGCGAACAACGTACAGCTTAAAAAACTGCCCTGAGGCACACCATTTTCTTGAATATAATCAAAGGTATTATTTAATTCTCAACCGGAAGTGTCTATCTGTCATAAAAATATTTATAGAAACGGGGAGCTTCCCTCTAAGCTCCCAATTATAAATTATGGATATTATTGAGATTATTGTTTTCACTATTCCATATCACCAGGTGGTCTCATACGCCTTTTTTAAATAAAAGAAAACAGCCATAAATGCTGTTTATGGAGAAGGGCGTCACAAAAAGCCATTTCAAGATGGACAAGGTGATCCACCGTAGATCGGCTATGGTGAAAGCCACATTGAATATTAGATAATAGATTGCGGGATTCTAAATAGCATATAAATCGTTTATTAATTAATTTATTTTCAATTTTGCATACACAACTAGTTAAGGTTATGGGTCTATAGCTAGTTATCTCTAATTTATCTTTACCACTTTTATGAATAGGGATAACCAAGGCCGTAGTCGGGGGGGGGTTTCGGGGTTCAAACCCCCCCCCCCCCCGAAATTTTATGAACAAAATATATATGGCTCTATTTATGGTTCAAACAATATCAAAATTAAGGTACAAGTACAAATTAGGGGGTTATGTTACCATAAAAAACACTTTAGAGAGCTTCTAGAGCCGTTTAATAATTAGAATTTGTCCTAGCCTCCGATAGTTATGGGGTAGTGTTGCCATAAAAAACACTTCAAATAGCTTCTAGAACAGTTTTTATTTATAATTTTTTCTAGCCTCCGTCAATTGGGGGATGGGCCCACCAAACCCCCCCTGAAATTATTGGCTGGCTACGGCCTTGGGGATAACGGTTGCTTGCCTCCATAATGATGGGAACTGATGGGATTCCCAAACACTATTGCAGAGGTTCAACAGGAATGCCTGTCCGGCAGGGGACAGCTGGAACAACATTTCATAATTAATGTCATCAGGGCCAGAAGCTATGCTGCCCGCCTGGGACAAGGCATGGGTCAGTTCATCTATAGTAAGGGGGAGTTATAATCCTCCCTCCAACTCTGACCAAAGTCTATAGTATAGCACTCGATATTCCACTTTTGCAATGCGAAATCATTAAAGTAGCTCGCAGAGCTAGAGAGTGTGGCGATCATCGATCCCAATACATTGACGACCTTAACATGGGAGGAGACAAGCGAACTGTTAGACATGAGGGCAGGTATCTTATTTATGGAATTATTGCTACTACGTAATCTATGAATATTATCCCAAACCTTAGTTGTGGGTGAGGAAATTGTAAGGGTTGAAATAAACTGTCCCCAAGATTCTATTCCGCTTTCACGAATGACACAGCTAACTCGAGGACCTATAATTTACAATGACTACAGATTCTCCAAAGTAGGTCATCGATGAAAGAGAAGTAGTGCCCTTCAACGGTCAGAAATAACCAACCAAGTTCTCACTGTCCTCTACTCGAATCATTTCCAGGAATTGGGCCTAGGGCACAAACAAGGAAATAACAGATATACTCCATTCACGGTAGGAATTACTCTCTGAAAGGTCTTTTTTCCTACCAAAATCCTACTATATAATAGCTTTCTGGTAGGGAAAAAGGCCTTTCAGAAAACAATTCCTACGCTGAACAGACTTTACGTAGCCTTACGGGAGATTTGTTGCGCTCCTCGAGTCAGGTAGAACTTAAAATATTCAGTGATGACAGCGCTTCCAAGTGAGAATTCTTTGAAACAATTTACTTGCAAAATGTTCCTTGTGAGAAAGACAAGCGGGAGCTAAGAGCTGCGGTTTCTCCGAGTACAATAGTTCAGGTAGCGATAATCCCTTACCCCACCTCAGATCCCCTTTCATTGACCAAAAGTTTGCAAACAATGGGGAGGGTTGGACACAAATTTACAATGCCGGTGCTTTTACGGTTTAAACGTAAGTGACACGAGTCTTGGAAATGCACTTGTAAATGAATTATTAAATATTTTGTGAGCAGCTTCTGCTGTTCTTTAGGATTCATTTTTCGTTAGACTGGACTGCATCTAACTGGAATATCAGTGTTTGAATTCCGATCGGGTGTACTGAGAGTGTTTTTTCCTAATGTGCTTATAATTCTCCTTCAACGCAAATACGGACACATTTACCAAACATTTTACCTTCCTCATTCCTCATCCATTGGAATAAATACGCGGATAGCTGTAATGGGAAGTAAGACACGGCACACAAAATATATCAGTAATTAAAATTAAATACTTATGTTTTAAAGGTTGCATTTATTTTTACATTTTGCTATCAAATTAATACAAACAAAATACACAAGTGATATGCTATTTAATAAACTAAAAAAAAAGTTGAATGCATGGAAAATACAATGAAAAGAGTTTCCTAAGTATATATTTGGTATCGGCAATACCCCCTTATTTTGAACACTGGAACATTATTTTATACTAATACCCACTTCGGTGGCATAGTTATCTAACGCACTAGTTTAGTGTTGAGTTAGACTGCGACATTTCAAGCTTTTATATTTACAAAAATGGTATTTATATAGCTTTGTAAACATTTTGAGGGGACCATCACTCCCTATTTTCCAAGCTTTCATTTTGAAATTTAATAATCCAGCCCTTAATACTCTTTGAGTCGGTCTTTAAACCAGGCTGACTTCTGTCAATCATCTACTACTTTGAGAGCTTTGAGTTTGGTTTTTAAAATTTGAGGCCCCCTATATCACCAGCCTCCTTAGAAATAACTAATATTTAAAATATGTTTGTGGTTATTTGAAGTTATTCCTCTACATTCCTAACAAATTTAAATTTTCTACCTCCTACTTGTACACCTCTATCCCCTCCCTCACCCCCTCCTTCCCTATTTCCTGTAGTCTCATTTTGAAATTTAAAATGTTCAGACCTTATAGTTAATTTGGGTGGTACCAGTCTCTGCTTGACGAATTTTAGTTTTATACCACACATAAAAGTAGTTTATTCACTGGTTTTGAAAATTTTAGCCTCCCCCTCCCCATTTCTATAACTCCCACTTCAAAATCTCAAATTTAAGACTTGTTTGGTTATCTGAAGCCGTACCTCTACCAGCATGCAAAATCTAGACTTTATACCATACTTAATTTTTTTTATAAACCCCCCTTTTTTTCCAGGACTCCTATTATAAACTTTAAAATTTTTGGAATTTTATAGTTATTTGGAGTGGTATCTTTGCTTATATGCAGATATTTAGTTTTATACTACACTGAAAAGAGCTTGTTTCTAATAGTTTTGTAAGTTTTTAACCACTAAGCCCACTTTTTCAACCCACTTTGAGAAATTTTAAATTATAATATTCATTTGGATATCTAGAGTTTTATTTCTACCTGTCTTTCAAATTTTAATTTTCAACCTCATCTCAAAAGTTATTTCTAGCTGTAGCTTTCCCCTGCCCCATTTCCCATAGTTTAAATTTAAAATTTTCACATTTTTTTGGTTTATTTAGAGTGGTCCCTATACCTACGAATTAAAGTTTTTTACCACACAGAGAAGTAGTTGAATATATTAGTTTTTTTTAAATGTTGAGCCCGCGCCCTTCCCCTACCATTTCTTCAACCATTAAAAATAAAAAAAATGTACAGACTTATAGTAATTTGACATGTCCCTTTACTTTACTTATACATTTCAATTTTCTACCACACTGGGAATTAGTTGTTTCTATTAGTTTTGTAAATATTTAAGATCATTTTTCTATCATTTAGAAATTTACATTTTTAAGACTTATTTGGTTATTTGGCGTTGTCCTCCTAAACGACTGTCAAATTTAAGTTTGCTAGCACTCATAAAAGGTTTTTATTCTGTTTATATCTCCTTCCCTATGTCCCAGGTTCCCACTTATTAATAAAAAATGTTCAAACTTTTATAATTATTTAGAGTGATCCCATTAGTTGTCTGCAAAATTTCAATCTTCTATCACCCTGTAAAAAATTTATTTATATTAATTTTGGTAGTTTTGAACACACTATTCCCCAACGCACCTTGGGAACCATCGTGTGGATGCCGTACATAAATTAATTTCATATTAGTAATCTGCAACCCTATAAACCCCCATATATCAAATTTCATCTTGATTGGAGGACATGGAATTAATGCCCCCCTTTTACCCCCTTTACACACCTTTAGCCAATTAAATTTGAAAAAACATAAAAATTTCTTACCCAATTATATAAAGAAACATTCATTTTTAATTTCAAGGCTCTATGTCCATTAGTTTAAAAAATGCACTGTCAGTGAATTTTGAAAACTTTTGAACCCCCTTTTTCATCTCTTACAGGTTGATGAATTTCACAAAATTTTGTCCTATCTCTGGTCTAGAGCAAAAAAGGAACCTTTAGTAAAAATTTCAAAGTTCCATGTTTGAAACCATTAAGCTCTTCTAACAAAACCACAAACTCCCCCACCTAATTTATTGTCTCTACAGGCAAAATTGGCCTTGTAGTTTGAAATTTTGAGCAATAATGTCTCATACCCGTATATCCACACTCGTGTTAATATTATTAAATCAATATTTTGTTTAATATAAGAGAGAAAACATAATAAATCCTCATATTTGTGATTTATAATTCTAATATTTAGATATATTATTTTTAAATAGTAGTTGAAATGGACTATTTGGTCGAAATTAACTGTAGATAAATGTTTTAAATAGATGATTCTTCTATAATATCAGTTTTGGTATTCACTAAGTGAGAAATAATGTTTTAATTATAATATTAAGTTGTAATATAAAATCATATCAAAAATAAAAAGAATAAGTGAATATTACGCCCAAATATATCATGTTGTTAAATATTGCATTCATATAATAAAACTCTATTTTTTGACCTGCCGTCTTTATATATATAATTAAGTCTGGTTATCCCTAGTTTATGCAATCATAGTACCCTGGCATCTCCCCTTGTAACTTAATCTTTCTTTTTTGTTGTAAGGAGGACCGTGTTTCCTTTTTTTTTTGCATTGGGACGTATTACGTGTCTCGCATCATCAATAATAATTACTCTCACAGCCCACTCTTATTTACATTTTTTAACTTATCTTTTTGTTGATTTCCATTATTTGTTTTTTGGGCCCCTCTAATCCGAGAGTTTGGGCTACATAATAAAGACGAAACTACAAACAAGTTTATAAGTTATATAATATTAACTGTTGTCCATATTATTAAGGCTAATAACTAGGCCTACCTCAATAAATAAATGGTATGGTGCACCACAAAGACTTTCTCTCTCCTTTGTCTAAAAATGGAAACATTTACTTAAAACTCGTAAGATTTGTGAAACCAGATTATATTCATATTTGCATAAACATGATGGATAAAAAGAGCATCACATTCCACCAAGAGGCATATATGAAATAAATTTATTGTTCATTATTCATATTTTACAGACTTTACATATTTTCATCAAAAAGCATAGTAAAAAACTCCCATTTTCCGAGACCTCAATTAAAAAAAAATATTTGCCAATAGATCGGAAGCTAGGGACCATTCAAGAATTACATTAGGATTTTTTGGTGTAGGGGTGATCAGCAATTTCTTACGTTTTCGTGGGGGTGGGCAGAATCTAACTTAACTAAGGATTTTATCAATGTTTATGGTGAGACAAAATCTAACAAAACACTTATAGAGACGCGCGGTCAAAAATGTCATTTATTTATGATGTGTTACATTTAATTTTACTGCGATAAGTATTCTATAATTTCACATCACCAATCCTTTTATCTAAAATAATATTTACCAAATCGTAAGAAAATTACTTCGGTAAGGGGAGAGGGGTGAATGAAAAATCTTACGATTCCTTAAGTAGGAAGATTTGTGGGGCGAAGGGGGTCGTAATAATGAAAAAAAATCCTTACGTAATTTATGGACAGCCCCCTATTAGTTTTATAAAAATATATTTCAAGTAAAGGTTTTTTTTTTAAATTTTACTTTTGTTACAACCTTACAATAATGAGTTATTTCGTGTCTCAAATACTCGCAAAGATATGAATAAAATTGGCAATATTTGCTTATGTAAATTACCCTTAAAATTATGTTCATGGAATGATTAGAACGGCCATTTAGTATATAATGATAAACAATGCTCAGATACGGAATTTAATAAAAAATAGTTACAGAGGATTTCGAGATAGCTTGTTTTCTCTCTTTTTTACCTTTAGTAAACTACCCTCAATTTTAAGGTAAGATATCTAACTTCAAAAACTCCTCGGAGGAACCTTATAAAAACCATATATACTAAGTTTTAGCCTGTTCAGTAGAATGGTGTCGGCTCTAGGCCTAGATATAGACACACATGCAGACGGCATTGCAAAAAAACACCTCTTCGGTTTCGGGGGTTGACAGTTATCAAAATTTGGACTTTTTTACGAGCCAAGTACTTTTCTCTTTTGATCTTTAACACAATTTAACAACTTAGGTGTTTTTTTGAAACATACCTCCTATTACTATTAGCACCACGTCTTACTACCCGTTCGGGCTATACGCACTTACGCTAGTGTGTAACGGTAGGGTGATTGTGAGATGAAATGGAGGACCTACAGTTTAACGTGGAATCCGAACCACGGTGGAGGCCTGGCATTCCACACATTCACAAGTTGTGATCAATACACGTCTTGTCAGAGGTGAAGGAAGGGTTCGGCAATCAGATAAATCTGTGCCGGGACCGAGGATTGAACCCCGGACCCTCAGCACAGAAGTCTGACACCTTACCCCTAGACCACCAGGTCACAAAAATTCATACCTCCTGTCAAAACCTACTTTTTTAAAAGCCAAAGTTGTTAACCTAAAACTTAAGCCAAACAGCTGGTTTTGTTTGTAAAACAATCACAATCACTTAACATTAAAACTACTTATAAATCCTTAAATTATTTCAACGTTTCAAAATGGAACACGCTACAAATATTACTTTTGAGACAAGACTCTAGATTCATAGAAATAGGTCAAAACATCTAATTTATTAAATTTAATTGGGATCAAAATCAGCTTAAAGTCACAAGTACTCAACTCTCCCAAGTTCACTCAACGAGATGAGATTATTGGTGTAATACGTTCCATATTTTCTGCGTCGGTTTCCCTAAATATTAAATATTCTCCTTTGCAGTCCACAGCAAGTGATTGTGGATTATAACTTTAAGGAGGTGGCTTTGTGCAAAATAGCTTGTGCTTTTTGCTTTGCTTAAGCCAATGAAGGTATATTATCCCTAATGATGTTATACAAAACACAAACCAAATACACATTAATAATGGAATGTGTGATTAATGATGCTACACAAAACACAAACCAAATACACACTAGTAATGGACTGTATGATTAATGATGTTACACAAAACACAAACCAAATACACATTAGTAATGGACTGTATGATTAATGATGTTACACAACACACAAACAAAATACACATTAATAATGGGCTGTGTGATTAATGATGTTACACAACACACAAACCAAATACACATTAATAATAGACTGTGTGATTAATGATGTTACACAACACACAAACCAAATACACATTAATAATAGACTGTGTGATTAATGATGCTACACAAAACACAAACCAAATACACATTAATAATGGACTGTATGATTAATGATGTTACACAACGCACAAACCAAATACACATTAATAATGGGCTGTGTGATTAATGATGTTACACAACGCACAAACCAAATACACATTAAAAATTGACTGTGTGCTAAATTAAGTACGATATTATACAACGCACAAACTAAATACACATCACTGAATGATTGTAAAAGAGACGTCCCTCCCCGCCCCTCCTGCAAACACGTGACCTCTAAACGATATTCTCTTGGTTTAGTAGTAAACGTACGGTACGTAGCAGTTTTCATTTGCTAGAATCATAGTAGCCATCATCACTCAGAACTGTGTCATGTGCCACCTTTCAGTGGTGGAGCACTTGTGACCAGTTCACGGAACACCATTATTCCGGGAAACACCGGTTAAGAACCATTGAAATAGATATAAGATAAGATAAGGTGTTATAGATATTTCATTGTGCATACCCCATTAGAATGTCTAGTTAAACTATATTACCATTAAATGTTTATAATATTATTATTACTATTAATAATAAGATGTTATTAGTATTAATGTTACTATTATTTAACAATATTATTATTACTATTAATTGTTACGTTAACGATCGTCTGTTCTTACCGCGCGCAGGCTGGAAACTGCCCCTGATTCCCGTTAGCTCTCGTGGCTCCCTCACACACACTACAATTAATAATAATAATAATAATAATAATAATAATAATAATAATATAATAATAATAATAAAAAAAAATAGATTATAAATATTTCACTGTGTACACCTAATATGAATGTGTAGTTAGAGTCAATTTTAGCCAGATACATTAATTCACATTAACAATGTTACGCAAAAAGCATAAAATAGCAAGCCTGACCCCTTATAACTCTTGGATTGTAATGGTTAGAACTTATTGATCACTATTTATAGCATATAATTATACTATTGATAAAAATGTGCAATCATTTTTATTGTCAAATGACCTTAAGTCTTATGTACCAGAAGCCTACCTCTAATTTTAATTTTTTTTTTTAAATATATGTTTATGATATTCTTAACTATCGCCCAGGTCAGTGGTTTCCAACCTGGAGGGATTTGGGGGGGGGGGGGGGGGGGGGGGGGAGAGAAAAAAATTGGAAAAAACTTTTAAAATCAGCTAAGAATATAACATTTATTTTTGTTTATTTTTGGTTTGGTGGTGTCACAGAGGTTTTAGACCGAATCGCCGTCAAGTTTACAGAGGTTGGTTTTCCATAAATGGTTTCTCACTTTACCTTCACACAAATGAGGGTACGTTTTCTTTAAAGTTAAAACTTCCTCATCCATATTCAACTACCGTGAATAACTTATACGTATAGCTCGAACGTGTAGTAAGACACGGCGAAAAAAATAAACATATTAACTTTTCATAGTATTTCTTCATATAATCAACTTGACCTAAGAATACCTAACCTAAAATAAGTTCCTCTAGTGAAATAAATTAAGTTTTTAACTTTTTCAGTACTGATATATTACTAATGTTTTTAAAACAAATGTATATCATTTGTCCCAAAAATCTCATCTGACCTAAAATAATAATGTAATTTATATAGTAATTGCATCATTCCAGACAAGATAAAAAATATATCTAAGATACACTACATGTGATTTCTTTAACATCAATTATTGAAATATATTGTCAAGTATAATAGGCCTACTCAATAAGCAAACTTCGATGCTCTACCTTTTGATGTATATGATTACAAGTACTAATTGAATGATAAAATAGATTAAAAAAATAATGCTAGGGAGATCACAGTATTACGTATACGCTTTAAAAATAATAATTTTAAGTGCTTTCATAAGTGGTTTCAGCACATATAAATATAGAGGTGTTAGCAGTTAGTTGTATCAGTCACTGAGATGATTGGAATGAATTTTTTTGTGCTAGTAGCGGCAGTAGCCTGCGCAATGGGTGAGAGTTAATAAGTGTAATTAAAGTGTGCTATAGATTTCATTTTTTACATTTTGTCAGTATTTATACATTTCAATATTTTTTATTAAAATACAATTGTATTATTATTATTATTATTATTTATTATTTGGCAGGAGACTAGTTAGAAAATAAAAACTTGAGAAAAATTACTCTCTAATTATTTACAATACATAAAAACTAAAGTTGTTGAGTAATATCAAATAAATATTGCAACTTTTTTGTATCAATAATTCTAAAAGATTTTTTTAACTTAACAATAACACTGGCATAATTTTTTTAACTTTTATTTTGACCATCAAATTTATTACTAAAATTAAAGCTTTAGTCTTGGTGACTATACACAACTACAGTTCTTAAACGATTCCTAGCAAATCTAACTTTAAATTGTAACTGTTATTAATAAGGGCTAATAAACACGTTATATATATTCAATTTGTTCACTTCTGGCAGATAGGGTTATCTATTGTTAACAATCCAAAAGGTGTACAGTAAAAATTGCTGATATAAGACGTGTTCTATTCCCTGAAATGGTGTAGAATATGCTGCACAAACCAGATCTTGTCCATTCTTTGGTGCTCACACGACGGCATATTTAGATAACCATTCCTGTGTACCAGGCTTTGGTTTCGCCATCGCACTAGTGCTTTCTAGCGGTGAGATATCAAACTAATTTTCATATTTCGATCAATCCCATAGACTTTTGCCCATTTACTAGAGTGTTCTTTGAGTATATACATTTAACGAAGTTGTAACTTAGAGTTGTACTCTCTACAGTTCACTCCATAGCTAACGCGAGAGCTGATTGGTTTCAGGGGCTCCCCCGACTGATGTGGAGTACCTCTCGCCAGGGGATCCCCGTGTGGTTGGCGGTATGAACGCTCAACCAGGAGAAATCCCATACATTGTGAGTACTAACCATAGAGAATAAAATAATGGATAGGAACAGTAAACTTAAATGTGAAGCAGAGGTGGGTAAAAATGGCTAAAAGAGAACAAGGTGTTTTATTTAGGGCATTTTTATAAGAAACAAAAGTATTTAGCAGTCATACAATTTACTATACTCTAAATGTTGTATAGATATGGAGATATGTGAATATACGTATATATATATATATATATAAATAAAATTAGATATATATATAAATAAAATTAGATATGTGTATATAGTCTATATATACCGGTGTATATAAACATAAAACACACACACATATATATATATAGATAGATAGAAAGATAGATAGATAGATAGATATACATACATATACACATATATATATATAATATGAAAATTAATTAATTAATTCAAAGTACAATTCTTAGAAGTAACATAATCGATTTAATATTCATATTCCATTTTCGTAATTTTAAGAACGATTTTATAAATTGTTTTTAAAGAAAAACGATACTAACGTCCAATCTTTTATAATTTTCTATCTATTTATTTTTAGGGGTAATATTCTTGTATTTTGAGCCATTGGTTGTAAAAGATTTTTACAATCAAGCTTTTGCTATCTATTTCAATGTTTGATGTAATTGTGAATTTTGCAGCATTCAATACTTTATCTTTCTAGATTATAAAAACGAGGGGGTTTCAATACAAGGTATAACAAGAATAAAACGTATTCACACGCTAGGTCTTGTTACCAAATTTATTGAAACACACGAATCTAGTCTTGGCTATTCTAATTACATTAACTTTACTATTTGAGATGCTGTCATGAAGGACATTATTGTATTAAATTTAAATTATCATGTATAGTTGGTGATTTTTTAATTAATATTTTAAATTAATAGGGCCTACCATCGAAACCTAAAAATAAACGCTATACATATTGCCAGGGGTAAATCTTTCAGAGTTATGAGAAATGAATATTTTTTAATAGGCCTTATTTGAACCTCTATTTACAACTAAATTATCTTTACATATTAAAAAACTTCAATTAAAATTATTATTGATTAATCTTAAACGAATAAATTAGGTACATTTGGATTACATTCTTTCTTTTTTTAATAGGAAGAAATAAAATAGGTAATATATAATATCTTGAATATTTTTACAAAAAATAAATTAGTATATACTCTTAATTTTAATAGTCATAAAATGTTTATTTATAATAATCAAAAATGTCACAATCACTCAATTATAACGCTACTAATAAATTTTTGTTTGTATCGACTGTTCTTTTAGGTCTCCCTGCGTCGTGCTACAAACAACGGTCATTTCTGTGGAGGTTCCATTGTCAACTCTGAGTGGATTTTGACAGCCGCACACTGCGTCGTAAAGTAAACAACTTGACTAGAATTTAAATTAGACTGAACATTATTCAATAATAAATTATCAGAAATATGAGATATTTTACAAGCTGAATAGAAACTTCGTTATCTTTATACTTATAATATTATATTATAACCATGATTCACAATAAGCGGTGAGAAATCGTGACAAAATACAATAAATAGTAACAGGGATATGTTTGACTTACTAACACTAGATGTTGCATCAAATCCATAACCGACAATACCAATGTGTAATACAAACTGCAACACTATATTCCCACAGGCATAGATATATATTGGTTCATCAAGGGAGTGGTTTTTGACGCGCTGCCTGATAATAATATATCCACGCAGGTTTATTGGATTAAAATATATCACATCAACTGCTAAATGATGGAGGCTTCCAGAGAATGGGTATTGCTTAAGCGTGCGTAGTCTTAGGAGAAAAAAGTATTAGGGGTGCACGAAGACCACTTTTAAAATGCAAAGAGAATTCGGAGCCAATCTTTAAACATGCGAAGCATAGTCGAAGCCGAAGTCAAAGATAAGGTTTTGGTTTTTATCTCATAAAGACTTTCGCTATCATATTTGAATTTATCTTTGCCTACCTTATAAATGTTATTTCACCCCGGAGTTAAAATACAATCACAAAGGCTTTTGTCAACGTCAAAGTTGAAACGAATGAGATTTTAACTTCGACGTTGACTTAGACATTTTGAACTTTGCAAACCCCTAATAAACTTTATCAAATAACGTCACAGACACAGATAAATATTGGTCGCATCTGGAGCATGGATAGAAGATCCTTTTTTCTTATTTTCACTGCCAAGGCCTTTTTTTATTCGTAATTACATACTTATATGCATACATAACTAATCACGCCGTTCCCATACCGGGTTGGCAAAATACTGTGCAGATATCTTTAAAAAAAAACTTCGTACTCAACCTATTCCCACTAATTTTATCCACACTTCCCTATCCTTGCATACTCTATTCTCTTCAACAACATCTATACTCAATACATCCTCACTAACTTTCTCCACAATTATCCATCCTTTCATACTCAATTCGCTTCAACAACATCCTTACACCGAGTCATACATGCTCTTTTACTTCTTAAAACTTAATATATATCTTTTTAACACATTCGTCTACAACATTTAAACACGTTTTGCATGGCCTACTCCTATCTTTTGGTCCACACACTCGACCTTTATGTATTTGCTTCTTCACTCGATCCATACTCATCCTCTCAACATGCCCAAATTAACGTAAGAAGCTTCTTTCACATTTACCTATTGGATTCCCTTTCAGACCGTGCTCCTTCAGCATCCATTCATTACTGACTCTGTCCATAAGTGTTTGTCCACACACATTTCTTATCTATATCATTCCAAACGCATTCACATGCTCTTGTGCTTCTCCTAACCCACGCTTCACATCCATACAACAATGTTGGCGTTAATACAAGCTTATATACTGCCATCTTTGCTTCTCTCAATACCACTTCATTCTTTGCAATAGTCCACAAACATCCAACTACTTTTCGAGATACATTCACCCGTCTGTCGATTTTACCAACCATCCCTCCATTTTTACAAAACGTTCTGCCCAGTACACAAAATCTTTCACTTGTTCTAACAGTTTTCCATTTATACTAAGCTGACAATCATTTAATGATCCGTTCTTATATAAAATTATCACCTTAATTTTGGAGATCTTTATATGAATATACAATTCTGCCTATCACCACTTTCAAACGATTTAATGCACTCTGCAAGTCAATTTCATTCGGCATCGTCTGCATATAGCGCTATACACACGGACTATGTTTTAGTACATAATTTGGTAAAAAACTTATGTTCAAAAAATGAAAGGAACTATTAATTAATAACTAGTAAGTAGATACTTGTTTTAGGAATAGTTATGGATACCAACAAAAATATTTTATAAGTGTTGTTTGTGTAGATATACATTATTTTAAAACAAACTGGTAACTTTTATAAATTATAACTAACTAAAAAATACATTTAAATAATTAAAATACCTTCAATTAAACCTTTTTCAAAATAAAGATATTTTATTTTTGTCTGAAATACCGGGAAATCACTGTTCAAATTGTTAATTTGAGACAACTTAAATTAATTTTCTTCTGTGCTTGAGCTTGTATTAGAACATCACTGAGAACTAAGACCTATGCTGCTACCAAATCACTGACAGGTTTAATTGTTTTGCTAATAGTTACCATGATAGTTTGTAACTCATCGGATAATATTGACTTGTACTCAAATACTTTTAAAAACATCGCCCTTGTCCGATGCATAAGTTTACTAACTGTCTAATATGGAGAAAGCATACGCTTATACAATTAATTTTACATGCCTAGCGATCATTTATATCTCCCAAGCTCTGCTAATCTTGTACAATTAATTTTTTTCTCGTTGTTATTCGCTTTCAACTACAATGTAATTGGTACAAGAGCAGAATAAGGCCATTCTAGAGTCTCCACGTGGTGGCTGTGGTATCATTGATAGCTCAATAGGTAACCGATAATGTCCACACGTCCATCACAGACTCTGCCTTATATTATGAGTGAAGAATGTTCCTGAGCACGGGATGATTCTTGTATAAATAGGGGGTAGAGCATTTGTGCACTAAACTAAGTTTCCTGGGTTCAATTCTTTAGCCAGGTGTCATTTTTCAACATTTACAAAGAGCTGTGTATTGCCTTTATGCACGTCCCATCCATAGTAAGAATGTTATGTTGGCAGCACCGCACCAAGTAGTATCATTGTGGTGGCAGCCACCACGACTTTGAACTCGGGAGGGAAGAGCTACCCTGTCAGCCAGGTCATCACCCACTGGAACTACCTTGCATCAGACTCCTGGAGGAACGACATTGCTCTCCTCAAGGTAGGTTTATCATTGGGTAATGGTAGCGAAATTAAGAACTAGCGTGTAAGTTGTTATAAAAAGACCTTAACTTATATAGTGAAGTTTATTTATGTTTTACTAATGATAGCTAAAACTTCATTAAATATGACGGTACAGCTAAAATTTAAGTGAAGGTCTTTAATAATGTTTATTTTATAACAAAAGTTTGTTGATCAAGAAAGCACAAAAGTTTCCCAACAAAAAATAAAATTTAGAACATATTTTGAAAGTGGAACACCTTTATGAGCACATATATAAAGTAATTCAATACTAACTTGTAGACCCTTAAGGTCTCTCTTTAGTTCCTAAATTAGAGGTTGAACATATCAGCAATAAACTTTTGTACGCAAACAAACTAAAACAAAAACATATCTAACAGTCATCATGTCCTAGAGATTTTTACTTTTGGTAAATCTACTAAAGCTACTGACACGTGGCTCAGTATGTAATGTTGTCACTTTTGTTCTCAGCTGAGCACCCCAATTGTTTTCGACGACTTCCAACAGCCAATCCGTTTGGCCGAAGCTGGTCAGATCATCCTGGAATACACCGCAGTCAGGGCTAGTGGTTGGGGTCTTACCTCTGTAAGTTACTGTGTCACCAAGATGCACTTATTTATTTTCATAAGTACGTAACATTTACTAACGAATCAATATAATATGAAGAAATGGGCAGGTAATTTAAAAATTTATTGCACAAACATCATCAAGAGCGGATGTAAAAACTATGTCTATAGCTCACACATGACAGAATCACTCCCCGTAAATCCATCCGAAATTCGAACACTGACCTACCTTTTTACAATAAATGCATCCTAATGTGAGACTGCCATAACATAATTCCTCATTTCATTCATGCTATGTGTCATTAAAATACTCAATATTTGGAATATGGCGATACAAAAATTGTTTCTTCTGCTGCTCTTAACAGACTCAAATTGGTCCTCCCTAGCAACGTCACAGAACAAAGCTGTCCCTGGGGAAATGTATAACAGGAAAGCGTGTTTGTTTTTTGGACTTGTTAGTAATATTATACCTAGATTTTGTGAATTTTGACCTAGTTTTTATTTTACATACTTGCACAAAAATAAACTTGGAAAAACGTTGCTAACATTTTAAATTTTTGTAGAAAAGTGATTATTGTATTCAAACAAGCTTTCTATTGAAACCTGTCCTTTAAACTGTTTTATTTCTTCGCTGTCTCATCGTTTTGGAAATATAAAGGGCTCAAGACAAAATAAATCCCATATTTTCACAATAATCTTAATCTAAAATTAATTTTTAATTATTCCGTTTTACTAGTTAGAATATATATTCTTCATTTTTTATTTTGCGATTGAATTGGCTTTTGGTTACACTGGCGCTGATGAATGTAAAGATAAGAATTCAGGGGAATTTAAATGTAATAAGAATAAATTTTAATATTTCGAAAACGTCAATCTAAATTTATCCAGGCCTTATTTTTAAATTGACAAATTTATAACAGATTACATTCTTTACACCTTGCTCCTCAGTTATCATAAAAAAAACTTCACAAATAGCTTTTGAACCATTTTGAGTTGAAACTATTCCCAGAGGGGACAATCCTTACCATAGCCATTGAAAAGTCCCTTGTTTTACTTTTTGAAAGGTGGCAACCTTACATTTAAACATCTGCCATTGTTTACAGAGATGGGGTATTGTCGCCCTAACAACCTCCAGACGGTCGCCCTGGAAACCGTGTCCAACTCTTACTGCCAGTCTTTGCACAATGGGGCGATCTACTCCTTCCAGATCTGCGCTTATGGTGGGACTGGGAAAGGTGTCTGCAACGTAAGTATCTTTCATGTACGCGTGTGATACGTTTTGCAGATGATCTGCTTGTTTGGTTTTATTTCCGCACGTGGGATTTCTGAATGTCTGAGGCTAGTCTAAATGCTCTGGTGAGCAGCCTTCTTAAGAGTATTCTTTAATAAATAATCTTCATTTTAATATTTATTTGATTAAAAATCAATTTGAAACTTAATTGGAATGCGAATAACTCTCAGTAACGTATAATATGATTTATAAAGTGGTGCTGAAACTACCCGAGGCTAAGAGGCTTGATTGGTTTGCATCCCAGAGGGGTTAATATTTCATAGTTATCTAGTTCCACGAAATTAGGTGTTCTGGGGTCACTATAAGTTTGCTCCCTGCCACTAGAAAGACTTTGGTTTGTTAAGCATCTAAACATCTAAAACATAATTTAATGATAGTAGTGGATTCCAGTGATTGATCTAATGCATCCAAATTATAACTTAAATAGGGTAAACTGGTCCCGATCAATTCTACCGTCTTCGCTTGTTGATCTCTGAGTAAGGTTGATATCAGGATAGTTAATGACGATCTAGTTTGTGGAGTTTATATCGCGATTGCGGACTATTCTGTTATGACAGGGGTCGAAGGTGGTTGATTACTGGCGCGTATCGCTGGATTAAGAGCTTCACACTGGTATCCGCGATGTCCGTGGAATTTGTGGTTGGACGTTTTGTAGAAATCTCTTCCCAGCTTATCAAATGGGGCAATTCACACTGACGTCCACGGTGTCACAGAACGACTGAGGTGCTCACGGTACGAATATTTCCAGATCAATTTCCGAGCGATCGGTTGGGCGTCCACGTGGACGTTTTGGACAGAGCATGCGCAGTAACGTTTTGAAGAGCACATGGTCGCCTACACTACACTACACTACAGTATAGGAACTTAAGTTTGTAGGCATCAAAAATGTCGGCGAAAGTTTGGTTGTAGTATGAATTGGCACGTCCATGGACATTCATTTCGTCCACGGTTACCGTGGACACCGTGGATCCCAGTGTGAAAAGGCCTTAAGGCACCCTCAAGCTTCTGGATGAACTTTGGTATTTGGGTGTGAGGGATTAAGCTGGAAGCTTAGAGTTGGCCTACTTGTGGGCACTTCTGGCTTGTGTAAGGTGGGAGGTCTGTATTTTCCATATTTTCCATAGTTCACCATTTGGGTAGGAGATCCAATACATTCCACCTCTTTGTCTGAGAACAGTGTAGGGCCCCTTCTATTTAGGGGTAAAACCTGCGTGTCAGCCTTCAGCTGCGTTAGAGAGAGGGTGTGTCGATACTTACACTGAATCACTAAATCACCGTGCTGGAAAGGTTGAGCTTTGTGAGTTGTTGGTTTAGCGTACTATAGCTGATACACTGGTAGGTTGCGTTGAGCTCGCTCTTCTCTTTGATCAGCTCCTGGGTGGTTATTTTTGTTTCCTACAGGAACCCATACAGGAGCCTCAAATTTCCACTCAGCAGGTTTGTACAGCATCTGGACAAGTATTAGCTCAGTAGGTGACATAACCATGGCCTAATTTTTTCAGAATCGTAAGGCGAAAGCAGTAATATGTACAAGGGTATATAATTGTCTGTGATTTTCAGCGATTCAGAATAATATTCCCCCTTTTAGATCCTGGTTTCTTCTTTCCGTGGGTTGACTTGATGGGGGTTTGTTAGGGTGGTCCAGGAGTTAAGATCCCACTTCTGACAGGCGTTCACCCAAGATCGTCTATTGAACTCTGGACCATTGTCTGACAGGTGTTTTACATTATCTCACCATAAGAATATTTGTTGTTATATAATTTGAATTATCTAGCCGACCTATGTTGATGGAAATGAGAAGGCTTATACCCACCGGGAAAATAGGTCCGTGCTCACCATGGTGAATAGTTTCCCTTTCTTCCTTCATGTGTATGGTACCATGAGGTCAAGGACCATCACTTCCAAAGGGCGTCGTGGTTGGCGGGGCTGTAGAGACTCGGCGTCTTGGTATCCACCCGTATTTATGGCAGGCACAGAGCATGCAGCTGCGAGCGTAGTTTCTCACTTCTGTTGTGGGTCTTTTCCAGGTTTATATCGCTGGATAACTTATGTTTTCTCACTTTCTCCTAGGTATCGGGCGTGGTGTTCGTCGTGGTATGTCCAAAGGATCTGTTGGCAGATTTAAATTGGGACAATCAGCTTCCAAGGTCCATCTTTTCCTTCACGTCTCCAGATTATGACTCTTTTGAAGTGACGAACCTCCAAAAAGTGGATGTCTACCATTTTTAGAGTGGTTGAGTTTTGGCTTTAGGGCTCTTACAACGATTCATTACATACAGGGTTTCCACATCCTGTATTTATTCCTTCATGGCTATGTCCTGTAGAGGTTCAGCTTCTGCTGAAGGGCTTTTAGAGAGTCAGGTTCGTTAAGTGTTGGACCTTGGAGAGAGGTTGGAGTCATACAGCCCCAATCTTGAACATCGGAACCAATGTGTTTATGGTTTGTTTGGCGTGACAATGTGTTTGTTTGGGTGTTATTCTTTCCAGACAGTGGAGTTACAGAATTGGAGTTCTTGAAGTAAGCTTGTCTATCGCTAGAGGTTCGTGTGGTGTTATTTAATGGTGGTTAGCAAGATTAGAACTTGGTTATCGGTCCGTAGGATAAATAATTTGTCTTCTAAGTAAGAACTGTAAAGTTGTATGACCAAACAATGGCTAATCACTACTGTTCATTATTGTGGTAACGTTGTTCCGTCGAATTTTGTTTTGTAGTGGCGTATACAATGATCACTTTCTAATTATGATCTTCTTGGCATAGTACGGCACTCAACCTATCCCATTACTGTTCATTTGCCAAATAAATAACTTTGTTGGATCTGGGCGCTTTAGTGGAAACAGTTTGTGGAAGATTTTATCTAATCGCTGGAGAGTAGCTTAAGTTTACGGGGCCCATCTTCACATAAACCTTATACTTGGCAGTTCGGTGAGAGGTTCTTTTATTTCCACCATTTGGGGCACAAATTTACCAAAAAATTCATTGTTAAAGGAATTGTTAGAGCTGTTTTCGGTTCTTTGGCATGGTTGATTCTGTGGTTGATTTGACTGCCTGTAGTTGTGGGGCGTTTTCTTATGTAGAGACGAGGTTGTGTAACGTTAACTTACAGTTAGTTACAATTGGATCCATCCCGTTATAATGTTGATACGTAACTATCAAGAATTCATACCACCCGCTCTATAATTCCGACCTAAATAGAATCCCTACAATGGTACATTTCTCTGTTGTAGTCCCTGTAGGCTAATACGGAAAGATAATACGACACAGTATATTTCATGCTGTACAATCTTCTGTAATATTACTCATATTTGTTCAGGAACTTACCTTTGAAATCTTCTATCACTAGCCGCCACCAAAGCTGAACTACACCGTGCAGCCATATGAAGAATGGGGCCGAGCTAACGAAAGTCTACAATCAACGCGTGGTCATTCTCCGTCTAGTCAGATTGATTCTGAAGAATGACAACATGGAGAACGCTAGAAGACAACAATCCACCCGCCCTCTGACGGATGTCAGATGAACTTCCCCAAACAACACAAACATCCAATGATCGCCGACTTGTTCTAATTTTCCGATGGAACAACCCTACAAAGTGACTACGTGACCGATGACAGCTAGCAGCTGCGTGCTAGAAATTCCCTCCCCTCTTTCCGTGCAACGAAAATCACTATAAAACAGGCTGACATTGTCTAAAAACTTTGACTATCTAAAATCTACGAACGAGGACGGATCATTGTCGTCTACCTGGACAATGATCGGATAAACATTCATACATCATAAATTGGAACGTAACTATGGCAGTTATTTATAAAGAACTTTATTCATTTTCAACTTATAATATTTTCGTGTTAAAATCTTTATTTTGTGTTTTGCTTAATATTTAACTTTTTGCTTTATTATCTCAGTCGCATAAATGTAACTTGTATGCCGCCACTTAGGCGCGGTTGGTTAGTTGGTTAGTTTATTAGTTTAGTTTGAAATCCACCATTGGTAATTTTGTATTGAGTCAATTTAAATGTAAATTGTTAAAATGTGTGGACTTTTGTATTTTGCTATTTCACGCGACTGTAGATATAAAATCATTCTTGTTATTTTTTTTTATATAATTTAAATTTTGTGCTAAATTTCATTCTTTAGTTTTTCTAAGATATAGTTAGTCCCGGGAGATTTTGACTAGCGTCTGGAAGTCAAACTCTCGCGTTATGTTTTATGTAATTGTAAATTTTCGTATTGTAACTTGTAATTGTTTGAGGAGCCCATCAGGCAAGAATATTTAATGTATGTTTCATTTTGTGGATATCTTACTTCACTTCACTTTTTGGTAGTTTAACTTCGCTTTTGATGTTATAATCTACGTAATTTTGTGTCTCTTAAAGACGACCTGTAATAAATGTAAACATGGTAGGTTTACATTCTGCGCTTCACGTTATTATTTTCAGCATTATTCAGAATGATATAATGAGACCACTGTACTTTGCTTTATCTACGTTTATACTGAATAAACCATATTATTGTTATATTTTTAATTATGCTTATATTTTCCTTTATGTAGATTATACCTTCTCCCTTTTATTTAATTGTGGTCGTTAAGTAGAAGGCACGGAGACGGTGTAACACTGCGCCACTCTGCTGTCCTTTTAATTAACTGATCTTCCTGTTTAATTAGTTAATTAATAACCTATATCATTGCTGAAAAATGTTGAAAAATTATACTGTATATTTTTGTTGTTGTTGTGAAATCATAGCCTGAGTTTAACCTTGTATCTCTTTCTGTTTCATAATGGAACACAATTTGACTACGGACGCTTCGACTGAGGGAGTAGTAACTGGCGAGCCGAGCGTGTTGTCTAAATCTGATGTTTACCGACTCAATAAAGAAAGCCTTATCTCCGAGCTTGCTAAGCGTGGACTGCAAGGTTCAACAGAAACCACCGTAGCAAGACTTCGTGCAGTTCTCGTGGGAATCCTTTCGGAGAGCGATACGTCTCGAGACCAGGCAACAGTGGGAGTGGAGAATCATCATTCAGTACCGGTGAGGGTTGGAGATCCAATTGAAATGTCACGCGCTTTGGTGAGTGATAAAATCCAAAGTAAAATTCTCGTTGATTTTGTAAATCGAATACCACTGTGTGATGGTCAGGACAGCTCATCTCTTTTTTTATTTTTACTTGAGGTTCAAAGGATTTGTCATTTAAATATCGGTTCTGAGTCCGAGTTTATTGCTTTGTGTTTAGGTAAAACTTCTGGATATTTAACTCGTTTATTTTCTGAAGGGTTAGTTAATGGGTTAAGTTGGAAACTTATTAGTCGTAAGATATTAGACTGTCTTGTCCCTACTAGAGCCAGAAATAGTTTGTGTAAGCAGTATGTACATCGCTTTCAACGTCCTGATGAGTCGTTAAGGAGTTTCATCATGGCCATTTCTGAGGCCGTTGAAGTTTTAGGGTTAGATCTTTCTGAATGTCAGATAGTAGATATTATTTTGGAGAATGTGTCGCCCTTGTCTCGACGTCATTTTGTATTTACTTCTAAACCTAGTACGATAGTTGAGTTACTAGAGCTAGCTTCCCTAATTGAAGGTACTTTGTTGTCTGAAAGTGAGTTTCTGGAAAATCATGCGCCTTTTATTGTTGACAATCCAGGCGTGGGTTCGAATCCTAGTTATGGTGGTAGGTCTAGGAATAATACTGCGATTTCTCAGTTGGGTGTGCAACCTGTGAAGAAGAACCATATTGGCCCGCGAGCGTTGGATAGTAAGTTTTTGTCAGGAATTCGCTGTTTTAATTGTAAACAGTTAGGACATGTCCGGAGCAAGTGTAGTTCAGGAAACTAGTTGTGCGCCGTAAGAATCATGGGTCTTACGAGTCAAGCGCATTTCCATGCCCCCTTCCCCCGTTGTAGTTCTTGTGCTTGTTTCTTTATGTTGTCTTGCTTTAAATAAATATCTGCCAAGCTCTCTCCCAGATGGGATAGACCCTGGTCAGTTGAATCTTTCTTAACACCCGTGTCGGTCAGGTTGATGTGCCAGACAGACCCGACCGATACGCGAAGAGCTCATGTGAGCCATCTTAAACTAATACCGACGTCTTAGAATGTCATAGTTTAATGGATAATGTTCGTAAGTTATTGTACTTACAGATTTAATTACTCCATTTTGGATTTACTTAGGTAAATGTAGGATGCCAAGAAATTTTTTTATAAGTTTATGGGGACTTGTATTTGATCTTTTTGGTATTCCTGTTTTGGGTAAGACTTGGTGTCTTGATATTATTTGACTATTGTTGAGTCATTTAATGAACGGTCAATTAACGTAATCTCATTTTGTTAATTATAATATTGACCGGGTTTATTCATACTCTTAATAATAATGTGGAATCATGCCTAATTTATAGGTATATGGGGACCTATAATTAATCTTTTGGCATCCCTTATTAATTTGAGTCTTGTTTGATGGCATTGTGCCCTGGCTGTGAGCCAAATCGTGTTTAAAATTTAAATTTTGTTTACCATTAATGATATGTTATATATCAGTGGTTTGTAGATATAGTGTTTTGTTGTATATATATTGTTGGCCATGTGTATAGTTATTTACAGGTATTGAACCGTAATTGAACTTGTGGATATTATGTGTTTATGAAATAAGTGAATAGTTTATAGCTTATTATGGCGAATTTGTTTATGTTCCACTTCATGGAATTTGGATCACGAAATCAAATGTTGTTTTGATTTAATTTAAACGTAACTTTCTCTATTCTATGTTTTGAGACACTCTATTCTAGATTGAGTGCTGAGAATGGACTTATATAGAATATAGTGAGATTATGGTGATATAGCATTTGAAACTGTCAAACCTTTGAATAGGAACCTTCAAAAGTGTTGAGGGGGGGGACGCTCCTCCGATACAGCTATGTAGGATTTCTATAGGATTTTAGGATTTCATGAGGATAAACTTTTGTGACTTTGTAGTCTAGTGAACTTTATTGTGAGAACTTGAGTTTGAACTTAGAAGAAAGAAGAGATTCTTCATGTGTTTATACAGACAATTAGACATGTGGTTGCGTATGACTTAACACCACTTGCATATCGACAAGACTTGTTGTATATGATTTTTCGTTGCGCATCCTGTTTTCCTTTCTCTCCTGGTTTCTGGTAAAGTCTACGTAGTGGTACCGACTGCTTCTCTAGATGATGGAATCTAGAGCTGAAAAAGATGGATGATCTCATGCTGTTTGGGAAGATGATGTACAAGAAGGCCACCTTAAGCCTTTGATGTTCCGCCTTGCTGAGGACGGATGCTGCATCTTCTTATTCTCCTGGTCAAGGGGGGGAGATTTGTAACGTTAACTTACAGTTAGTTACAATTGGATCCATCCCGTTATAATGTTGATACGTAACTATCAAGAATTCATACCACCCGCTCTATAATTCCGACCTAAATAGAATCCCTACAATGGTACATTTCTCTGTTGTAGTCCCTGTAGGCTAATACGGAAAGATAATACGACACAGTATATTTCATGCTGTACAATCTTCTGTAATATTACTCATATTTGTTCAGGAACTTACCTTTGAAATCTTCTATCACTAGCCGCCACCAAAGCTGAACTACACCGTGCAGCCATATGAAGAATGGGGCCGAGCTAACGAAAGTCTACAATCAACGCGTGGTCATTCTCCGTCTAGTCAGATTGATTCTGAAGAATGACAACATGGAGAACGCTAGAAGACAACAATCCACCCGCCCTCTGACGGATGTCAGATGAACTTCCCCAAACAACACAAACATCCAATGATCGCCGACTTGTTCTAATTTTCCGATGGAACAACCCTACAAAGTGACTACGTGACCGATGACAGCTAGCAGCTGCGTGCTAGAAATTCCCTCCCCTCTTTCCGTGCAACGAAAATCACTATAAAACAGGCTGACATTGTCTAAAAACTTTGACTATCTAAAATCTACGAACGAGGACGGATCATTGTCGTCTACCTGGACAATGATCGGATAAACATTCATACATCATAAATTGGAACGTAACTATGGCAGTTATTTATAAAGAACTTTATTCATTTTCAACTTATAATATTTTCGTGTTAAAATCTTTATTTTGTGTTTTGCTTAATATTTAACTTTTTGCTTTATTATCTCAGTCGCATAAATGTAACTTGTATGCCGCCACTTAGGCGCGGTTGGTTAGTTGGTTAGTTTATTAGTTTAGTTTGAAATCCACCATTGGTAATTTTGTATTGAGTCAATTTAAATGTAAATTGTTAAAATGTGTGGACTTTTGTATTTTGCTATTTCACGCGACTGTAGATATAAAATCATTCTTGTTATTTTTTTTTATATAATTTAAATTTTGTGCTAAATTTCATTCTTTAGTTTTTCTAAGATATAGTTAGTCCCGGGAGATTTTGACTAGCGTCTGGAAGTCAAACTCTCGCGTTATGTTTTATGTAATTGTAAATTTTCGTATTGTAACTTGTAATTGTTTGAGGAGCCCATCAGGCAAGAATATTTAATGTATGTTTCATTTTGTGGATATCTTACTTCACTTCACTTTTTGGTAGTTTAACTTCGCTTTTGATGTTATAATCTACGTAATTTTGTGTCTCTTAAAGACGACCTGTAATAAATGTAAACATGGTAGGTTTACATTCTGCGCTTCACGTTATTATTTTCAGCATTATTCAGAATGATATAATGAGACCACTGTACTTTGCTTTATCTACGTTTATACTGAATAAACCATATTATTGTTATATTTTTAATTATGCTTATATTTTCCTTTATGTAGATTATACCTTCTCCCTTTTATTTAATTGTGGTCGTTAAGTAGAAGGCACGGAGACGGTGTAACAGTTGGTAAGATACTCTAATTCAGTCTTGCCAAATTGGCACTTAGTTAGGTTTCAGGCAATTTTTTTTATTTAAAACCTTTCTAAGGCTTTGCTCAAATGTGTAAGGTGTTCCTCCCATGTCTTCGATTATATTATCACGTCATCCAGATAGGCGAAACAGAACTGACCAATGTACCTAGCTAAACAGTTTGGCTTATAAGGTACAGGAAGGTACTTGGAGCACCCTTGAGCTGGTCTCATATTATGGCAAATTTTGGTGGAGGAGTGGCGGTAAGGGTGGACAGTAATTATCCGTTGGTGGTCTTGAAGTCTTATTTAGATACATTTTCTGTGAGTTCTAAGACTTGGTCCTTGACTCACAAATAATATGTGGTACTAGTCTAGGAGTGTGATAATTTGTTCTTGATGTTCCGTTGGGAGTGGTGCTGGATTTAGTTTCCAGGAATTGGAGGAGGTCTTTTGATTACTTTTGGAATTCAGTAGAGAGTGTGGCGTTCTTGATTTCCAAAAAATTACTAGGCTATTTTCATAGTCTAGGGTAACACTTTGCTCAGTAAATCACAACTGTTCCAAAATGTACAGTTATCGAATCTTATCCAAGGCGAGGCAGACGACCAGGAGTATCAGAGGTTGCATTGGTATAGGTAAGGCTATCATACCACAAAGGGTTAGCCCACTCCCAATCTTGGCAAAGTTTATGGATGTGGGAAATTGGGTTAGACTACGAAGTTCAGCTGGGGTAAGGTGTTGTGAATTGATTAGATTTCGGTGGCTCCTGTATCATTTAAGGTAAGGATAGCACCATGGGAATTAGCATAGAGAGATCTAGGAAGTAAATTTTATGTCAAAGGATTGACACTGAAGATCACTTGCTACCGCCCTGGTCCTTCCATCCAAGAGGACGAGCCGTGTTTGCCACTGGTTTGGCGTTTCCTTAAGTTATTATATCGTGTCATCGTTGGCTCAATACTTGGCAGTCACGTTGGAAATGATACACTGGACAGTGGTAACATCTAGGATGTAGTTGTTCAGATGGTGTCACAATCACTGCGGTCTTTATGGTTCGGAGATTGATGGGTGTCTTATTCATATCTCATTCCAAGGCGATGGCTCAAGTGACCACTTCTTCCAAATCTTGGGGGTGCAATCCTAGCTAAAAAGCTCATAGTATTTTTTGAACAAGTTTGATGAGGAAGGGGATTAATTTAAGCAATGGTGCTGTGGGTACCCAAAGTTGGTACAATCGAACGTTGTGTCATAGTAATGTATCTACTGGTTCCATTAGTACTTGTTCCTTGCTGTTGGGTTCTGCGTGGATGGCCTCTAGGATTCCGGGACTGGCAAAGTGGCTACGTCAGGTGCCGTTGAGTATCTTCCCAAGTTGTTATACATTCATCCAGTAGCTGTCACCACTCAAATGCAGCCTCTTTGAGTTGTAGCTGGATAGTTAGTAGCCACTTTATCGGGTCCAATTAATGGGCTATGAGCTGAAATTAGGATCGTTGGGTAAAAGCGGATGGATATTCATGTCCTCAGCCGTGGAATTATGGGAGATTGAATGAGAAGTAAGGGTTGGTACAATAACAATGATAACAGCTACAAAGGTGGCCGATATGGAGGGGTGGTGGAGGTAGAACGTTGACAAGACGGAAATCGAAAAAAACAACGGACACTTAGGTTTTTGGGATTGTCCTTTCCGTTCACACATTGATAGTGGCATGTATGGTCACAGTCTTTGCAGGCTATCTCCAGGCCATCCTCTCCAGTGCAAGTTAGTCCTGGGCAATATTTTGGTGGCCTTGTTATGTCTGTCCATGATGTGCAGTGTTTGGCTGGTCCATTGGGGTCCAAAAGCTCATCTTCCCATCTAATACACGGGTGATCATACGGCTTTTGACATCTTGTGCAGACTGTATAGTGTTGATCCTCCCCTGGGGTACACGAAAGATTGGTGCACTTCTGACTTCTTGTTTTTAACCATCTTATATTCCTTAATGATTATTTTGTGTGCCATTGGGTTTTGTCTTCACACCCAAAATCGTTTCTTGAGGTTGAGGGGTTTTGCTGTAAGTTTGGAGGTCATTAGTCTTTCCTCTTAATTATTTGTCAAGCCCCCACGTTGGGCCACCAAAAATGGTCCTGATCGTTTCTACTGTCTTCGCTTGTCGTTTATCTCATGACGAAGTCAAAGGTTGGGATATTTTATGACAATCTAGTTTGGGGAGATGATATTGCAGGCGTCGAAAATGATTGATTACTGGCGCTTATCGTTGGCAGGTTCGCTCCTGAAGTAGTTCTCAAGCCTCCGTATGACCTTTGGTAGTCGGATGTGTAGGAATAAATTGGTAGTTTGGAGTTGGCCGACTCGTCGGTCCTTCTGGCTGGTGAAGGCTAGGGAGGTCATAAAGAAGTTGTAAGAGTTTAAGTAGAGGGCTAGTGATCACAAGTGGTAGCTAACAGTGATCATGGGAAAAATTGATGTGGGATAGGCTCGGGTGGTCGGGGAGTTTTGGGAGTAGATCCTGTGGGGGAAGTAGAGGGGCAGGGAGGATAGAACGTTGGGGTGCAGGCCCACGAGTCCGGTGAAGTAAGTCCCCAAGGGTGGTCTGGCGTCTGATGGTGAGAGCTGCTGTTGTAATTGTTGTGCTCTTGAGTGGAGAGTCCCGGGTTCGCAACACAAGTCAGCTTTGGTTTCGACTGCTTCTTCCACTCAATCTGTCCCGATCGTTTTGTGTATCCCATGACTCACACAATGTTCGATTGTTAATGGATTGCTCAGAGGAAAGGAGATAGATATTATCTAGGATAAGGAGGAGAGGTGTGGCTGGCTGGTTCAGGGGGAAGGTAGTGGTGACAAAGGGGAGAGGGTGTTGAGAGGTTGAGGGGGTTGATGTCTTCAGATAGTCATTGTGAGGTGGATAGGGGAGGGTACCTGGCAAGCATTTTGAAGTGAGATGTATAGGTGGAGGGAGATCTCACCAAACACGTAACGGCGAGGTGGATGGGTGGAAGAACCTCGGCAAATAAGTATGGAGAGAGACCTCGGCAAACAATTTGCTGTGTGGTATAGATGGAAGGAGATCTTGGTAAACATGTCATAGTGAGGTGTAAAGTTGGAGGAAACTCGTCAAGCAAGTCGTGGTAGGGTGGATATGTGGAGGTAGATCAAGGCAAGCAAGTCAGGTGGAAGGTGATATGTGGAGGTGTAGCTGAAACTGCTACAGTAAGGCCCCCAATGACCTAATTGTGTCGAAAAGCCTATAAAACCTAACCTGCTACAGGAGATCTAATGAGCTGTAATTCAAGGACTTTTTAATACGGGGTGTATCAAATTTTAAGACCGAGCATAAACCATAGTTGTGAGCCTGTGGTAAGATGCGAAACTAAAAGGGGGGTGAAGGGGGATGAGCTACCACAGAAGATCATTCAAGTCAGTTGTCCCGGGATTTACTGTGGATGCACACGTTTGCCAAAAACAAGATTAGGACGGAAATGTGATCATATAACGAGCTATGAAGTAATCACAATATGTCAGACCTATCAACGTGAGCCATTATTCTTTGGTTCAACTGATTTAAGCTTGGCCCACCCTGGTCGCGAGATTCTTCTTGAAGACCCAAACAAATCTCAAAACTAACATGAGCCAAATAATTACGAATGCATTGCAGAACTAGAGACAAAAAAGAGAGTAGTTGACTGTTGCGAGGAAATAAAATTTAAGCAGTTAGTTATGAAACCTGTGTATGTATCGAAGCATTAAGTTAAGTTGTTTTGAGGTCTATATTTTTAAAACATCAATCGTAACAATAATTTGGATTGTACTTTACCTGCTCTGGAATAAAATGTTTATATGTGCGTTGCAAAGCATCATTGGTTGACAAATATTTTTGTTAGTGTGTGAAATGCTGCGCTACTCGAGCAGATTTTGTTTTCAATTTTTTTTATCTTAAGTTAAGCTGTGACTTTAACCTGTGTCGACGTTCTAGTGGCACTCGTCTGAAGTCTTGTACAAAAACTAATCTTTTCATCGTGTTTGGTGTTCACAGGGAGACAGCGGTGGTCCTCTGGTAGCCAATGGCGCCCTCGTTGGCATCGTTTCTTGGGGCCAGCCCTGCGCCCTCGGGGTCCCCGATGTCTACGTTCGTGTATCTGATTATATTGACTGGATCTACAACAACATCGTCAGCTAGACAACAACAAACATTTGATATCTGATAGTTTTATTCTTCATAAATTGTATTTATAACCATTAATTTACTAAGAATAAAATTTAAGACGTAGAAACCTTTGTTTGTGTTCTATGACTTATCCCTCAGTCCTATACCTGAGAGTTTATGATCATCCGGGATATTCGGATACAAGAATGGACTGTATGTTTAATGCCTGATTAATTGTATAGTGACATATACTATTGCTGGCCCATTTTTTACCAATAGTTAAAATACCTACTAATCTAATTCTTTTAAATAAAACGTCAATTTCATCAAATAAAAAAATATTAAAAATTATATATATTTTTGAAATTATAACACAGCTAGAATCTGTTATTTGGAGCCAACAGTTCAATCTCTGTAAAAAGTTCTGAGACTTCAACACCCTTAAGTAAATGATACAGTAGAACTCCAATTATCCAGATTAATGAGTGCCGGACGTGATCTGGATAAGCAGATATCTGGATGATTGTATTAATCATTTAGCTAAGGCAATGTTTCGAAATAAAACGCAAAATTTACTCTAAATTAACTTTTTTACTGTTTTTACAATAATACAGCAAAGTGAAATCACATTATAGTACTGTAGTAAAAAAAATACAGTACGTTTAAACTTATTGCTACTGTAAATAAGAATACAATGAATTTAAATCGGGGGTGGGAATGGCATTTGGCTTTGGAATGGCAGAGCAGCCAGCCGGCGAATACCATCGACATTCGCAGCGACGCAGTGTGACAAATTTCAGTACTCTACAGTACAGTATTTTCCTATTTTTTTCCCTGATAACGATCCGGATATTTGGCTATCTGGATGACTGGAGTTCGGATAAGTGGAGTTCTACTGTATATACGCCACATATTTATCTCCTACGTTTGTTATGAGTTTATTACCTACCTAGAAACATCATAGATCAAATCTTTCATTGTTTTAAGTTTATTTCAGTTCCTGTTCGATTTCGCCTTTTTGTTTCGTTTTCTTGATCTTGATGCATGTTGCTTTTTCGGGTTGAACTTAGCCATGTTCAATAACACCCTAAATTAAGATTTTTTTTAGAAAATACCTAAAGAAATGCAGTACTCATGTGACATTAGATATATTTTCAATACCAATAAGTTTTTTAGAAAACTTTTTATTTTGTTCAATTTACAACCAGTAATAAAAGCGAAACTCATGTATTTTTGATACATTCATGAAGTTAATTGTAATATTCAGATAAACAATAGGTTTAAAATCAGGACGCGTTTTGATGTACCAAGAGATGAGTTCCTTTGACACTTTGAGTTGAATAACAAAACTAACACAGTAAAATATTATCCAAGTGCCAAACTACTAGAAAAAGGGAAAACAGACAAAATAAATGTCACAACTCAGCACTCAGGTAATAAGACGTAGTGCTAAAAAAAACACTTAAAGGTGAGTCATTAGTCGGGTTAGCCTGATCCTTCCTTGGTTGGCCTGTCTGAGTTATTGGTAGATACAGCCAAAGCAAGAAGTTTCAGGAAATAGACATAGCAAATTTACATTTGCATTGATCAATTCGGTGTCCATAATAAATAAAAGAGAAGAGTTAGGCTAATAAATTAAACAAATTTGAAATAACGACATTATATACTACAAAATGATATAAAATCAAAGTATCGGATTATAAAGTGAAAAGTACTTGTATAAGATCAAAAAATGATGTAATTTTACAACTATTAAATAGCTTATAAATTAAAAACTAGTTTTATTTAAAATACCATAAATACTTCATTGCGTAAATTTTATATGCATGTCTAGCTAGAATAAATTTAATCGCCGTGCATTAACTACTTTACTTTAAAATGATTACGTAAAATGTATAAAATAGTAAGTTTTACTACTGCTACCTCCCCTTCTATATCTATCAATATCTATAGGGTGAGGAAGGCTAATATCAGGTAAAAGAATCACCTGATTGTACAAAATAAATTTTATTATTGAAATAACAACTTTACAATACTTGAGAAAACAAACATCGTGCGTGAAGCGCACCTCCATTAGTCATCAAGACCATTAAGTACAAATACAATCAATCTCAAATTCTCCTAAGTATGATTATATAAACAACACTAAGCGTGTAGAACACAACATAATACGAGGTCTGGGATCTATGATGCCAAACTTGTCTTATGGGCTTTAGCTCCTTGATACATTTACTTAGTATTTATAATAATGATTTTAATATAAGGCATAAGCCACAACTGCTTTATCTTACGTGACGTCACTCAGCAATGGAGTACAAAACAATAATTCCAAACGTTCATAAATAACTTGACGTCACGTATAAACATCATTTCCCTAATGCAAGAGCGAGCTAAGTCTCGCTTTACTATCCTGTTTTAAACAATAAATTTGATTATAACATCTGCCATCGTAAAGTACAAAAGGAAGTTTACTAAGCGGGTCTTGAACCCGGAGCGCGCTGACACTCAGTGCGCTTTAAATAATAAGCAAGTATATACAATTACGACAAATAATAAAGTCTGGGTTTGAATCCCAGCTAAAATGGATGACGAAGGGCGACATCTTTCTATATGCCGCGGGAAGCGCATGGCATAGCAATTCAAATAAATAATTAATTACAAAATTAAAGTCCAGACGGTAATTTAGAATACAGATTCCCCCCATGACGCCGAAACAGAATTTATAATTTTGAATATTTAATAATCCCCGAGACCTAGTCGCCGTTCTCACCTCTTATTCATGAGGTCGTAGTGTAGTAAGTGATTTTACTTTATTGGCGTAGCTGTATATATACAAATGAAAATTCTCAGAGGGGGGGAAGGACCGAAGGAGAAGGAGGGTCGGAAAACAAAACAAACTAAGGAACTGGATGTTCGAGAACGTTGCCGAAGCGCCCAGGGCTATGCGTGGCCGGAAACGGAACTCTTCTTTCTGGCTGGCTGGACACGTGTTCGACTCTCGCAGTCTGTTGTCTGGGAACTCGTGGCTCAGTTGGACGGGCATTATTCTCGAGAGTGGAGGCCGGGTTTAGTGGTGTAGGTCGTGCGTAGGTCTTCCGAGAGCGGGCCGCTTGGTTGGTGAGTGTTTGTCCCATTCGATATTATTTGGTATTATTGACATTACATGTAAGTCGTTACATCCTCCCCCCCTGACGGGAGGTCAGAAGGCGTCCTCAGCAGTGGGTGTAACGGCAGGGCGGTACCTTCCCTGTCGTCAGTAGCTGGTATGTAGGGGACGGTTCTCCCGGACCCCAGCAAGTGGCCCATGGAAAGCTGCCCTCATATTCGGGTAGCAGGTCTTCTTGGCAGTCGCGTTCTGATATCCCCCAGAACTCCAACACCTTACGCACAACACCGACACTCCAACTCTCTCCAACATCAAAACCCTATGACGTTGAGGCCCGATCCACGTTACTGTTGGTCCAGCCAGCATCCATCTTCAGTAGCCGGACTACTCCAACATCCGTAACTCGAACCAGAAGGAGAGGGGTAGGGGAAGGGCAGAACCTCTCTGAGAACAAAATAAATCCACAATTACAGCAACAACACAAGTCCAACGTTCACAAGGTGCTGACACGGCCGCTGCTAAGTGCAGTCCATCGTGGCCAGTCTGTTTAGAGCACATTCACACGAGATCATGTCTCCCAATAGACACGGAAAATTTGAGAGTGTTCTCTGAGGAGATGTACTGCATACAGTTCTCTCTTCTTTGAGTAGGCGTGCACACGCGCAATAGTTTGCTTATTATAAGTCTCCATCATCGCACATTCAGACACAAGTCATCGATAATCAAAGTTCTAATACATTTAAGAAATCTGGGTAGGCCTACTCTTCTATCAATTAAATTAATATTTACTATAATAAAGATGCACAATAAATCCCAAAAAAAAATTTACACTATATACATACTTGACCCTTAACAGGTAACATTACACGCCCCTCTTATAGGGCGCGGACTTACTACACCACCACCTTAAGGTGGCTAACGTGGGCACGACGGGTTACTGACGGGTCAGCAACATCCATAAGACGCACTGAGACGGGCGTTAAGAACTTGTCGATGCGCCATGGCCCGCTCCACTTGTACAGCAGCTTAGCCGTCGTTATGTCCACCGCCGAGCTCAGGGGGAAGGACTTACAAACTACTTTACCTTCAAAAGCACTAAGAAGCTGGTTACTAACAAAGGAGTGGCTGGCTCCAGTATCAAATAACCCTAAGCATCCCAAAGGACCAATAGAAACAGTAATCATGGGATTAAGAACCCGCGGTTTAAAACTTCCAGACGCGGCCGCCCCACGGTCGCGGGCGCGCCTCAATAGTTTACCTGCCTGCACTCCCTCTGAACATGTCCCAGCCTATTACAGCGAAAACATCTAATACTAGACGTGCCACGAGGTGCGCGACCCCCACGGCTAGCACCCACAGGGTTACTATCCCTAACGTAGTTAGAACGGCTATCGAGTGGAGGAGCGCCGATAGGCGGCGCAGAAATAATTGCTCCGGGACTCGAACCCGTTCGCGCGCGGCTGACAGCCACGGGCGCTTGCGCGATAAGGTATTCGTCTTCAGAGAGAAGAGTTTCCTCTACGTGCGAAGCCAGGGCATAGAGATCAAGTATAGTTGAAGGCTTACTCGAGAAAACAAAATGGCGCCTGGTAAGGGGAGACACGTTTTCCAAAATAATGTTTACCAGTTCGGGCTCCTTAAGGTCGGTATTAAGCACGCGGGCCGCCTCCGTGATAGAAAGGACAAAGTTCCTAAATGACTCGTGTGGGGCCTGGAACCTGTGCACAACCTCTCTACATAACTTATGCCTAACTCTACTAGGCAAAAGCGTATTTAAAATCTGATCAGTCACTGCCTTAACAGATAAATCCGCCTGTATGCCCCTGGAAAACAACTCGGTCAAGAACCCGGACGTCTTGGATAAACACAAAGTCAGAAACTCGGGCTCGCTAACGAGCTCGAGGCGGGAGGCCCGGTTAATTTCTACTAAAAAGTTAAACAATTCCGTGTAGTTCTGGCCACTGCACACCGGAACCCGGCCTAATATCTCCAATATGACTTTACTTTGACTCTTAGAATATCCCCCTGGCGCATGGGGAACGGGAGAACGGGAGGGCATCGTGGGTTGTTCACCACTCGCATCCGTGTCCATACCTAAATCTGCCTGAGACGCCCCGACATCACTCACAAGTTCACATAAAAGAGACCTCAACTCACCCACCGTAGCGTTGGGTGGAACAGGGGTGGACCAAACCTGGAGCTCGGCGAGGAGTTGTTCGCGGCTAAGTCGGTACACATCGGATCTCGTCATCCTGGACGACGCCTTGTCTGGTTTCAGTGGAGGAGCCATGGCCAATGACAGTATGAAACAAGATAACGACAGGAATTAGTACAGTGTATAAAACATAGAATATAACCTTCCGAAAATTATATATATATATTTTGTTTTCTCAACATCTCTCCAGGCGTGTACCAAGGACCTAAGACCTAAGGGCAAAACCACGCTCTGCTACCATTTGCTACCTCCCCTTCTATATCTATCAATATCTATAGGGTGAGGAAGGCTAATATCAGGTAAAAGAATCACCTGATTGTACAAAATAAATTTTATTATTGAAATAACAACTTTACAATACTTGAGAAAACAAACATCGTGCGTGAAGCGCACCTCCATTAGTCATCAAGACCATTAAGTACAAATACAATCAATCTCAAATTCTCCTAAGTATGATTATATAAACAACACTAAGCGTGTAGAACACAACATAATACGAGGTCTGGGATCTCTGATGCCAAACTTGTCTTATGGGCTTTAGCTCCTTGATACATTTACTTAGTATTTATAATAATGATTTTAATATAAGGCATAAGCCACAACTGCTTTATCTTACGTGACGTCACTCAGCAATGGAGTACAAAACAATAATTCCAAACGTTCATAAATAACTTGACGTCACGTATAAACATCATTTCCCTAATGCAAGAGCGAGCTAAGTCTCGCTTTACTATCCTGTTTTAAACAATAAATTTGATTATAACATCTGCCATCGTAAAGTACAAAAGGAAGTTTACTAAGCGGGTCTTGAACCCGGAGCGCGCTGACACTCAGTGCGCTTTAAATAATAAGCAAGTATATACAATTACGACAAATAATAAAGTCTGGGTTTGAATCCCAGCTAAAATGGATGACGAAGGGCGACATCTTTCTATATGCCGCGGGAAGCGCATGGCATAGCAATTCAAATAAATAATTAATTACAAAATTAAAGTCCAGACGGTAATTTAGAATACAGATTCCCCCCATGACGCCGAAACAGAATTTATAATTTTGAATATTTAATAATCCCCGAGACCTAGTCGCCGTTCTCACCTCTTATTCATGAGGTCGTAGTGTAGTAAGTGATTTTACTTTATTGGCGTAGCTGTATATATACAAATGAAAATTCTCAGAGGGGGGGAAGGACCGAAGGAGAAGGAGGGTCGGAAAACAAAACAAACTAAGGAACTGGATGTTCGAGAACGTTGCCGAAGCGCCCAGGGCTATGCGTGGCCGGAAACGGAACTCTTCTTTCTGGCTGGCTGGACACGTGTTCGACTCTCGCAGTCTGTTGTCTGGGAACTCGTGGCTCAGTTGGACGGGCATTATTCTCGAGAGTGGAGGCCGGGTTTAGTGGTGTAGGTCGTGCGTAGGTCTTCCGAGAGCGGGCCGCTTGGTTGGTGAGTGTTTGTCCCATTCGATATTATTTGGTATTATTGACATTACATGTAAGTCGTTACACTACCTATAACTTGAGAACTGAAATAATTTGAAATCATTGAATCAATATTTATAGATTATATTTATACACTTATTAAAATAGTGCAATAAAATTTTGGTGGTCGAATGACCTTAAGAACACACCAACAAATTCAAACATGGTATGGAGTGTGAAAAACTCAAAGCACGGCTTACTTCCTGTAACCACCACCAACGATCCAGCTTCACAAGCACTCCTTAAAACCATGTCTTGTAAATGTATTAAAGGATGCAGAGCAGCTTGCAGTTGTCGTAAAGTTGGTCTCCAATGCTTCATTATTTGTTTTCATTGCCAGGAACAATCATGCACAAATATCGCACATGAAGAGGACATGGTAAATCACGATGAAGAAATTGATTTACAATTCGATCACTTGATTTCTGAATAAAGTGATGAAACTGAGGAGGTGGATAATGAAGACATTCATCATCTCCCAACATCCAAGAGAATACAATTGAATTAAAAGCATTGTAATGGATTGGGCCTACAGGGGAAACCACATGAAAAAATCGAGCCCTATATTATACCGCATGGTGGTGTGGAAACGAGTATGACTACATGAATATGTTAAATATATGTCTTGCGAGTATAAAAACATGAATATGTTTTAATACATTCACTGGTTATTTCCCTCCTATTCCCAATAGTGAATTATGAGCGGAATAAGGAAAACAATAAAATAACTCTATGACCGTAAATGTTTTAACTTACGCTGTAAAAATAAATAAGAGTATTAATAAAATTTTGTAGTAAATATTATTTCTTTATAGTTATAAAACTTAAATATTTTGTAACAAATGCACTGGATACATTTAAGTGGCTAAAATAACGGATAATTTAAAGTGCAAAAAAAATAGATTGGGAACCCCTTTATTGCGTGCAGTTGAGTGAAAATCGTAGACGGCTATACCTAGAAAATACTCAATTTAAGAAAAATGTGTTCAAGAACTTTTTATAGATAATTTTATCCTGAACTATTTTACGGTAAAATTAACGTTTGACGAGATAATCAATAAAAACCTCATTTCACCGCCATCTTTCTAAGATGGCGCTGAACGCAGACCTCGTAGGAAGGGGAAAACTTGGTATGTTATTGAGAGTTCTTTAATAAGGTGAATAAGACAACTTGCAGATTTACGCAGATTTTTTCCTAATTCAAAACAGAAAGCAGAAGTACTGATACTGAATGTAAAATAAAATGTATTTAATTATTACTATAAGCATATAGAATTTTATTCTCAACATAACCTACTTGGTATTGGTAATGTTTCTATTTATGGCTATTCAATCCATTAAAACAAATAATTAATTACTTTTTTGCTCACTTTTTAATTAATAAAAATGTAAAATAATTGCCTTGTAATAATTAGTTGTACATCTGAATATATTAATAGAATGTTTAACCTAGGCCATCTATAGAAATATAGTGCTTTGCCATAGAATTTAGATTTTCCTTTTATTAGCTTAAAACATTTATTGATAAATATTTACAAAGGATTAAATACATTTAATTTTTTTTTAAAGCTGATAAAATAGTTTAGATAAGATTTTTTAAATGTTTGTTTTTATTTGCAGATCCAGCAGATGACACCGATCAGTACAGAGATTTTCAGCCAAATAATGAATCTGTTTCATCAGAAGACGGTGAAGAGTACAGGGAAAAGAACAAGGAAAAGGGTAAGGCGAGAGTTGACTTGGAAGAAAAAGAGGTCAAAGATATTACGAGATACAGGAAAAGAGTATGTAGGAAAAAACCGCGTGCAGAAAAAAGAAAAATCTGTCCAACCATATAATAATGATCGTAGATATGACTATAAAAAAATTCTAAATAAGAGAGGAAAAGAATCTTCAAGGACTTTTGGCTACTAGGGTCATGGAATCTCCAAACGTCATTCATTAGTGCATGCATGGAAGTTGGTCAGCCTAAAAGAGTGTCAAACAAGGCACTTTCCATAAAGAGGTAGGTGTTGTTATAAGTTAATAGGTAAAAGAGTATGCAAATTGCTTTTACTTAAAAGTTTAGACATAAGCCAAAAGAGATATGACAATGTACTGAAATCTACAAGTGTTCCTCTAACAGACAGGAGAGGAAAGCACACACCTCTAATAAGATCTCTGAACGTCACATTAAAATGGTGAATCAATCTTTTCCCAAGTACACAAGTCATTACTCTAGAAAAAAAATCCACAGACAAAATATATTTCTGGAAATATCAATATTCGTAAGATGTATGAACTTTACTTAGAGTTTTGTAAAGAAAATTAACAAAGTCTGTTAAAGAGAGTTTTCTGAAAATTGAAAAATGACACCTGGACACGGGAATCGAACCCTGGACCTTTGACTTAGTTCGCCAATGTTCTAACCACTGAGCTATCCAGGGCTCATCCCATGCTTACGGTCATTCTTCACTCATATTTTAAGGCAGAGTCTATGATGGACTTATCGGAAATCGTCGGCTACAAGGAAGTATGTGATTATATTGACATCACGAGCTACCAGATAACGCAGCCATCTTCGACTCGGTAGTTGGCTTATGGCTGCGTTATCTGATAGATAAACATCGTTTCTTTACCTTTCGCTCCATAATAATAATTACATGTACTAATTGAATGATTAAATTTGAAAAGAATATTTCCAAGGGCCTCAAAGAACTGCCTTTTAAAAATGACACCGTTTTAAATGCTATCACAAGTGGCTTCAGCACTTATAAATATAGAGGTGTTAGCAGTTAGCTGTATCAGTCACTAAGATGATTGGAATGAATGTTTTGGTGCTATATGGCAGTAGTCTGCGCAATGGGTGAGAATTAATAAGTGTAATTTATTAAATATCATAAAAAAAATTATTAATTGAGGAATGAGTGGCTGCTATAGACCCTGAATTGTTCCAGTGTACTATAGATTACAGTTTTCCAATATTTATACATTTTAATATTTTCTATTGAAATAAAATTATATTTTTTGGTAGGAGACCAGTGAGAGAGTACAAACTTGAGAAAAATAAATCTATATTTTACAACACATACAAATAAGAGTCGTTGTGTAATATTATATAGCTATTGCAGCAACTTTACTTTCTCTCTACCCCTCGGAGAGAGAAGTTGGGCCAAATGTGATCGTTAAATACTCGAACTTGATGTTTTGATAAATGTTAACGTTTCATGATACTGTGAAACAGAAAAAGTTGTTTTCATGATGTCTCTCTGTTTGTCTGTCCGTCTGTCCATCTGTATCTGGACTAGAGCCGAAATCATTTTAACGACTGGGCTAAAACTTGGTATCTAAGATTTTCATAAGGTTACCCCGAGGAGTTTTTGGAATTATATATCTAACCCTAAAATTAGGAGTAGTTTACTGATGGGTAAAAAGAGATAAAATCGATTTTCCCAAAATCCGTTTTGACGATTTTGATTAAATTTTGTATCTAGACATTGTTTAACATTACAAAATATATAATGAGAATTTTTATTTTCCTATGATAATGACTTGAAGGTACTTCACATAAGTAGAATTTTTTTTATTTTGATATCTCCGTAACTATTTAAGATATGAAATCACTTATCATTGTAAAGATGAACTGTGAGATACCTTTTTAGCAGGTGATATAGAATCGTCTGCTAAATTCATGGAATTAAAATTAGGACGTAGGCTATTAAGTTTACCTTGTTATTCACTCAGTCGTAGAGACGTTCTTCAATCTAGGGACCCCCAGGTGTAGCTTTACAAAATACTTTGAAAACAAAAATAAGCAAAGGGAACCCAAAGGACAAAAAAAAAAACATTACGGTAAAATTAAATTTATTAAAAAAACGTACAGAAGATTTAATTATTTAGAAAAGGTTATTAACTTTAGTTCCATTAATTTCCGCCCAGATCGCCACGTAATGCGAAAGCAATATAGAACTGCTCTTTAATTTAAACTTTGCCAGACAGACTTCACTACTAGAATCTTCAAGGTCGATTGAAACTGGGTCAGTTTATAAAAAACAGTAGAAACAAATTGTTTTAAGCTATAAAAAAATTCTTAAATTACATTTACAACTTCTTTTAAAACATAGGGAACGAAAAACATCGGTACTGACCTAAATTAATATTTCACTTCTTGTACAAAGAGATTATTTATCTTACATAGTTTTAATAACATAAAATAAACTATGGAAGTGATCGGGACCTAACTTTCATACCAGCTATTTTATATTAATCCAAACAAATAAAAACATTTAAACCCTTAGTCATTATATTAATAATCATATTCACGAAAACAGAACAAACCCACTTTAAAGAGTAAATAATATTAAATAGATCCCCATCTGCCAGCTAGATTAGAATGCCGTTTAACTGCTGGAATATTCCATCAAATACTGATAAAAAGGTTCCAACCCTCAGGGTTTGTTATAGTAGTACTATTAAATATAAAACTGCTTTACTCTAAATATATATTTTTTTTAAGTTTCTGAGCTATAACCAAATATACACATTTTGAATTCAATCTTTGAAAATAATTAAATTGATTGTTACGCTCTTTGGTTGACGGAGATGTTCCTCTTTTCTTAATATTCCAATAATAGTGTGTACTTTTTGATTTGTGCTCTTTTGTGGAATGTGACCCCTCAGAGAGAGAAATATTGTGATTTTCAAAAAAATCCAACTCAAGATTTTGATAAATTTTGACATTTAATGCATGATCCCTGAAACCGTAAAATGTAATCGCAATGCCACCTGTATGTCTATTTGTCTGTCTGTATCTCAGCCTAGAGCCGAAACCATTATACCGATCAGGTTTAAGCTGGGTGTCTAGGGTTTTAATAGGTTTTTCCGGAGTTGTTTTTGTAACTATATATCCAACCCTAAAATAAAAGGTAGTTCACCGAAGAAAAAAAAATAGATAAAATCAATTTTCTCAACATCCGCTCTAACGATTTTGATTAAATTTTTATACAGACATTGTTTAACATTTCAAACAAAATGGCAATTGTCGTTTTCCCATGAAATAATAATTACACATTTTAACAATACATTAAGCCCAACCTCTTTCTACTTTACTCAATCTTACTGTGTATTCACACGCTCGCCAAAAAACTAGCGCAGAGCAGAAACGTGGTCACGTGACGTGCTCTAAGCCAATCACAAGAGTTCCGCTTAATCGGCGCGAGCTGTTCTGCTGAAGTTAAACTATTCTCTACTTTGTCCGCTCTGCTCAAGATGTTAGGCACAGGAGAACCAATAAGATCTTAGAACCAAACATCTCAAATTAGAGCGCATGCGCATTTGTCAACGCATGCGCTTCACAGCCAGACGCTAGCAGACAGCTTCGTTGGCCTTTGTGAGGAGATTTGAAATAACTCGTTAATGTAAAGCTTGTTTATTGATGTATTGGATTGTGCCACGACACAGCATTATAATTAGTAAACAACCATCGGGACAATGATCTAAAATATATGTTTATCCATTAGAAAGTAAAATATGTTGATAATCAGCTGTTTTAAAGCGTTGCAATGCATCATGGGTCAACTTAAAGAGTGTGAATTACTGCGCAGATTCTGCTTTCTATTTTTCAGCGAGCGTTTGAAATAAGCTTTAATCTAGAAAGTGTCACAAAAGTTGCAGCGTTGTTGAATATATTCAAAGTAGGAATTTGGGAGGGTCAATAATTACAGAGGGGGGTTTGGGGGTAGTCCTCCAAGGGGGACCTGGGGGGTGTAAACCCACCATAAAAAAATTGTTGGTTTTGAAATGCTTAAATTTAAGTGTTCTAATCCCTTGTGTTTTCAACATTTTTTTCACATTTTATTAAAAAATTGTATAATAAAACTTATGTCACTTATTTTTATATCTGTACAATGTACCAACAATTGCACTGACGTTGGATTTTAATTTTAATTAAAGGCTAGTTTTTTAGACTAAGCTACTTAAAGAGGGGGGAAACTAGCCCTGGCAGAGAAAACATTGCTGTCATGAGCTAGGAAAACAATTATACGAACACAGTATCATTTCTTCTAAATAGTAGGGTTTTTTTTTAAATTAAATGTTTACTACTTAATAGTGTGAATAATAAACTGAGACAAGAAATAAAAAACACACAAGATAAACAGAAAATATTTGTAATTGATATTGCAATAAATAAATTAAGAAAACAAGCAGTAATTTTTAAAATCTTCATTATTTGCTTTACTTACTATGCAGTTCTCGTAGTCGTAGTCTTGTGTTGGACTAGACTAGAGTGCCATCTGGTCGGTATCCCATAGAAGATGCCATTTGCACAGGGGGCTACCACTGGTGGAGGTGGGTCTAAAAGCCCCACCGATAAAAAAAATTGTTGGGGATGATCGCCCCCATCGCACCCCTCCCCTGGATCCGCTCCTGTAATCCAAGAATTCCCCCACGGAACAAAAATGTTGCTTTTTAGTGAACAACAAATATCTCAGTTTTTATCCTTTTTCCAATAATTCTAAATGTTTCTTTCTCTGAGCTTCATTTAGCGGATTTTTTTCTCTTTCCCTCCCCACCCAACCAACAGGCGGCCTTAAAGGATAGGATGGGTAAGAAATATTTTGACCACCTTCCACTCTATATCTCACCATCGCATTAGTGACTTCTGAAGATGTCAAACTAATTTATAAATTTCGATCAAGCTTATATACTTCTATCCATTTGCTAATGTGATCTTTAAGTTTATACAGTTAACTAACGCAGGTATAACTTAAGAGTCGTTCTTTCTACACGATGACTAAATCGATAGCTGTTTTGTTCCAGGGGCTTCCCCTACTGATGTAGTGTATATATATCCAGGGGATCCCCGTGTGGTTGACAATATTATCGCCCAGCCAGGAGAGATCCCGTACATTGTGAGTATACAAACGTTGAAGAATAAGAGACTGGATAGGAAATCTAACAAGAGGAGGCCACGACGTTCGGATCACGGATTATCGTCAAACTTTGTACACATTTATTAGTCCATTCGGACAACATAATGTGCAAGTAGTAAGCCGTACTACTTAGGCGTTTTCGAGAAAATCGCAAGAGAAGTTTTACGCGTCGAATATGTACCGAAGCGTTGCAACTATAAGCACGAGATGGCGGCGGTCGAGTGGTTAGCGTTCCAGCTCCGTAATCGCTGGATAGCTGGATCGAGTCCCACTCATCTTTTATTTTTTTCAAACTGGTCCATATTCTTTCATATATTATTACAATTCAAAGGTAATATAATAAAAAAATACGTGTATTTGTATGAACTTTTATTGAATTTCCAATGTTATTTGGATGTTTACTAATTTTTATTACTACAACAAATATTATATTTATAACTATCGACAAGTAAACGACCAAACGCTTAAAATTTTCCTGAAAATGAATACCTGTCGTGATTTGCGAAATCTCTTATACCTGCAATCGGGTAAGGTATCCGGAACTGTTGTGCACGCTTCTGACCTGCAGAGACACGCTTCGACCTGCAGACACAGGTTTGTATAAACAAGAAGAGGGCTAGGCTTGGACCTGGGTTCTATTATTAAACGGCCGATGCGATAGAACAGGCTCATTCGGCAGTTAACTTGCGTAGTGGTGAGACCTTTCTAATGTAGCAGGAACGAATAGTGTACGTGCGAATTTTTTGAAAATAACAAAATTTACATTTTTACTGAAAAAATGGAAGTGACTCCCGGTTCTTCGACTACTGCGAATATGAATGGCATGAAAATTCAATGCATAATGCAGTTGCAAAATGTCAGTTAAAAGATGCGTTCGTGTACTGTGATAGTCTTCTTCAAGAAGCGGACCTTATTGATACAGAATCATCAGCAACAATTTCTGTAGATGCAATGGTGATTGGAGAAGAACTGTATCAGTCTACCGTCGAAATGTTAGGAGAAAAGATATTTATTACTGACGAGGACCTAATTCATTTCGACGAAGTAGATGAAAGGTCTATTCCGTGAAGTTAAGGAGATTTTTCCGACGATGAGGATTATGAGCCAGCCGAAAAGAAGGCAAAAGCCGGATACGTTCCATTGGAGGCAAAAATAAAAATAGTGAGACTGGCAAAAAGAACACCCCACGTGGAATCTACAAATTCTCCAGATAAAAGGATCTCTAAGTTTAAAAAGAAAGGACGATTTGAAGAGATGGAAAGAAAACATAAAAATTGGAGGAACAACGATCGATAAATATTCAATAATTGATTCGTGGACCAATTATCGCTTCGTGGAGGTTCGCAAAAATTATCAGAACCGATATTTACGAAAATGTTGCGTTACGCATGGTTTGCATCCAAATTGTCGGAAGAAAGATAAATTTTTTAAATGTTAACGAGGTTTGTTTTTCCATAGAAACTTTAAAGATTCCTTGTGCATGCGGGAAAATTGCATTCATTCAATGTAGTAGATGTCATTTTAATTTATGTTCTCCGTGTCTGTATGAAAAATATCATCCTTCAACTTGTAATGTCGAAAACACATCCAGCGATTAATTGTACATTACCCTTATATTCTGACATATTGTAACTCATTGTATTATTGAATAATGTTATTCACACCTTTATTTATCGATGTTTGATTTGGGCTTTCCAAGCCTGGCCCTCCCCTTATCCTTTCAAACCTGTGTTTACAGGTCAAAGCGTCCAGGTGCAAAGCAGTTCCGGGTACCTTACCCGATTTCAGGTATGAGGGATTTCGCAAATCACGACAGGCATTCATTTTCAGGAAAACTTTATGCGTTTGGTCGTTTACTTGTCGATAGTTATAAATATAATATTTGTTGTAGTAATAAAAATTAGTAAACAACCAAATAACATTGGAAATTCAATAAAAGTTCATGCAAATACACGTATTTTTTCATTATATTACCTTTGAATTGTAATATATATGAAGAATGACATATGAAAAAAAAAAGACGAGCGAGACTCGATCCAGCGATCCAGCGATGCAGCGATTACGGAGCTGGAACGCTAACCATCGACCGCCACCATCTCATGCTTATGGTTGCAACGCACCGGTACATATTCGACGCGTAAAATTCATCTTGCGATTTTCTCGAAAACGCCTAAGTAGTACGCCTTACTACTAGCACATTATGTTGTCCTAATGGACTACTAAAAGTGTACAAAGCTTGAAGATAATTCGTGATCCGAACGTCGTGGCCTCCCCTTGTAATCTTAAATGTGAGGCAGGAGTGGGTAAAAATGGGTCAGAGGGAACGAGGTGTTTTATTTAGGGCATTTTTTATTAGAAACAAAAGTGTTTGTATAGTAACTCTTATTTTTATATGACATACCTTAAGGCATGGATATATCAATTTATAAATACGTAGATATGTATAGGCCTATCTATATCTTATATGTAATTTGATAAGCCAGTTTCCAGTAGTAGAAATTACGAGGAAATGACTGAACAGTTTTTGACAAAGGACCTCTCGTTTTAAAGTTTGGGTGTCCAAGATGTCGGCAAAACTAGTAGCTTCCAACGACAATCTGAATTTCCCAGAGAACTTTCAGGTTTTCATTTTTTGTTTACATCCGCATGGAAACCCTGAATTTCTGCGTGGTTCACTGCGAATAAAATATTTCTCTTTGTTTAAAAGTAATAGCTCATTCTGTAAATAAAATAATTATTTTGAATATTTACCTATTAATACAAAATTGCCGTTGTAATAGCTGGTCCTAGCACAACTTTTACCTACATTATTCAATTGAGGGAATTAATTTCCCTGACTGGGGAAACATTTATTGTTATGACATGTTTTTGTCGTTAATTCTAATTTTAATCAACAATAATTACTTATTTAACTACTCTATGGCATTGGAGAATTATTGCGTTAAAACTTAAGTAGTATATGCTTACAACTAAAGCTCACAAAATTGTATTAATATATTTGCTAATATCTCAGAAACTGTTGGTTTTATAAAAATATATTTAATAAAAAAGCTTTTTATTTTTAATAGTACTACAATTTTTCAATGATAGGTTATTTAGTATCTCAAATAGTTGCGGAGATACGGAAATTTCCGCTTCTGTGAAGTACCCTAAAATTCATTTTCATGAGAAAATGAAAATAGCCAGTTTATTTATAATCTTAATCAACGCCTAATACGAATTTTAATCAAAATCGTTATAGCCGATTTTGAGAAAATCTATTTTTTCTCTTTTCGCCCATTACTAAACTACTCTTAATTTTAAGTTTAAATAGACACACAGACAGGCGGCATTGCAAAGACCACTTTTTAGGGTTTGGGGGGTCATAAGACGTTGACATCCATCAACATTTCAGGTTAGTTTTTTTAAGGTCGCAATACAACTTTTCATGTTTGAAAAGTTAAAAAATATAGATATTTGCGTATAGCTTGAAAGTTATTGATTTTATAAAAATATACTTCGAATAAAATATTTGTATTATAAATAGATATACATATTTGTAATGTAAGTAATTTCATATCTCAAATAGTTTCAGAGATATGATAAGAAATGATAATTTACTCATCAGATCGGAGCCCTTAAAATCATTTTGCGGAAATATTGAGAGTAGCCATTTTGTTTAAAATATTTATAAATGGTTATAAATGAAATTTAATCAAAATCGTTAGAGCTATTGTAACTTATGTACTTTTTTATAATCTATTGTTGTTTAACTTTTCTTGTTACTTTATTGGAGTAGTTGGTTAACTTGATTCTAATTTCACTTTTAACTTGTAGCTTGTTGGTTTATTTCTTTCTTTCATCAGTAATTTTTATTTGGTTAATAATATACAGGAAACAAACTTAAAGTAAACATAAAAAGAAATAGTTACTCTCACCAACCCTTAAGGGTTCTGGGAAGCAGAAATATAATTGTCAAAAATAATTTATTTTTTTTCAAAATTGTTTTTCCCCAAATGGGTACATATCATCATGTAGTGGAGAAAATAAAAAAGTCCTCCCACGTGGCACATTTGATCTTATTGATCTCTTTCTGATGGCGAATCACTTTGTAATACAAAACACCCGCCCCACTTGCACTTATCTCGGCTTACTGGCCGGCATCGCCCGCTATCTGACCACTCCCCCCAGTCTCACACGACTAGAAGGGGCGGTCACGAATCCCCCGCTTTGACTCCTCGGTCACCTGCCGTAGTCGACAAAGGGATTCACTACGCCGTCCCTTATTCGGCGGTAGGGTTGGTCAGGGGCGTCGTAATCGCCTATGCCCCGGACGATCTGGTTGGAGCTGGCCTGCGCCCGACTGAAAAATCGTTCCGCCAGACCGCGGATACGGCTGTCCAGGGACGGGAGGCCTGACATAGTCAGGAGAACGCGGTTGGGGATGCGGGGCGGGGCCCCAATTTTTAGTAACATTTGAAAGTTCTGTTGTTCAGGTGAATAACCACACATCCTGAGTCACACGATCGTGTGTCCAAATTGAACTCATTAAAACCTCGCTCATATATAAGTGAGTCCTTGCCGATACTCGAAGCGAGTTCAACTGTAGTCCCACCGCGCGCAGGCCAGAGAGGAAGGAAGGCGGCCTACCTGCCCTCTAGCGCCACACACGAAAAGCACAGAGCCCAACAGCGCGGGTGATACGTAGGTGTGACGTCACACTCTACACTATTTTGAGAAAATCTGTTTTTTCTTTTTTGCCCTTCAGTAAACTACCCTTAATTTTAGGTTTAATATATCCAATTCCAAAAATCGCTTGGGCAACCCTATGAAAACATTAGATACCCAGTTTTAGCCCGATCGGTGAAACAGTTTAGGCTCTAGTTGGAGGTACAGATAGACAGACAGACAGATAGACGGAAATTCAAAAACCACTTTTTTCGAATTCTGGGGGTCATGAAACGTCTAGATTCATCAAAATCTCGAGTTCGATTTTTTTGATGATCACAATACTTTCTCTACCTGTAAGATAGCGAGAAAGTAAAATAAATATTTATCTTTGGTTAAATAACAACTCTAATCTTACTTGAGTGGTTTGGTGCAACAAATAGATGTTTAGAGCTGGGATAGGGGTAGTTTTAAAGTTCTAATCTTACGTGAAGGGGGAAAATATACCTTTTAATTCGAATTAAAAACAGAAAACGTAGAATCCATGTAAAGTTGATAGCATTTGAAGAGTAAACTTTTAAATAGAAAGTCGAGAGAGGGCCTATTAAATAGAACATTTCCCAATAAAAAGTTTAAAATACATGTTAGTGCAATAATCTGCAGCCATCACTGTAACGAGCCAATAGTTTATATGCATATAAATCATTGGTAAATATATATATTTAAAGGATCATTCTTATTTAGAAGTAACATAATGGGCATCCTCATTTAACATTTTTGTCATTTTAAAAACAATTTGCTACATTATTTCGAAAGAAAAGTTAGATTAAGGTCCAATCTCGTAATCTCTCAGTTTATTAATTTTAAGGGTTAATGTTCTTGTATTTTGAGCAAATGGCTGTAAGTTATTTTTAAAATAAATCTTTGGCTATCTATTTCAATTATTTATATAATTGTGAATTGTGCATCAATCAATATTTTAACTGCCTAGATTCCAGTATAAGTGGGTTTTAATATAAGGTAACATGACAAATGTACTAACACGAGAGGTCTTGGTACCAAATTTATTGATACACACTTGTTTTTTGAAGTTGTTGACCAACGAATTGAATAATGGTTATTCTAACTACATTAACTTTACTATTTTAGATGCCGCCATAAAAGATATTTGTATTTAATTAATATTATCATTTATATCTGGTGATTTTTGGATTACTATTTGAACACTATACAAAACCAGAGAAACATCATAAACAATATTTTACAAATTACTTGTCGTAATCCTTTCTGAGGTACGAGAAACGAATACTTTATTTTGGATAAGAATTTAACTGAGCCTTTATTTACCACTCAATTATATCTACAGATTTAAAAAAGCTTCAATAGAAAGTCTTATTTGTAATCTTAAACGAATAAATGGGGTACATTTGGTTTGCATTTAATTTTTTTTTTTAATCGGTAGAAACAAAATAATTAACATATAGGCCTAATATCTTGCATATTTATACAAATGAATACATTTTTAAATGCTCTAAATTTTAATAGTCATAAAATGTTTAGTTATAATAATCTGAGACTTCACAATCACGCAATAAAAACGCTAATAATATTTTTTTTTTGTATCAACCTTTTTTTAGGTCTCCCTGCGTCGTGCTACAACCAACGACCATTTCTGTGGAGGTTCCATTGTCAACACTGAGTGGATTTTGACAGCCGCACACTGCGTCGTAAAGTAAACAACTTGACTAGAATGTAAATTATAAAAACCTCTACACACGACCCAATCTGCAGGAACTCTACCAATCGGGGTGTGTGTAGGTAAATCGGGCTAATGTCGGGAGGTTGGCTCTGGTGACCACACATTCTCCAAACTCCCAACTCTAAAACTCTATACAAATCGGGTCGTGTGTAGAACGGCTGGGCCGATTTGCCATCCATTCCCTTGCAGCCTACTAGATCTAGTTCTTTAAAAATATTTGTATGACTAGTTTTTTTTTCTCTGTAATAATCACTTTATAGCCCAACATTTTATTTTTCATATTGGTTTAGCGTTTTGTGGCAATAAAGCTAATACAGTAAAACCTTGGATTGCGAGTAACTTGGTCTGCGAATGTTTTGTGAGACGAGCAAAATTTTTCAATAAATTTTAACTTGATAAACGAGCGATATCTTGCAATACGAGCAATTTCATTGGATAAGTTCTTTGTTAAAGTCACACAAAAAAAATTTGAGTTAGCCAACATATAGCAGTGATTCCGTTAGTGACAGAGAAAGTCGTCCTAAACAATAACTCACCTCCTCCTATCTCTCTCGTCCACCTCACACCAGCCACCATTAAATTTAATTAATAAATTTGATTACAGTACAGTTACATTTAAATAACGAAAATAAAAAAGGTATTAATCATTATTAGATTAAATATTTTTGGGTTGTGGTACGAATCATCTGAGTTTCCATTATTTCTTATGGTGGAATTTCGCTTTGATATAAGAGTGCTTTGTATTACAAACACGTCTACGAAACGAATTATGCTCGCAATCCAAGGTTTTACTGTACAGCAATACCAATTTTTTTTGAAATGTTGGCAATGAAGAAGCCATGATGGCGTGTCTCCTAACAGAGTGTGCGCACCTAACCGATTGCCAGGTTGGGTCGTGTGGATAGTAACAGCCGAGTTATCCCCGCCACTACTACTCTGCAGATTGGAACCAGCTATATGACCAGTTACTAAATGGTCATTAATAAGATATATATTTTGAGTTGAATAGAAACGTCGTAATCTTCATACTTAAAATGCTATAGTTATAATGTTTTGATAGAGTAATTTTTTTTTCAATAAACCATGAAAAATCCATGACAAAATACAATAGCACAGGGAAGGTGTTGACCTATAATTACTAGATGATGCATTGAATCCCCAACCAAGACTACCAACATACAACATAAATTGGAACACACGAATAACATCACAAACAAGGTAGTGGTTTTGAATGCACTGGATCAAAATATATCACAGCAAACGCCAAATGTTGGAGGCTTCCAGAGAACGAGCAGTGAGCGTGCATAATATAGGAGTAATAAAAATTAGGGGTGTGTCAAGTTCACTTTTTAATTGCGAAGTGAAATCTAAGGAATATTTAAACACTCGAAACATAGTCAAATCCGAAGTCGAAGATAAGGTTTTGGTTTTGTTCTCATAACAAGACTTTTAATTTTCAAACAATCCATCTATGCATCAGTGCATCTATCTAAAGAGAAGCCTTACAGCTTATATGAAAAGTACATTATTCCTATTATTTTATGCCAAGATAAGTCCATCAGAATTTATTCATGGTTACGTTATAGATTATATTTAGTCACGATGTTAAAATACTGTTTAGAAGCTGTTTTAAAAATGATTTTATTGAGAAATATTCAATAGTTATTAATTTGATATTTCAAATATTTTCTTAATATATTGAAGTTTTTTCCTTCCTTTAAAATTTTCCCAAGAAGCAAAGGTTTTTGTGAGCGTCGAAGTCGAAAGGAAGGAGATTTGATCTTCGACTTTGACTCAGATATTTCAAAGCTTCGTACACGCGGTCTTAGTAAATCAAATGACGTCACAGATACAGATAAATATTGGTCGCCTCTGAAGCATGGACATAAGTATTTTCTTTATTATTTTAACTGCCAAGGCCTTTATTTTGTACACACAATTAAGTTTTAAAAAAGCTATTTTGATCCCTTTTTTAATAATTATTTCTCTCTCTAATATAGCTACATGCAATACATACTTATATTTTAACACTTCAAATAAAAATAAATACAATTTTTATATATCAAAATCAAAGTGGCCTACATTTTTTAAACCTTCCTCTTTATACGTTAGAGCTACAGTTACATTATCTTTGACAAAAAAAAGGTGTATGAAAAGTAAAATATTAAATCATTTTTAAACAACATAATATTTATCATTGTTGAAACTTATTCTAAAACCCCAGGATATACTTTGTGTAGGCAACTTCTCTAACACATCTGTAAAGATAGTTGCTTATCAACCATTTTTTTTATAAAGAAATTACAAAAGACAGAGTACAAAATATAGTTTTCTCTCAGATTAATTCCTTTATTACGGTAATTTCCCACATATATGCTAAATAAATCAAACAATTTGTCAGCTAGTTTACATTAGTAAGTAAGTAAGTAAGTAAGTCTCGCAATGAATTTTTAAGTAGCGATTTTATCAAAGTAAACTCTACAAGTTTTATGCCACAAACACATATATCATGTTTTATAAATAATTTAGTAAAAATATTATATTCAAATAATGAAAGTAACTATTTAGAAATACTTAGTGAAGTAGCTGTTACTAGAATAATACATTTATAGGGTCAATGTATTCATCCTCGTTTTGAGAATAGTTAAGGATACCAACCAAAATAAAATTATTTTATAAATATTGTTTGAGTACATATACATAATTTTATAAAAATAATTATTTTTAAAATTATAATTATTTATAAAATACATTTAATAAAAATCCCTTCCCTTAACCCTTTTCAAGATAAAGATATTTAATTTTAGTTTTGTTTGGAATACCATAAATCATTATTTAATTTGCCAATGTGAGACAACGTATATTATCTCTTCTTCGCTTAATTTTTTATTAAAACATCACTGAAAACGAGGACATAATATTAAATCAAGCATAGGCTTATTTGTTTTGGAATACAGTAGTAATTTAATTTAATTTATTTGAGGTATTTAATATGCACTATCTGAACCAACTGATTATATCACTACACGAGAATTTCTTTGAGCGAGCAGGAAGGGTCTACCAATTTTGCCGGATAGGTATTTTCACATAACTTCCAGGACTATTTCACATGCTACAATCAACATGGGACCGATGGCTTTACTTCCCCTCTGAAGGAAGTCGTGCTACTTCCAAGGTTCCCGGGATCGATTCTTTGGCCAGGTGTCATTTTTCAACATTTACAAAGCACTGTGTATTGCCTTTGTGAACGTCCCACCCATAGTAATAATGTTATGTTGGCAGCACCGCACCGAGTAGTATCATTGTGGTGGCAGCCACCACGACCTTGAACTCAGGAGGGAAGAGCTACCCTGTCAGCCAGGTCATCACTCACTGGAACTACCTTGCATCAGACTCCTGGAGGAACGACATTGCTCTCCTCAAGGTAGGTTTATCATTGGGTAATGGTAGCGAAATTAAGAACTAGCGTGGACGTTGTTATAAAAAAATATTAACTTATATAATAAAGTTTATCTATGTTTTACTAATGAATAAATAAAACTAGGGCTGTGCGGAAGTCCCGAACTTCAGGAACAAATTCGGGGAAAATATGGTTGTTCCCGAAATTTGGACAAGAAAAAATATTTCCCGAGATTTTTCTGGAAAAAAATAAAAAATAATTTACATTATCAAAGTCACGTTTTTATTTAATTTTCTTTATAAATAACATTAATTTATTGCTTGGATCTAAATCAACCTTATATTTAGCTAAGTGTAGATGGACACCCGAAACTTCAGTCAATTTTATTTTACAAGACAACTAAGCGTCATTAAATAACATTACTACACTGAAGAAATTGAATAAAATACATCCCTGATAAATTTAAGGCAGGAAAACATATTCTTAGTGTAAAGTAATGATGAAAGTGACTTGAATTTCAAATTATGCATGAAATACACTTTCAACACACTTATTTGCATAAAGACACATCTTTTACGTAAATGTTATTATTTTAAGTGGCATCCATTTGCTTTTATGTCAAGAATATTAGTTGGATACGCTAATATTTTTTAAAGTCCAACAGTGCTTTTAGTAAGAACTTTAGTAACTAAAACTAAGAGGTAACCAGAAACACTGCTTAATAATTGAGAAATGTTTGTCTTATTCTTATAGACAAGATTATAGCTCAGTTGTATTTCTTCAGATTAGTTTGAATATTTTGATATTTTATTTTTAAGTATTTATTAAAATTCAGGCCGTGGTTTATTTATTTAAAAACTATTTTAGTCAATCTTGAAACATATTTTGAGTTTATTTATATTTATACCAAAAATGGTTGATCAAAAATCACAATTATTAAAATAATTGCATTAGACTTAGTTTTTTATTTCATTATTTCAAAAATTTTACTCTACACTTGTCAGACAAAATATTAAAGTTTTAGTTTAGAAAAATTACAATTTAAAAATAAATTAATATACAAATACTGAGTGTGTATAATTTTTCCTTTTTTTTTGGACATGATTATAGAAGGCTAATTTATTGTTCATACCAATTACTGCAGCCGAATCAGAGTTTTTGCCCTTTTCCTGACTATTCAAACTATTTTTAACATCTATTGTAACCCGCCCCTTGTCATCCCAATAAATAACAGTCAGGTTGGTCACAAGAGAGTTTATTTTATTCACAAAAACAAATACAATTCTATGAGAGAGTAAGACATATAAAAGCGTTAGGTGCTGAAGTCGTAAGCAACAAATTAACAGAACAATTGTATAATCTTCTGAAAATTGAAAAATGATACCTGGATACGGGAATCGAACTGGGAATTGTATAATTTGCAAAACGGGTTTTAAGAACCATAGCATGCCGACAATACCCAAGCGGCAGGTGACCAATATCTAAAGAATGTGAGACGCCTTCTCATACACTTAAATTACAACTCATAATATATAATACAATTTACAGTTAAATTGATATTCTGACAACTTCTTATTAGCCCTAGCATAATAATAATAATTGCTAGCCAAAACAATTACCCAAGAGCTAATTATAAACCAAGTGAATCTAAATAGATATCATGTCGCCATTTCTGGCAATTCCTAAAAGGTCTAACAATAACAAAGATGCCCCAATTTGAATACACCTCCCCAACCGTAATCAGACATAATTGAACTAAACAACAAGGGTTCAAATGTTTAAACTTATACCTCAACTGGTTGTACAAAATATTAATTATTGATATCCATATATATGCCGGCTCGCGGCCCCATATTTAGCTAGCATACCGTAAACTTCCAATAAATGTAACCATACTAAACTATCTTCATATTAAATAACAATAATAAACTATCTTCAAGTAAATAACAAATAATTACCATCTCTCAAAACAATTAAACTAACAATACTAAAATATAACGATATCAGATTTATGACAGACCCAAGATGGCGGTACTCAAAAATATCCGTGAGGCGGATGAGATGACTAGCAAGTTAAATACTACAAAGACCAAACGTTCTTCAAAATGATTACAAAATAAATACAAACATGCGGCTTGGTCAAATCGCCCAAAGATATTAAACTTCTCCGTAGCCTAAAATGGTAAATTAACTGAGACTAAATAATTAATGCTGTAATTAATTTAAATGTCTTTAAAATCCAGAACGATAATTTTGATAATACATAAACATTATAGCCAAAAGGAATTTTGAATATATATGCGTTAACTATCCTATGACCCGGTCGCTCACCTTGTGATCAGAGTGTAATGTGTAATCTGCATTGCTGAACCATACCATTGTATACCAATGACCATGTCATGTGCTCTCGAGACACGGGAACAAAAGGAGCGGTAGAGGGGAGAGGGATAGCAAGTTTCCAGAACATGCTCAAACCGTTCATGTTCTTTCTAAACGCGCGCCGGATAGCTGTTATATAAGTTTGCGAACGCTGCCGATGGAGCGCATCGAGTTCGCGCATCTCGATCGTCTTCTTTTCTTGGGCGTGGCAGAATTATCATGGAGAGCAGTGAACCTCGGCCCCTCGAGTCAGTCTCATATTGTGCGTGTCGGGGTGAGCTGGTGGAGTCGTTGCCTTGTTGAGACGTGTCAACTGGTGATGGAACAGTGAGCCAAACAACCTTTTAGCTTTAAGTGTTGTAACGGGGTTACACTACCACTACATTAACTCAATTGAAACTATCAACTATTTTAATTTTTTATTGGAATGATTAGGAAAGCTAATTTTAGACTAAAAATTACAAATATGAAATATATATATAATCCTAAATGGGAAAATTATTTTTTAATTTTTTCCCGTTTCCGGCCCAAAAATTTCCCTAAGCCAAAATATCATTCCCGCACAGAAGTAAATAAAACTTCATTAAATACGATGGTATTTTTTTACATAGCTAAAATAAAAATGAAGGTCTCCAATAATGTTTATTTTAGAACAAAGGCTTGTTGATCAAGACAGCACAAAAGTTTTCTAGTTAAAAAAGGGAATATTAGAAAAATATTTTGAAACTGAAACACACTTAGGAGTATATATTTAAAATGATTCAACACTAACGTGTACGCCCTTAAGGTCTCTCTAGTTCCTGAACTAGATGCTGAAAATATCAGCAATAAATTTTATACAAAAAATAAAGAGAATTGGGAAAACATATGTCACATTTAGAGTTTTTACTTCTAGTAAATCTACTAAAGCTACACATGTGTTGTTCAGTATGTAATGTTGTTAATTTTGTTTTCAGCTGAGCACCCCAATCATATTCGACAGCTTCCAACAGCCAATCCCCTTGGCCAAACCTGGTCAGTTCATCCCGAAAGATACTGCAGTCAGGGCTAGTGGTTGGGGTTATATCTCTGTAAGTCACTGCGTCACCAAGCTGCACTTATTTATTTATCATAAGGACGTTTAATATAACTCTCCTCGGTTATAAGGAAAAAACTTACAAATATTGTCTTTAACCAGGTTGGATTAAAATATATCCAAGGTGGACACCACTTACAACCACCATTGAAAAGTCCCTTGTTTTATTTTGTTAAAGGTGACAAACCTACATTTAAACACCTGCCTTTTTGTTTGTAGATGTGGGGAACGGTCAACCTTATTGACCTAAGGACGGTTGATCTTGAAACCATGTCAAACTCGTACTGCCAGTCTCTGCACAACAGTGCCATCTACCCCTCCCAAATCTGCGCTTATGGTGGGACTGGGAAAGGTGTCTGCAATGTAGGTATCTTTTCTGTGCACGTGTGATATATATCATCTTCATTTTAATATATTATTTGATTAGAAATTAATTTGAAAGATATTTTAAAACGAACAATTATCAGTACCGTATATATATATATATATATATATATATATATATATATATGTTATAAAGTAACGCTGAAATGACCAGAGTCTTAAAGGCTTTATTGGTTCGAATTCCAGAGGGGTCAATATTTCATACTCCTCTCGTTACAGGAAATCTTGTGATTAGGGGTCACTATACGTTTGTTCCGTGGCACTTAGAAGGCTTAACTTGTTTTAAGAGCCTAAACATTTAAAACATACCCTAATGTTAGTAGTGGCTTCCAGTGATTAGTCTAAAGCAGGCGTGTCAAACTGGTTTGATCAAAAGGGCCACATTCAACACTAAAAATACTGAGGTGGCCGCATTTCAGAAAGTTCATTACTGCACCATCTTTCAAAAAAAAAAGTTAATTTTATAACAGATATAATTTTAAGGAATAAAGCTCTATGTGCACCCAAAAATATGAAAAACTTTATTTTACAGCAAGGGTGTGTACGCTAGACTTTAAATTTTGTGTTGAAGACATTTTCATAATTTATAGCAAATACGTGCTCGTAAGCCGTGATCTCTCGGGTGTTTGTTAATTTTCATTGCAGAGCACAACGGCTGTTCCCGTACTCATGTGCTGCGATTTATAAATTTTTGGTGATCCATCACTGGTGAACAAAGATTAAAAATTTGGTGCACCAACCTCACTTCTTAGAAATCCTCAAATATTGATTAATATCAAAATGTCATAATCTTAAATGTTGTAAGTTATTTCTTAAATATTTATAGTAAAATGAATCGGGCTGCATCCTATGTTGGTTCATCAAAAGTTCCGTGGGCAAAACCTAATCATGAATTGGGTCTAATGCGGCCCGAGGGCCACAAGTTTGACATGACTGATCTAATGTAACCGAATTATGATTTAATGTGAGTAAACTTTAAGACCTTATACAAGCGTTGATTAAAGCCACATCGGGTATAACTTTGCCATAGTTGTGGTTCTGGACGTGAAGTAAGGCGTGAAACATGAGGGAATGAACTACCACAGAAGATCAATCGAGTCACTTTTCTCGGGACTTACTGTGCAAGTTATTAAGAAAAAACAAGATCAGGACTGAAACGTGATCATATGACTAGCTCTGAAATAATCACAAGATGTCAGACCCATCAGCGTGAGCCGCTAAACTTTAGTTCAATTGGTTTTCAGCTTGACCCAATCTTCTCGAGAAATTCTTCTTGGAAAACCCAATCAAATCTGAATACTAGCCGGACCCAATTTATCGCTCATGCGTTGTAGAGCTAGAGACAAACAAAGAGAATAGTTGACTGTTGCGAGGAGATTTAAATTAACCAGTTAATTATAAAACCTGTGAAGTATTATGAGTTAACAAATATATCTGATAGTGTGGGAAATGGAGGAGTGCTACTCGCGCTGATTCTTGTTTCAATTTTCTGTGAATCAAGGTGTGGATAAAGCTTTTTTGAGAATGGTGACTTCAACCCGTGTCGACGTTCTGGTGACACGCGTCTTGAACAACAGCTAACATTTTTGTCCCGTTTGTTGTCCACAGAAAGAAAACGGTGGTCCTCTGGTAGTTGACGGCACCCTCGTTGGTATCTTTTCTTGGGGCCAACCCTGTGTCCTCGGGGTCCCTGATATCTACGTTCGCGTATCTGAGTACTTTGACTGGATCTACAAAAACATTATCTGATAGATGTCAACAAACCTATAATATATGATAGTTTTCATATTTAGAAATTGTCTTTTTTTTTATTAAGAATAAAATTTAAGACTTAAAATTATATGTATGTTTTCTATGACTTGTCCCTCGTTCCTATACCTGAGATTGTATGATCATCCGGGATATTCGGATACAAGGATGCCAAGGCTGTAGCCAGCCAATAATTCAGGGGGGTTTGGTGGGCACATCCCCCAATTGCCGGAGGCTGGAAAAATTTCTAAATGATAAACAGTTCTAGAAGCATCTGAAGTGTTTTTTTATGGCCACATAACACACTAACTGCTGGAGGCTAGAAAAAATTATAAATATTAAACACCTCTAAAATCTCTCTTAAGTGCGTTTTATGGTAACACAGCCCCTAATTTGTACTTTTACCTTAATTTTTATATTGTTTGAACCATAAATAAAACCATATATATTTTGTTCATAAAATTTCAGGGGGGGTTTGAACCCCAAAACCCTCCCTTGACTACGGCCTTGCAAGGATGGACCAGATACTTAATGCCTGATAATTGTATAGTGAAATATATATTGCTGGCCTCTTTTTCACCAATAATTTTTAATGTTCCTAACAGTTAAACAAAATAAATATTATCATAGAAATATATAAATGTCTGAGCCAGATCCGGTTGCTAAGAAGTGTTGGCGCTGAAGTCCAGCGCGTGTAGGTGCACACAGAGGGTGCAGACAAAAGCCCGAATACCTGCCAGTGGTCACGTGTTATTACCACCGTCAAGATGTCCAGTCATTCATCTGATAAAGAGTTTTTACTTCTTGACAGTGTTCATCCAAAACTGAAAATAAATAAAACTAGTAGACATTCAATATTCCATGGTCGAAAAGATTGTGGTGAATATCATAATTTATTTAATGACCTAAAGCAAGACAAACAAAAATGTTCAATACACTATTACAATTTGGATAGAGAATGCTTTGAGCAACATCCAACTGAAGTGTATGTTGAAACTAATCGAACAGAGGAATAAAGGCAGCCTACGGAAAGACCAGCCAATTTAGCTTAAAAAATTAAATATATTTTCACAGCATTTATTTCACTAGCAAAAATTCAGAATAAGCGGTAAAATATGAAAGGGTTGGCGTGGACTGGGGAGACAGTTTATTTTCACAAATTTTAAATTATAATTGAACGAGTTTTATCATATATATATATATAAATAAACAGTATACATAGTATATATACATATAAACAATATATATATAATATATACAAATATACAGTATGTATATATAATATAAACAATATATATAATATATACAAATATACAGTATGTATATATATACAGTATATACATATAGTAGATATATAGTTATATATACATATAAACAGTATATATATAATATATATGAATATACAGTATGCATATACAGTAGATATATAATATATAAACAGTATGCATACTGTAGATATATTTAGTATACATTATACATATAAAGAGTACATATATATAATATATGTACTGTTTATATGTATATATAACTATATATCTACTATATGTACATATATATATTATATACATGTATACAGTATACATACATAGATCATCTGGATAACACACATGTAATTAAACTTTTAATATATACCATTTCTCTTGAAGAACACATTTGTCGGCGCCGAGTCATCGACGACTAAAAGAGAATGAAATTTCCATTCCGGTAAACTTGTCGGTGCCGGGTACCAGCGCTGATAAGCGCGAACTGGTTTTCACTATGAATGGTCCCATCTGTAAACACACACTCATTGATAACGCAGGTCAGTGCTGGTCGGCACTAGTAGCCGGTGTAAGCGGAAAATATTAATCCAGGATATTATTAGTCTGAATGCAAGAAGGACTCTAATACAGCATCGGCACGCACTCAAAAGAACGGCATCTGTTTGAAACCGAACAACGGTCTAATAATCTAAATGTTGACTAGGAAATTCGTGTCGATATTATTGCTACTTTATTAAACCTCTCACTCACACCTAAGTTATTTGCCAACGCCTTCACCGCATCAACACAAGTGTTTTTTTAGATCCTATATTAAAAAGGAAAAAGAAATACAATTAATTAGCATATCATGTCAAAAGCCTTTGAATATTTGACACCCAGGGCAGCTTCTTACTCTGGCACCCCCTATAAATATGAATTAAATGTAAACACACATACAAATATATAACATTTTAAATTATATTATAATAATTATAGAGTAGGGTCACGCCCCTATAAGTTATTTAGAAAGGCCTTCCTCTGAAATCTTTTTAAAATCTAATGCCATAAGGCTTAAGAATTTATTTAAAGTAGTCTTTAACTTTTAAAAAAAATGGATGCTCCTAAAAGCTCTCTGGAAACTCAATCTACCCATTAATGACAGTCTTGTCTTATTTTGATACAAACTAACAGTAAATATTGGCATAGTTTGAAGAGTGTGTACCTTCATCCCTGCTGCTATCTTTGAGTAAAAGAGAATCTTGACTTTTTGATGTTGGCTGCTCTTCCCAAGGCCTGAATAGTCAGTATTTATCCATACTAACAATAAACTAAATACATGCAATCAAATTAATAAACGTCCGAAAAGATACACTAACAAATGAGTTTTGATTTGTTCTGACACACACACACACACAAACACACGCAAGAACTTCAGAGCGACGTTGACAAAGAGATTAAAAAAACAAAATGGGTGGCATTGACAGGTGGCATTGACAAAGAACCATTACCTAAAAATTTCCTAGTCTAAAGATTTCCTGCCACACCGGCAAGCAGGAAACCTGCTTTCTTTCTATTTACGCCTTTAGTTTCTCACCATCCTAGCGAAGTTTTTGATTAAATAGTCCTCGGCAGTCAGTATTTGTGTGGATAGAACACGAACAGTGGCACATTCTGACCTCAGAATCCAGGAATGCATTCGTGAGGGACTAATGAAATGGGGGAAATTTGGAAATTTCATGTCGAAAAATTTGACATTTATGTATGTTTTGTGGTTAAATTTTGAAAGTAGCCATTTTTTAATTACGGAGTTAGGAGGTTGGAAAACGCCTGAAATACGGAGACTTCGAAGCTTAATTATAAGACCCATATACTTTATCTCTCTAACACAATGCATAACACAACTATAACTCTCAATAGGCATATCTCATTCTTTTAAATAAAATAACTCCACACCACTATAAAGTTAAATTACAAACGGTTGGATGAACAAATTAATTTAATAACCAAACAAAGGAAACGCAATGCATGTCATACTCGCAAAAATAACTGTAAGCACTGTGCGCCCAGACTGAATATATTGTTAGCTGGCGGCTATGTGTGGAGTTTTCTAGTCCGCTGCGGACTGTCCCCATGCAAGGTCAGCTGTAATTGTTGGCTGGGGAGGGGTGGTAGGCACGCCTCCGCATCACCGCTCCTGTAGCCAAGTGCCTGGTAGCGTTCAGGCTACCGCATGCATCGCTGCAGGTAATATACAGCGTCAAGTGCGATGCTACTGAATGCTCGGAAGCGCGGCTGAGGTAAACATGCCCATCAAAGCAAAAATATTATTAGGATTGTAAAAAATACTGTTTACTCTTATGTCATTAAGCATGCATGGATGATTCGCCCCTGAACATGAAGTATTTACGTCATTGGGGTGTTCGCACATAGTGGGGGTGGGAAACAGGGGAACAATTAATTAAAGAAATCAAGACTCGGCTTTAGTAGATTAGATTAACGTCAACACATTTTCTTTAATAGGTGAAAAAACACTAGTTACATAACTTAAGACTACTTATCAACAGCCATTAGTCACTTATAGAAATCAAAAGTCCTTATGAATGATATAATAAAACAAACACTTAGGTCCACGTTTCTCCTGTAACCTTCCCATGCGTCTGGGAACTTTAGTGTAAAATTAGTCAAGAAGCTAACACGTATGTCTAGCGTGGTCGCTTTTCAATAAGTGTGCTTGGGGAAGCTGCGTCACCATGCACCTTAACCCCCATCTCCACTTCAGGAATCCTTGTCCTAAGACACTGATTGGCTGGTGACTCGCGAACTCCCTCCAAATTTCCCCTCTACCGAGTGATTCCAAAACTCCCCTCACGGGATTCGATTAAAAATTAAACAAAACAATCCCAATGCTTCCGGGTGAAAAATAATAGTAATAAATTTAGACGAAGCTATATTCTAACAATGGCTTTATAAGAATGAAAAATACTAGAATAAAAAGTTAATAGCCTAAAATTATAGTTAGTGAATTGAAATATGGTATATATGTTGCTTACCACTTTGCTTATGGCCTGGGCTACTTAAAAAATAGCATAGAACCCCACACTTTCTCGTAACTAAGCATTTTAAATAAACAATTTACTGAGGATAATTAATTACTAAATTAGGCCTAGAATAAGCACGATAAAACATAATGAAAGCTATTAAGAATACAATAGGCCTTGCTACCCCCCCTTTCCACTCAGAAATAATTGGCAAGAGTTTACAAGAGAGTTCTTTATTCACAAAAATAGCAATTACAATCGATGAATCGAGTGAGACAGTTTGATAGTGAAGGGTAATACCAATGCCAACCGTGATACTCGGCGTCCTTCAAAATTATACCTTTACAGTGAAGTACTAATTTGACAACTAGGCAAATAATAAAAAGCAATATTCAAAATAGCCAATGCAGAGGCTGGCTCTATGTTAGAGATAGGTGCAGGGTTCTACACTACCTTGATCAGAGTTTATCAGCTAGCTCATAAATAATATTTACAAATAATAGTCAAATCTCGCCTTAAATGGCGACCCAAAAAACTCTATATACAAGATTGATAAATTGACTTTAATAGGATATGTCCATCTATTCCTCATCATGTGACATGTTAATATATTATGGAAAAAAAGATCAATACAAAAAAATGCTACACTCTAGGTAGAATATCGATATCATATAAGTAGGTTCCAAAGGTTAATATTAGATACAAATCAATGCGTCGACGAGCGGCTCCTAATTTTTGAAACAAGACATGATTTGACTTCATAACGCTTTTATCGGCCTCCTAAATCTGAATAAAACAAAGATGCATAACAAATTACGACAATATGAAAGTCTAATCTAAATCCCGCCATCAATTGGCAGACACACAATTTAACTTGCAATTAAATGAAGTTTAGCAACGCTAGCACCTAGTGGCAGTAAGTTAAACTATCTAGGAATTAAGTTTTCAAAGATAAATATATAACGGTAAACGGTCCTTATTTCCGTCTGAAGGCGGCCAACAAAACTAATGAATAAATAAAAATAGCGCTCTCAGGCCGCTCAAGCTTAACTTAATGTAACAATAGAATAGAATAACTTTAAAAATGAAAAAACCATAAAAAATATTTCACCATCCTGTGGCCCTTTCTCAAACTTAACCGTAGATAAACTTTAAATAATGACAACCATTTTTGATAATTACTCAAGAATAACAAGACGATAAAACTCTACATTACACCTAGATATTAATTTAGTGAACGACGCCATATATTAGCAAGCGACGGAGACTGTCAGTACCAAAATTGTTTAATAATAATCCGTGAAGTGGATAAGTAGAACAATACATGTAAACTCTGGAACCAAGAATCCCTTATGGAATGCATGATTACAATATCGATAAACGGTTTTATTCTAACCGTGCAAATATCTTAACTTTAACACGGCACCTACGGTCAAAAATAAAAAGTTCAACATTTAAAGATTCCCAAAGAAATGAATTTTGAAAAGATAAGATAATTAATGCCGAAAGGGAATTTAGCAACCGTAAACATTATCTAACTATAACAACGGCGCTTACCACATGAAGCCAGAAATGTAATGAGTGACTAATCTAGATAATCATACTCCTATATAGTCATTGGATGTAGATCACGTGTTCTCAAAGAGTGGAAAAAAGGAGGGAAAAGGGGAGGTGGGGAAGAGTCTACAGAAAATAAACTGGAAATTTCCACGTTCATCTGGAAGTCCGTAGAAGGATCCAGAAACGGGGCTACCAAACACAGCCGGTAGAGCGCGGGGAACCAACCACGCTTTCAGCTCTTCCTTTTTCCTGGGCGTGGCTTGTATACAGCATCGAGGAACGAACTACGTGCCTCGGCTCAGTCGGATATTGGAGAGTGTTGAGTGTTGAGTATAGTTGTCGCGGGCCGTTGTCTTGGAGAGTCTATTCAACAGGAGTCAGAAGGGTGACTGATGTTGTTCCAATTGTTTAATATTGCTGTAACAAGGTTACAGCCTAACTGGTTAAATATCAATTCTATATAATTAGGATATTTTATCATTATACTCCCAATTAATAAATATAATTACTAAGAAATTTGAGGAGGGAGAATTGAGTAAAATGAAGTAGAAACTGATCAAATGTCCTTGGCTATTATAACCAATGGACACTTGCAAACCTATTACATGAACTAATAAATCTAGGGGCTTAAAAATAATATTAAATTAGTAAAAAAAGAAGGGGAAAATAACTATATATATGAAATGGTTGAAAGCTAAGAGTTAATAAACCCCGATCACTTTACACTAATCAGGCTATACGCAGGCTGTAAGGTTGAAACGCTTACTACCCGCACCAGTGGCTCTGATTTACAGAAAAACCGATAGACAGAATCGTAGGAACCACTTTATTTAGTTCAAGGGAGTATAAAACGTAAAGATATATTATAATCTTGAAATATATTTTTTTACGACTACAATATTTTCCCTAAATTATTAAATAAGAAAATGTTCTAACATAAGATTTTAAATACTCCTACATTAAAAAATGACCCCTGGACACAGAAATAAAACTCAAATCCAATATACAGGTGTATTTTTTTCAATTTATGGATATGATACTTGATGGGGCTGTATCCGTACTCTAAAGATCTCATCTTGTATGCTTCGTTAATCATGTATGTACCTTTCCCCTGAAAAGTAAGCAAGCTCGCCTTACATGATTCCATAAGGGCTCAGCTTGTATTAGTAGGGACATAGTGTAATCCGTCAAGGTAAGACGTTTCAGGGTAAACGGAGTGTACATTTTATTTCTTTTATGTAGTTTCTATAAAAGCAGGGACATACGTATTGGACGAAATATTGATTTTAGGGAATAAATACAAGATGAATAGAAAAAGAGTAATAAAAGTAAAGTGGAGGAACAAAGGGTGATCGCGGGACCTTTGATAAATGTAGAAGTCGATCGAGGCTCAAAAAAGGTTATCGACCCCTGTCTTACATGATTTCACTAGGGATCAGCTTATATTATGTACCCAAAAGCATAATACACCCTTAAAGGTAACAATAATATTTAGTCACACAAATACATAACGTACAGGAAATTTAAATTAAGATCAAAAGTACAACGTATAGCCCCTTATAGCAAGGTATGGTAAACATTAAACACAATATAAAAAATATTGTACTTAGAGTAAAGCCTTGGCATGATAGTTCCTAACCAATGTACAGCGTTAAGAGCGAAAATCTAACTTTCATTATTAAACATGGTACAACGCCCCCTTAAACAGAAAAGTGATAAGTGCTTATTAATAAAAAAAAAATAGATAATCACGACAATGGTACAACGCCCCCTTAAACCGAAAAGCGTTAAGTGCTGATTAATAACAATTAGATGAGCATGGCAATGGCACAATGTCCCCTCAAACATTAAAGCGCTAAGCTCTAATTACTAACAATTAGATAGGCATATCAATGGCACAACACCCCCTTAAACTTAATAGCGTCAAGAGCTGACAAATAATTATTAGGTATTCAAAGGCAAAGTTACAAAAGCGTTAAGCGCTATTTAATAACAATTAGATAAGCATGACAATGGCACAACGTACCTTTAGACTTAAAAGCGTTCAGCGCTTATTAATAACAATTAGTTAAACATGACAATGGGCACAATCGCCCTTAAACTGAAATGCGTTAAGCGCCAATTGCTAACTATTAGATATGTAGGCCTATATCATTGGTACAATCCCTGTTATCCTTGTCTCTTTACCCAATTCATGTGTTCCTTCGCTACATTATGTTCATGTTGAACGGGGTAACATATGGAGATGTTGAAGTAGAGTGAGGTTGTAATTTTAAAGATAATCAGGGAAAATTTATCACGGTCATCCTTGATCTTTACTTGGACTAAGGATGATCGTGTCAACGCTGACACTACTAAGCGTGTATGTGTCAGGACGATGATAGGAACAGATACTAAACACAAATGCCGAGCACTGTGCTCATAAATCATAGGAGATCTCCTAATTTACCATTTAGCTGGTACACAGCTGATACACATAAATAACATAGCCTATTCTCTGTGGTAATTTGGAGATAGAGACTTGAATAGGCGTGTCCCAACTAACAACCATTTCTAATAAGTTACAATAATCCATCCATAGACAAACAAAGAACAAGAAGAAAATATAATACTATGCTTATTTAGAAACACAAAGTATCAGTACTGCCAAGTGCAAGTCCATAGACCGAAAGGTCAAGCTAACAACAATAGTACAACGGGCAACTTCCTGTCAGTCCCACTTTGAAACAGTGATCAAAACAAATATTAATAATAAAGACAGAACAATTCTCTCAGATACCAAATTGAGTTGAGACTAACCTAAAATTCACGGAGACCAAACCTACAAATTACAATAGAGATATTACACCTAGAAGCTCTGTTTAGCACAAAATAATATACTGGCCTCTCAAGAAGCGAAATTAGTATACATAACTTTAGCAGCTAAGCATTAGGTATGTGGTATCGAAAGAAAAGTATCGATACTGTACTCATTAAAAGTATCGGAAGAAAAATATCGATACCGTACAAGTATCTAAAGAAAAGTATCGATAGCAGTAAGTATTGGTATTTAAATTTTAATCTGAAATTATTATTTTTTTATCTAGTAATAATAGTTTCAACTTTTACATAATTGTGTTTTAATATTTATTTAAACATTGAAAATTTTAATGGTTTTTAATACTTTAAAACAAATTTTAAAATATACTTTTTTGCTATCCAACTTCTTAAAATAACTTCCATAATTCACAATAGAAGAATGGTCTCCCTACTTTGCTTCATCTGCTTAAACAACACACATAAACTTTTCTGCTCTATTTGCTTGGGAAACCCTTAATTTGAGTGAGTTAATCGAGTTATACAAAAGCTTCTTTTGTTTGTGATGAGCGTGCTAATTTATAAAGTAAGGGGTAGTAGACTGGTCGCCACTCGCCCGTCACTCGTTCAAGCATCAGGCTGTATTGATAAACAATGATGAAAGAACAGCTATGAATTATGATGAGCTAACATACATTGAACGCTAGAGTTTCTTCTTGCTTTTCATACAGAAAATGAGTGAGAATTGAGGAATGGTGTCATTTGTTCTTCTTCCACAGCCCACCCTAGTAAACATTTAATCCCAAAATGAGTGGAGATAGCAAAAATGTTTATTCTTTCGATACCGATTTGATACCGGAGTTTTAGTATTAATACCATCAGTAAAATCACCAAAAAGAAAGTATCGAGTAAAAAAAAACTAGTATCGAAAGGAAAATATCGATATTAGTTAAGTATCGATATTTTTTTCACATCCCTAAGCATAGCGTACTGAATCAATAATTACTATAAAGTTAGAATTTGACATAAAAAGTTATTATACAAAATATTATAGTTATCAAGATTCTTGCAAAGTACTAACACGTTGAAAGTGTGATATATAAGGAATTATTCAATTATAAGTGAGTAAGCGAAGCATAATTGATTTAATAGCGTAAATAATTAAAATTAAATATTCTTTATTTTTTATTCCCTTCTACTTATTTGATCTTAGTCTTCTATGACGACATGTTTCGATGTTATTATTGATGTTACACCATCTTAAAGTTTGAGGAATGCCAATGTAATTGTAGAATAAAGTAGAAAGATATTACAATAGAATTGCAAGGTTAATAAAGTTAAACATTAAAACATATCAATAGTCTAGAGAGAATGGAAGATACTATAAGAAATAAGTTATTAAATAAATAACCATTTAAATCAGGGGACCCCAACCCTATGCCCGCGGGCGCCATGGCGCCCGCCGAGCCTTTTGCGTCTGCCCGCCACTTTTTAACCACAGCTGAAAACTTCTTGACTAATAGTTTTAATCTGTCACTTTTCCGACAAAAATCAAGTTTGTGCTTATCTCCAGTTATGCTGTTCTCAAGAAGTTGGTGATTGAAAGCCCTCTTCTTTCCAATCCCTCCCTCTCTTTCATCTTTCTTTGCCGGCTCATTTACAAAGTGTACTTTTAGTCGGAACTACCATTCTAAAAGTTTCAAGCTGAAAGGTTTTGCTTTTTCCTAATCTCAAAGACTTACCCCCTTCCATCATTCTCCCCACACTCACTAATACCATGCTAATACTTCCTATCTCCTTTGTAAATATCTTGACATGAGTCTACCCAGCTTTGTTGCTTGAATAAACACAGAATAAATATATATTTTAAAAATATACCTAAGCACCGAAATGGTGGTTAGTAGTTAAATATTTCCTCGTCTTTATTTGGTCTTGTTAAGTGTGCGATATAGTGGAGCTCCTTTTCAGTTTTGGGGGTGGAGAGTGAGGGTTGGGTGAGTCATAGTTGCTATGCTCACCAACAGGTGTCGCTAGTTTCGCCAGTCATTGGGGGGAAGGGGGTATTGTTATTTCGAAACATTGCTTTGGAAAAAAGGACAAAGAGGAAGGGGTTAAGTGGACAGTGCTGTTAAAATGCTGTCAGCCGGCTTATCTCTGGATTCCTTGAAAGTGTCAAGAACTGATGGGGCCAGCCTGAGCCTAGCCTAGCTCACGCACCTCTCCTGGAATAACCTTTTCACTACCCATTTTAAATTACTAGCATGTGACAGCGGTTGCTTCAAATTAATAAAGTAGTATCAATTTTAGATTTGGGGTTTTGACAATCCCATCGTATTTAAAAAAATAATTTTTACACAATTTTGTTTCGTTAAAAAGTTTTAGTAGCTAGTATATTAAAATTGTAGCTACAAGGTAAAGATTTAACTCTTTTGAATTTTAAACTACTTATATTATTTAAAATTTTATTTCAATTTTTAATGTAAACACTATGATCTACCAAAGAAATCACAATATTCATGTCCTAAAAAAAATTGGCAACAATATATTTTGTTTTGCAGAAATTTGCCTGCTCATATATATATATATATATTTAATATTAAATTCCATGGAAGATTTTCATTTAGGGCTAAGTTCTTAGACCATTCGGCCACTTTTCCGTGCTATTTCACGTGACCTGCAACTGTTTAACCGTAAAAACTATCTGAATATATTTTCAAAGGAGGTCGGGGTAAGGAAGGTAGAATTTATTAATATGCAGTTTACACGCACTTACGTGAATAAACAGTGAAAGGCTATTTAAGAATAAAGCATCTACGTATAAACTGCCGGGATTCAAATCGCGAACTCTTCGTCACTGGCAAACCGGACAAGACTAGATTGACGCCTTTTCTGGATTGCCCACCTATTAGAGTTGAATAAAATAAATGGAAACATTCCTAAACATTCCTAAAAACATTTAGGATGCAGAAGACAAACGTTCGCGAACCTTTGTTTCGGGTTTACTTATTTTATTCCCATCTTCCCAGTTCAATCTTTTTGGGTGTTATGTAGAGTAAGTATACCCCGATTTTGGTTAGAAAAACAGTATAGAAAATTCAAACATGTTTTCTTACGATCGACATTGATAACATTTTACTATATTATTTGAGAGAGCTTTTTAGTAATAAAATACATTTTTCTGCCATTTTACTATATTTTTAGCGTTATTTTATAGTTATTGATGATATATATATATAGTGACAGCTGTAGATCATACGGCTTGACTTATCAATACAGGGTAAGTAGATAGATCTAGTATAGTTTCTAGTTGTCAGGTAAGGTAGGCCCTTTCTATTGAAACTGGACTGTAGCTAAAGTTGTTTTTAGCCCATACTTGTAATGCCATAGTTTAGTAGCAGTAAAAAGAGGTATGTTTTAGTATCCGTTCAGAATAATTAGCATATACACATGATAAACCCAAGTTAATGTAATATCACTTTTGGATTTAAATTTTATAAATTTATTTTGCATTTATTTTGCATTTATTTTTTATGTAGAAACGAAGCGTCACAGTTCCATGCCGGTTGGCACGCAGACAGAATATCAAACTCATCTAGTCAGGTTTGCAAGTGACGTGGAGAAAGAGAGGTTCAAACTACAGCTGGGTGTACTAAGAGTGGGTTTTTATGAGTGGTTTCTCTTCCTCCATGCAAATCCAGTAAAATTTTGTCTCAATTCTATCTTTTTCAACACTATCCTATTAGTGTAAATTAACGCGTATAACCCAAATGAGCAGTAAGACGTGGAGGAAAAACGACTTACATGATTCATCCCAATATTTGTAGGCCTATTATAAAAAGTTGACAACACACTAAAATTATTTATTACACAACATATTGATATTTTAGTTTAGTTTGGGTTGCGGTCGTTCAATTGGTACCTATTTAATGTATTTAAAAACAATAAGTTTAGCCAAATGTCAAGGGCTCTATTAAAGTGAGATGTCGTTTTTATTTTATATTTATATTAATACTAAGTGAACGACCGTATTCTTAGCAATATGTGTATTGCGAATATCCAATAATATACAAAGGAAACTGTAAAAGGGGCCAAACAAACGCTTGACTCCAAGTCATCGGTGGCATTTTCTGACAGCTCTAAAGTAGGTAACGAAACCAAACTCCCCGGCTCGATTTCCGCGTATAGTTGATAGTTTTTAGTTATATTTGAATGAAAACTAAACTTTGGTTCTATAAACATGCCTTGAATTTGGCGTAGTACATTGTTCGGATTCACGGTGTTTCTTTAAATGACTCTTATGGACAAACCGTAACATATTATATAGGTAAATTTTAATTTTTGGTATTTTGTAGGTATTGGCAGAAACCTTATTCTAAAATAAAGAAATAATCTGTTTCCTATTATATTATTTTTAACTTACATGTGGTGCACGTACCGTGGTAAAGTGTTTCTGTAGTCTGTACACAAGGTTTTGAGTACAGTAAGAACACTAAGAAGGAACTTTTAAAAAATACAAACATATTTTTGTGGTAAACATTGAAATGTTCAACTATATTATTAGTATAAGTTGATAGTTATTGATAATACCTATCAAAAGTTACAGCTTTAGATCACATGACGTATGGACATATGATAATAATTTAAGTAACGTTTATAGCTGTCAGATGCTATTCTAGTACGGTGTTTCTTCTATAGACAGCCACACATAATGTAGGGTGATTCATTCGGGACTGTACATTTATTTTTTAAACTCATGATTGGAAAGTCATAAACTTCGCTTTCCTCATGGCATGTAGGATTGTATCATAGAAGATTCTGGACGTGCCCACCGACAGCGTCCAGACACATAATAGCTCGACGCTCCTAATTGTGTTATGTAGAATTAGTGTTCACTCACGAGTGAATCACCCTATAGTAATAATAAAACCATTTTAGAACATTTTAATACCACACTCTTTTTAAACAAATATGAGTCTATATATCTATTGAAAAGGAACAAAGAGTGAACAGACAAACCAAAACTGACCCAACACTAAGTTTATTATAAAATAATTTCAACCCAACTAGCCATAGAATTTAAATCAATTTCAATACCAACAGCAAAAAGTAGAGTCAATATATAAATAGGTAAAACAAATCAAAACTATTTAATTTTTATTTCAAAAAATATTACCATAAACCCTGATAAAGTTAATAGTTCAATGCAATCATCATCTGCTATAACTGCAATAACTATGGTTGTATGAACAAATATAATTTTAAATAAAATTTATCAATAATATATTATTTTAGTGGCTTCCGTGGCCTGGGGTTGATTTAAACGAAGCGGGTGTTAGCCGCGTTGAAGAAATAACTTCCGACATTTCGGTTTTAGTTGAAATAGCCGTCATATGGGAAAAATGAAGAAATATTGATCTGGACGAGAATTTGAGGCATATTTATAGACCTGACCGTTAATTCCTAACTCCAGCCAATTCAATCAGGGTTGATTTTGTTTGGGAATGGTTTTTTATAAGTTATTTCTTCAACTCAGTCCAAGCCCATAAACATTTGTTTTAAATGATTGATTATGCTGTAAAATAAATAAATATCACAAAGTAATATAAAAAATCAGTTGTGAAGGAAAAGTATTAATAAAAAGTAGCATTATATACAGTAATATAACATATATACAGTATTTTACATGCAATCTTTACGTAATTAAAGCAATCTTTACGTAATTAAAGCAATCTTTCTTTAGGTTTTTTATTTCTAAACGTGTTTTCCAAAGAAAGTTTTCGTTTTCTCTGATTTTGTTCTTGTGATTGTAGCACATATATAGGGTCACGAATAGGCATTGAGCGACGTTGACGTGAATCTACAAGTTCTGGAACTACACAATCCATGTAAAATTTCTTAAGTTTTTCTTCCATTTCATTATTCCAAAATTGATCATCGCGGCAGATAGCTTCAACTTTTATTCCAAGTGGGGTCCAAACTCCATAGTAACAAATGTCTTTTTTTGTTATATGCAATTGACCTTGGATTTGAAAGTAATGCTTGTGTTTTTTGTTGACATCAACTATCACTTTTTTGTCTTTACTTAAATTCCAAAATGTAACTTTCCTTGACAAAATTGCTTGTTCAGGAGTAAGCTCTTTTGCAGAAGCTGGACACTTGACCTCAACGATGGCACTATCTCCCACAAGCCCATCAGGTGTTGCTCCCAAATATTGATGAGTGTGATCAATGAATAGACCACATTCTTTAATTTTACTCCCTATAACTTTTTCCATAGCTTGGAGAGCATCGCTTTCATGATCTCGCCCATATTTTAAAGACATTGAATCAAAATCGGTGTAAAGTAAAGCTTTTACTAATGTCTGACAGCTTGTATAAGGCCGCCTACAACACACTGTTCCAAAAACTGATGCTGTTAGGAGTTTCCGCCTTTCTTCCATCCACATTCCACATTTTCTTTGAAGAACTGTTGCCCTCTCAAATTCTTGAATTTCTTTCACTGATCTTTTTAAAGAATCCAGAAATTGTTTTTTCTTTTCTTCAAATATATCATGTGGAAGATCAGGTTTTTCTGCGTGAGACCCATAATCTTTGTCAGGTATTTCTGTTGTTGGAAATAACTTTCTTCTCCGTCTCGTTGTGCTATTTTTACGGTTCCGCAGTACTTTTAGACGACGGACTTCATATAATTTTGTAAATTTTCCTGGACTTTGTTTATCAAATAATGTTTTGTGCAGCACATACATTGGTGTGTGCGTGTTATGTGACACAACAGCGGCTGTGCATCTCCCCTGGTAGGAACGTCTTTGTGTATAATTTATTCGTTTCCCACCTATAAACTTCGCTACGATGGAAAAAAATTGTTCCACAATATTACTGTTCAAGTGCCTCAATAAACTTCGGCAGTGCACAGCAAGACCACTAACAAGTTTTTGAAGGACAATGTACAATCCTTCTTCAGTTAACCTAGGCACTAGATTAACGTCCTCTTGTTTTGGGCCATTACAAAAGTAGCCACGATCTTTACAATTAAGGTGTTCTCCAAATATGTGACTTGGAGAATTCAGCAAATCCTTTTTGAGTTCATTTAATTTTTCTTGGTTGTTTAGATCCCCTTGCTTTGACCTGTATTCTGCAGCTTTTGTAACAGCATTCCTAAGTCTAACAATGTTTGCTGCTATTTTTTGTCTCAGCATTATGTTACCTAGTTTGCCGTTTCTAACTACATCTCTCAATTTGTTTCCATAGTTGCGAAGAAGATGGTTAGTGCACTCAACTTTTTCTACAGTTAGGTCATCATAAGGTCTTGCTTGTAGGATCTTCGAATACACACTGGAATCCCCATCCGCAACAAGAACGCCATATTTTACTCCATACATTGCTTCACTATTCAAAAAACCATCCACTATGACATCTGCTTCCATGCTTGTGGAACTCGCAGAAAAGTTTCTATAACATGTGTGTGTTTTTACTGGTATTCCTGCATTCTTTGCTCTATTACACAAAGTACAATATTTGTTTCTCCATCCCAGAAAAATAACCTTTCCAGTGTATAATCCAACAATGGCAGCCTAAAAAATAGAATTATGCATTAATCACGGGAGTTTTATTACAATAATCTTTTGCAATGTACATATCTACACTAAAAAGAGGCGAATCAGAGAAGTATAGTCATCTAAAGAGAATAGATGGGTTTCCCCAAGATCTTTACCAATCATAAGTAATATTTTCTATTTTGCGAATGTAAAATTCACTAACCAAAAGCATTACAGCACATTTAAACAGATATCCTGTATAATATTGTATTATGTAAATAGCATTGGAGCATAAACCACTTTGTGTTGTGTGAAATACTGGAATAACTCTTCACTACAAGTTTTAATTATTTTAACAAAATGGGGAAATATAATTCTCCCAACTGGTTTAGATTAACATTGATTACTCAAATTAGCTAAGGTCAATTCAAGGACACTGTTCGTTACTCTACAACATTTCTTAGTAAAAAAATAATCTGCCTACAAACATCACATGCTATAGAAATGTTTTAAAAATATTTTTTGTTTCTTTGAAGTATTTGTTTATGGTTTATAGCTTTATAATTTAGAGAGAAGCAGCAAAAAGATTTGCATACTATTAATCTTGATAAATTTGGTGATATTGTAAGTTTAAGTGTATACACAAACAATTCCCATTCACAAAATAACTAACACATTATCCTACATTATTATGTATATTTTTGCAGCTCGAACTTACCACACCAGAGAGCGAACTGTAGTTTTTTCCAAAGGAACGTTTGGGCCAACTTCCATCTGCTACAACGGTGAGGATTGGTGTTCCATTCCTGTCAACCTCCCCATGTTGAATAGCTATTTTTGCTTCCTCTTCCGCGGATTTGGCCATTTCCGCTAGCGCAGATTTTTCAAATCCATCAAAAACACTGTCTTGATAGTTTGAATATGTATTTGCAGCTAACGTAGGTATATTCATGGCTGAAGTAATTTCAGCAAGTTGTGCATAACCAGCACCTGCAGAAATAGAGCCTGCAACGGCTGCAGTATTTATGTCCATGACCTGTTCATTTCGAGGCTCGGTCTCAACTTGGCACTCAATATTACACATTAGACATTTAAAAATAAGTACGCTTTTATAGCCGCGCCTCTTTTCACGAACTACAAACATGTTGCTAAGATTACAGCCAATCGGACCATGATCATTTAATTCTTGCATTTTCACTATGAAATGTGTTATGTCTACTATTCTCCGGCCAGTGATTTTATGCACGTTCTCTATTTGCTGAGAACAGGATGTATGTACAAAAAGATCTTCATTGTCTGCACTATCAGTTTTCTCTTCACTGTGCCACTCATCATCTCTCTCTTTGGGAGGAGCGACACACTCGACCAAATAACTTTTGTTATGGTCAACACTATTTTTTATTTGATCAATTTGACCAGAAATTTGAACCTCCTCATCTGTTTCAAATTGTTTAATCGTTTCATTTGGAATGGATGGTCCTGTGGTTTCTTCCGACCTAAAAAATGTTCAACTAAATATAATATAAATATAATTTAACGTTTCGGAAAATTTTCAATTATTTGATTCTGGAAAAAAATCCAACTATTTTAAAGAGTTCAAAATAAAGTAATTACAGCTATTTCAGCTCTCTCCTCGCACTCACGTATCGACTACAGCGCTTGGTGGTTGAAAGTGTCACTTACGTTGGGTCTGCTCTAGATCAGATATAAAAATACATCGATATTATGATCAATCCTTCACGAATGCAATCCCTTATCCCTGGGAATCAACGATAGGAAAATTTTGTCAGAAAATATTAATCTATAATTGGGTGGAGCTTGACAGGGTGAAAAGAGAGGGTTAGGAAGTATTCGGGATATGACTTTGAGGGAAAAGGATAGGATGGAAGAGGCGTGTTACTGAATTGGTGGTTTGAATTCTATTTTCAGTTTATCAACAGTAAGATAGTTAAAATAAATTTATGGTTGGTACGATTATTTGCTAACAGCATTTGTCCCCCCTCCCCCTTTTCAAAGTACACACTATATACTCCTAAAAACCCCTGCTTCGTGTCCTCTATCCCCCCCCCTCCGTGACCCATACATACCCTAGTGCCCCCATCACCCCTTCCTTATCAACCCACTCTTCTCTCAACATAACTATTTGATCTAGGTGCCACCTCTAAAATTCAACCTCTCTACCACAATCTGCCACTGCGGAAAATTTTTATCTCTACCTCCAGTACGCCCGGCCGGGATCAAATCGACTCCTTATTAGTGGTATAAGCTAGACTAAATGAGACTGCTGCACTTGTCTGCCTGCTTACCGGTACGAATAACTGAAATCAGCGCAATTCATTTTATTTTTGTCACCAAAATATTATGGATAGGTGGGCTTTTTCAAACAGACCCTTCCTCATTCCCCACTACTTAGAAGCCATTCTCCTACGAAAATAAATATAGAATTCAACATCGCAAAACAGAACATTTTATTCAAATATGGTTATATTTCATTATTCATCGATATAAAACTAACGCCACAATTAGAGTTTAAAAAATCATTTATCGGCCATTTCCATTAACGAGACATGGAAGAAAGGAAAGAAATAAAGTAAAAAAAACGGAAATACATTTTATCACTGGCTCATGGTATTATTAATGTATATTGACCAAAATAATCTGTATCAGTTCTTGGCCCTACTGCAAGTTGCTGTGCTATGATACATAGTACATTTGACTCCAGAAAATGTATTGTTAGACTTATTTATAACATACTTAGCACCGCGTCTTACTACCCATTAGTGTTGTACGCTTAAGTACTAATTACGCTAATGGGTAAGTAATTAGGAAGTTGAATATAGAGGAAGTGAACTAGAATTTGCGTGGATTTACTTCCCCCATTTATTAGATAGGCTTAAGTATATAAAATAATTAATTGAATATTTCATTTATTTGGCAATTTTTTACGCTATTTATTGAAGGTTCATTGAAATAATATTTATTTCTTTTAATAAACTTCTTCAAGTACTTCTAACATACCAAATATGAAATCTTTGCATCATTTGATTTTTCTAAAAATTGTTGCTTTAGATGGCAAAATCTCAAACTTTGAGTAAACACTGTGCTCAAAATATACATTTAATCTATATTTAATACACTGATCCAAGTTTGGTTTTAGAAGACCTAATAATATATATATAATTATTATATTAATTTTGGGCTAAACACCCTTAACGTGTCGGAATTAACGACACGGGACCCACGGCTTTACTTCCCTTCCGAAGGAAGGCATGCTACGAATTTTCCCACCCTAAAAATCCATCGCCCTCGGGCGGAATTGAACCCGCGAACCTTGGGTCCAGAAGCGAGCATGCTAACTACTAGACCATCGAGGAAGACAATTTTAGATGAAAATCGTTAGAGCCAATTTAGAGAAAATCTACTTTTTGTTGTTTATTCCTTCAGTAAACTACCCTTAATTTTAGAGGTAGATAACTCATTACAAAAAACCCTCTGTAAAACCTTATGAAAATCTTATGTACGAAGTTTCAGTCCTATCGGTAAAAAGGTTTCGGCTCTAGCCCCAGTAACAGACAGACAGACAGAGAGAGAGACAGAGACAGAGACAGACACACAGACACACAGACACACACAGACACACAGACACACACAGACACACACAGACACACACACAGACACACACAGACACACAGACACACACAGACACACACAGACACACAGACACACAGACAGACACAGACACACAGACAGACACAGACACACAGACAGACACAGACACACAGACAGACCACAGACACACAGACACACAAGACAGACACAGACACACAGACAGACACACAGACAGACACAGACACACAGACAGACACACAGACAGACACAGACACACAGACACACAGACAGACACAGACACACAGACACACAGACAGACACAGACACACAGACACACAGCACAGACACAGACAGACACAGACAGCACAGACACACAGACAGACACACAGACAGACACACAGACAAACACAGACACACAGACAGACACACAGACAGACACACACACAGAACACAGACACAACACACACACACAGACACACAGACAACACACACACAGACAAACACGACACACAGACAAACACAGACACACAGACACACACAGACACAGACACACACAGACACAGACACAGACACACACAGACACACACAACAGACACAGACACACAGACACAGCACACACACACAGACAGACACACACACACAGACAGACACACACACACACACAGACGGCATTGCAAAATAACTTTTTCGGATTCAGGGGGTCATGAAACATCGACATTCATCAAAATTTCAAGTTAGATTTTTTTACTATAACAATAGGTACTTTCTCTCCTAGTGATCTCGATGAAGTTTTTTTTTTCACCGCGTCTTACTACCCGTTCGGGCTATACACTTAATTACTAATTACTCTAATGGGTTAAGGATGTGGTAGGATGATATTATAGGAAGTGAGCCCCGCATTTTCGTAGAGGGAGAGTGGAAAACCATTTAGAAAAAACCATCCTCAGTTCACCCGAGCGAGATTCGAACCTCGATCCTCGGCAGCCAAGTCCAACACGAGACTGACGCGTTAGACCACTCAGTCACAGAGGCGGGTTCGATGAAGTAAAAAGTTAAGTTATCAAATTCATTTTAGATTATATGACACATTTTCCAACAATAACATAAAATCATTACTTACTGTTTATTTCTCCAGTACTCAACAAGTTGGTCCGGTAATCGTCTTTTCTTCGGTTTTGCTGATAGTTTTAAACGTTTTGATTTTTTAACAGTGAAGCGAGACGAATGTTTGCTTTGTTTAGGTGATAAAGTATCTTTCTGGATTGAAGTTGAACTTTCTTCAGACATGGTTGTAATGGATTATAACAATTTTTTGTCAAATCAATATTTCACCACTTGGTATGATTTATAAAAATGCACATACATAAATGAAAAATAACTTTTTTATTTTAGTAGACCTATAATGTTTTTATTGCGTTGAAAATAATTAGTAATTTTTCATATTCAACACTAGTATTATATATTTTTAAATATAAACAGTTTTATTACAACAGTTTATGCGACGATATAATTATACTAATTAAATATTTGAAAGTTTAAATAAAACCACTACGACTAACATTATTTGAAAGTGCGTGTAAATGATTATTTACTCTACAGTTATATTTTAAACTTGATGCCATGTACTCTTATTCAGAGTTGAAAGCATCGATTCAAAACAAACAAGGCGAGATGTGTAAGAAAAGACCAATATTATTTTGTCTCAAGTGCGCCCAGTCCGAGATATATTAGGATGGCCTGAGGGGGGGAGGGAGAAGGTAGAAGGGGGTGTTAATCTGTTTCTACCTGCATCGTGAATAGTACCTGTCAAGGCCAAAGAAAGAGAGCTGGTGACAAAATCTGAGGGGTGAGTTGAAAGGTGTGTATGGTGGGGGTAGGTATTCGATCGTAGAGATCCTAGCAGGACATCGCTGAACTATTTTATACAATTGTATACCATTAATTACGATAATTCCATTAGGTTTATCAATTGGAAAAAAATACGTACCTTTATTTTAGCTTAAGCTCTGTGATTGTATAGGAAGAAATTTGATCCTACTCACAAGGGAAAAAGTGCCAACTTTGAATCAATTTACTAAATTAATTACTAAGATATATTCAAATATCTTCCAATACAAACATAGAACTTTATTTGATTTACAAGATAAAAAATACCACACACTTCTGCGATGTTTCATAATCCCGGAAACTGAGCCAGAAATAGGCAATATTTTTGCGCTTTATTCAGCCCTTCCAATCCATCTTTACTCCCTCTTAAAACCGTAAATAAAGCAGTATTTTTTAATTTATCTTTTGTCAAGTTGGAGGGGGTTGAACCCCCCCTTCCCTCATGGCTACGGCCTTGATTATTACCCACAGCCACATGTAACGTCACAATCATTGTTGGAAACTTAACATGGCAGTTTACCGGCCGTGTGTATAGCGTTGAGGCTGACCTCTGAGCCTGGCGGGAGTTAGAAAATTTACCTTGAAAAAGTAATTGGTGCCCGCCTCACTACCGTTAATTTTGAATGTGCTCTAAGGTACAAAAAGGTTGGAGACCTCTGATTTAAATTAACAAGCTTATAATTACCTTATTTATTATAAAGACCATGTTCTGTTAAATAAATATGTATTATAAGAAAGTTTGTGAAAAAATTTGTTTGTATTTTTTAAACTAGATGCCTTAAGAACTTATTGAAAGTGATCTTCTTCTAACACATTTTTGAAAATTGAATGATTTTAGAAGTTAATGGGAGATGTGCTCACTTTTTTAAAATTTTATATGCATATAGAAGCTGTTTGGATTGTTACCCTCCAGGTTTTTTTTTAAATCGGGTGCCTCTAAAAAGCCATTTAGGGTGATATTCACCTTGATTTTTTTTAAATTAAATACCTTGATAAGCTATTTGGAGTGGTACTTCCCTAGAAAAATTTGAAAAGTGAGTTCCTCTATAAGTTATTTGAAGTTTGCTACAAGGCCATCACTAAGCTTAATATTAAAAACGTTGGCAAATTTCGGTGGGAGGCAGGGGGTGTTAAACCCCCAAACCCTCTCCCTACAGAAGGTCATCTTTAATCTTCATATTAAGAGTTGGAAAATTTCAGGGAAGTGGGGGTGAACCCCTTAAACTCCCCTCCCTACACCCATGGTAGGAGTGGATTAAAATTAGTCTGACTAGCCAACAACATTCCACGAATATATGAATGCAACAGATCCAGAATATTCCTGTTACTGGATTTGTGTCTTCCTAAACAGATAAAACTTTATGATAGCGAAATATATAACCCCAATAAATAAAATAAACACTGTCAAGTATTTCACTGTGTGTTACGTCATAAAATTAACCTTAGGATGAAAGAAAATAATAATAAAAAATATCGAAAGCTCCTTTATCATGTTTAATATTTCAGGGATTTTTTCTTTCGCAAAATTAGTAGCTTGGAATATAATTATTAAAAAAATATATTTTACAGTTTATTTTAAATTATTTTTTAAATTCTATGTATGATCGTACCACTGTAGTAGTATTTTGGAGGTTCAAAGACTCTATCCCCTTGAAAGTAATATTAATAATGTAATTTTTCTCTTCAATGCCTAGGATGGAGCAGCCCAATTTTTATAGGAAGGGCCTTTTATAAAATACAATTATATTTTTTGCGGTCAAAATTGATCATATTTAACTATATTATTAGTGTTATTTATAAGTATTTTGTACGATACCTTTGCTCAGCTGGTAGCGTGTCTGTCTACTAAGCTAAAATTCTAGGGTTCAAGTTCTAGTATGGCCGAAAATGTATCATTGATGAAATGTGGGGTTTTCGTTTCACAATGATGAATTAACGGCTGGGGGCTGGATGTTGTGTCTGTTCTAGATGTAATTAGTTAATAAGTTTTGTGCTGATATAATCCGTCGGTTCAGACAGTGCACGTTAAATAGCTCAGATAAATAAAAATAAAGGCCTAAATATTTTCTATTATAAGTGGCCGCTGCAGATTACCTGACTAAATGTATAAATACGTGAAAGAAGAGTTATAACATTTTTAGCTGCCAGATAAGGTTATACCTATGAAAATCGTACTGTAGCTTATTTAGGGTCCTATAAAATTCACAAAACCTGTAACCAAAATTGTCTTTAAAATTAAATAATTTGTTTTGATTGGTATTCATTGATTAAAATAATTCCTTGTCATCTTCTGTTTTTAGGTGTTCGATTACCAACCGGATACAATGAAGGTGACTTTCCTCCACCCGCTTAGATTTCTCCCTGCTCTTACTGCGTACGAGGACTGACGCATTTCTTCGTCATCCTCCTCTTCTAGATGTCTTTAAATTTTAAAAAAACTTAATTCATTGACATGTGGTGCTCATATTTGACTTACTAATGCATACTAAAAATAACAATTTTGAGTAACTACACCTGGGTGTGCACTAGTGGGTTAATTTTGTGTTATGTTTTATATTAGTCACACTATCTTTCTTATTCAAGTAAAAAAATGAGGGTGAATTTTAAGGCGATAGGCTTTCATTCGCCTGAGAAGCGTATGTAGGCTTAAGAGCACGTGTTTGTGGAGAATTAAGGTGGGGATACAGGGTACGCGAGAAAAGGTAAGTGTTTTGCAGTTTTCATATCAAAACTTTTTTTGGTCAGAATAAATAAAAAAAATTCTTCAGTAAAAACATAATGTTTATTTCATTTTCTTCACATGGTGACCTCAACATTTCTTGAATATCTTTTAACGGTGTTCTGGAATTTAATGATGACTTTTTTTTATCAAATTAAAAAATGTGTCATCTGGTGCCACTAAATCAGGCGTGGATTCAGGGAGGGTCAAAGGGTCAGTTGACCCCCTGTGAAAGTTAGAAAATTAATACAAAAACTAAATGAAAGTTCAAATTTTAGAAAGAAAATACAACAGAGATAAATTATACCATTTTTTGGTCTTTTTACGCGCAGACATCTACCTCCATCCATATGTGAGTTATTTGTACATGTTTATTTAATTTTCGTGTACGAATATTTATTGTGCATAGCGAGTAACGAACATTGTTCCGCATAGAGACGGTACATCAAAGGAGACTAATAATCGCCTGAGAGCAGTTCATCCACGAATACCGAATATAGAGAATGTGTGGACAGCAGGAGCGGTGGAACTGTGGGGGACTCTGCCCTCCTGAAAATAATTTGCCTCTCCCTGGAATAAATTCCCCCCCTAGATATATTTCAAATCCTCAGATATTATTGAATCTGAGTCTGAAAGATGGCCTTAAATCAAACTCCAAATGACTTCTAGATGCATTCAATTGTCAAAAATTTGCCGGGGAAGACCGCTTCAGATAACTACTAGACTAGAGACATCTAACTGGCAGAAAAAGTCAGAGGAGGAAAGCTCTAAATAGCTTCCAAGGTCATTCAAATTTCATAATTATTGTCTAGGGGAGGACAATTACAAATAGCTTCTAGATCCATGTCATTTTGCAGAATTTACAGGCGAGGACCACCCTAAATAACCTAGTTTCTGAAAAGAATTCAAAATTTTGTCAGTGGAAGACCACTTCAAAGATTATCTTCTAGAGGTATCTAACTATCCTAAAATATTAAGGTGAGAATCACTCTAAATAGCTTCGAGGGGCATCCAAATTTAAAATTTTCTAGGTGAGAATCTATTTAAAAAAAATCAAGGTGAGGATTACCTATAGCTTATAGAGTGAACTATTTTTCAAAAAATGTTGAAGGAGGGCTACTCCAAATAGTTTATAAAAACTATCTGATTTAAAAATATTGGGGTAGATGAGCACGGTTTAAAACATGCATAAGATTAAAAATTAATATGAAAGAATAATAATAATAATATTTAGCACCGCGTCTTACTACCCGTTCGGGTTATACGCTTAAGTACTAATTACGCTAATGGAACAGGAACTGGGAGGGTTGAATTTAGAGGAAGTGAACCCGCATTTGCGTGGAGGGAGAGTGGAAAACCATTTAGGAAAAACCACCCCAGTTCACCTGACCGAGATTCGAATCTCGATCTCCCCGTCCTCGGCGGTCGAGCTCAACACGACTAGCGCGTTAGCCAACTACGCCACCGAGGCAGGTAATATGAAAGAGAAATTATTAAATGGCTTTAAACAGAAATCTAACATTGTAAGTAACTATGCTATTTTTAATTATGACCCCCCCCCCTATGAAAATTATTTGGATTCGCCCCAGCCCCCACTATGCTCATGACAGATATTCAAAAATTGTTGATATCACCATGTGAATAAAATTAAGCTCTATATTTGTACTGAAGCAATCTCTTATTTGTTTTGGCCAAAATACTATTTTGATAGAAAACTGCAAAAACACTGACCTTTTCCCGCGTCCCCTACACCTCCACCAGGTGCTGCTCCCTTTCACATCATGTGTACATATTCTGTAAAGTTGGGTTATTGGCGATGGTAGGAATCAAAACCAGATTTCTAAACAAATTGTAACTGTCGAAATCCTTGCGCCTGAAAATGACTCACATCGACAGAAACCAGAAACAAGCTCACGCCTCATTACAAGAAACAAGATTTATTTTTTTGTAAAATTATGAACAAAATTTTTTTTTAAGATGTAGTAAAATAAATAATGAAATTAAAAGTCTCCCTCACCCTGCTCTTTATATCAATTAAATCTAGCCTGCTTCGGTGGCCGCATGGTCAAGGGCACGACTCTCGCAGTAGACTAGACTGCCGATGACAGGGATTATTATTATTATTATTATTATTATTATTATTATTAGCACCGCGTCTTACTACCCGTTTGGGTTGTACGCACTTACGCTGATGTGTAATGGTAGGGTGAATGTGAGATGAAATGGAGGACATACAGTTTAACGTGGAATCCGAACCACGGTGGAGGCCTGGCATTCCTCACATTCACAAGTTGTGATTAATACACATCTTGTCAGAGGTGAAGGAAGGGTTTGGCAATCAGATAAATCTGTGCCGGGACCAAGGATTGAACCCCGGACCCTCAGCACAGAGGTCTGACACCTTACCCCTAGACCACCAGGTCACCTACCCGATGACAGGGAGATTGAGGTTCGAGTCTTGGGAGGGTGAACTGATCCAGACTAATTTAATCTAATTTTGAACATGTTAACATTAAGACCAGGTCACAGGTTATACTATGATAATCAACACTGACTATCAACCCTCTCCGGTGAGCGCATTGTACTGGGCTACCGATGTGATGATAAGATTAGGGCTCAAATCTCAGTCGGGTGTATTGAGAGTGTTTTTTTTTTCTAAATGGTTTTCCTACTGTCAATCCACACAAATGCGGGTACATGACCTTTACTTCCCTCTTTCATAGCTCATTAATTTCGGATATCCCGAACGAGTAGTTAGTCAAACGCTGTGCACAAAAAACACAAACTATCGTCTGAATACACATTTAGCCTTGTTTCTAGTTTAAATATCACCCAACCCACTTCTGTGTTCAAATGGTCTAAGGTGTCACTCTCGCAACTGCCGATGATCGGGAGAACAGAGTTCGAATCACGATCGGTTGTACTAGGGGTGTGAATTCCTAAATAGTTTTCCACCCTCCCTCAACACCAATATTGGTACAATTTCTATAAATTAAACCTTTCTCAGCCCCATACCATTAGAATAACTAAACCCTATGCTTGACTTATTTGGTGCTGACTGACAGTTCACAGCTGACAGCTGACGGCTTTGAAACGTTACCAGACCAAATTATTAATCCCTACGTTGAACCATATGATCTACAAAAAACATGTGTTTAACAGCTGTAACTTCTGACAGTCAACATTTAGGTATATACCTAAATGTTGAGTGTCAGAAGTCAGCTGTGAGCTGTCAGTCAGCACCAAATAAGTCGTGGAGCTACTGTAGTACACAGGACTTATGCATACACCCAAATGGATGGTAAGAGGCAGTATTAAAATAAACTTAATCTTATTTTTCAACAAAAATAAACGTGTCTGAGTCCCTTGATTAGAAATTCTATAATAAAATAATAAAAGGGAGTTAGCTCGTCGATAAGAGACTGATTTTGGAATCTAACCAATAGTGACGTAGCCGTGTTTATTCCCTACGCAGAAGGTAGATTTTGTTTTTATACCAAATGATTTATAATAAGACATTGAACTTCTACGTTAAAAGTAAAATGATGTATTTATGACGCTTTCTAACACATCGCTAGGAAACTTTCAGTATTTTGCTACATCTCAAATATAATGAAATCTACATTTAATATCATAGTTGCTAAAATAAAAACATTGCAAAACTAGTGCTTACTCTAGTGTTTGATTTACAATACAATGACACGTTAAGACAGATATTAAACGGATGAGTTTTAAGCAAAATATATGACTCGTGAGAACCACAATTCTTGACTTATACACTTCATTTATTATTTTATGGTCCTTGATATCAACATTTCGTTCGTATTAGTGTCTTATAAATATTAATTTTCTTGAGTTTTTCATCAAAGTCTACCAAACTCTACCATGATGATAGCTCAACACATACTGGCATTGTTAATTTGCGCCTCTTTGTCTTTGGGTAAGTTAAACAGCACACAATTGTGCCTATTTCTCTTAGGGTGAGTAAAACAACACACAATTGTGACTATTTCTCTTAGGTTAGGTACAAAACACACAACTGTGCCTATTTCTCTTAGGGTACCTAAGTAAAACAACACACAATTGTGCCTATTTCTCTTAGGGTGAGTAAAACAACACACAATTGTGCCTATTTTTCTTAGGTTAAGTAAAAAACACACAACTGTGCCTATTTCTCTTAGGGTATCTAAGTAAAACAACACACAATTGTGCCTATTTCTCTTTGGGTAAGTAAAACAATACACAATTGTGCCTACTATTCTTTGGGTAAGTAAAACAACACACCTATTTCTCTTAGGGTAGATAAAACAAACATTTGTGCCTTTTTCACTCTGGAATGATAAAAAAAAATCATTCGCCCCTATTTCTTTCTGGGTAGATAAAACAACAAATATTTGTGCCTATTTCATTGTGGGTAAGTAAAACAAGAAAGATTTGTGCCTATTTCTCTTTGGGTAAATATAACAAACTTAGCTATTTTTTTCTGGGTAATTAATACAAAAAGCATTCGTGTCCTTTCCCCTCAAAGTAAGTAAAACACTAAACATTTTTAACCAATCTTAAAAACAAAAAAAACTTTTAAGAGTGTTTTAATTACGTCCTTTAACACCTTGGTTTGTATGCCCTACTACTTAATTTAAGGGCTATGAATGAAGGTGTTTTAGAAGAAATGCATGAGAATTAGTGTGTAAAGGGGCTTAGAAAACCACCTTACAGTGCACGTGGCCGATATTCGAACCTTAACTTACCCGTCACCATCAATCCAGTATATTGTGAGCTTCTAGAAAAACGAGGATCTAGTAACATTTAAACTTCTAAGATTAGCATCTTCCGTTGGAGATCTATCTACTAAACAAGCAACACATGCTTGTTATAATTATTCTCCCTACGATACCCTGTCTCAGTTTTTCTACTAAACACAGGATCCCAGGTTCGATTTTTAGCATTACCAACACACTTATCAATGGTGTAATTAGAATTTCCCATTTATTAGTTATGAAATAACGACTGGAATATTGGGTGTTGTGTCTGTTCTAGAATAAAGCTAGTTTGTAAGTCGTGTGATGATATTATCAGTTGGTCAATAAATTGAACGTTAAATACCTCCAATTGGTTTTATAATTCTTACCACCCGCCTCAGTGGCGTAGTTGGCTAACGCGCTAGTCGTGTTGAGCTCGACCACCGAGGACGGGGAGATCGAGGTTCGAATCTCGGTCGGGTGAACTGGGGGTGGTTTTTCCTAAATGGTTTTCCACTCTCCCTCCACGCAAATGCGGGTTCACTTCCTCTAAATTCAACCTTCCCAATTCCTAATCCATTAGAGTAATTAGTACTTAAGCGTATAACCCGAACGGGTAGTAAGACGCGGTGCTAAATATATAATTCTTACCCAATTTCTTATGAAGCTGTTCCGGTGGCACAAGAGGAGTCAAATGGAGCCGTCATTCCAGCAGTAGACGAGAGTAGAGTGGTTGGAGGAAAAAACGCTTCAGTTGGAGAGTTCCCTTATATTGTGAGTACTAGTAAATGTATCGTTTGAATAAGACTATAAAGGACTTTTTTTTTCTTACTGCAAATTCACTGGCTGTTATTATTATTATTATTATTATTATTATTATTATTATTATTATTATTATTATTATATTATTATTATTATTATTATTATTATTATTATGGTTAAAAGACACGTGGGAATAAAAGCGACTACGAACGTAATTGACGATTACAGGCGATCACACAAAATCCCGAATTGTTCTGATATTCATTTTTTATCTCTATTTGTGTTCTACTACTCATCTTGTCCATACGAATTTAAATACACTAATTGGTTAAGGATGAGAAACATGCAATTTATAAGAAAGGTGCCCACATTTTCGTGAAGAATGGGGGAAACCATTGAGGAAAAACTTCCCCAGGTACATCCGGTTAGCCCCGTCACTGGCTAATTAGAATAAATGGCCGTGCACACCGATGCGGGTGTTACTTTAATCACATAAACTCCAGGAACGTAGTAGTAACACACACAGACCCACTTCGGTGGCCACATAGTCTTGGGCATTCCTCTCGCAATAGACTAGACTACCGATGACGGTGAGATCAGGGCTCGATCCCGGGAGGGTGTACTAAGAGTGGTTTTCCCTGAATGGTTCTCAACTCTTCCTTCACGCAAATGCGGATACACTTCCTATAAATACAACATTTCTAATCTCTAATAGTGCCTCACACGATCAGTCAGACTGTCAGTATTAATTGTTACTTTGTTAATACTGACAGTCTGATTGATTCTGTAGAGGCAGTACTGATGGACTGATGGACTTACGAAAATACTGATGTGATCAGAATTTTCTGATCACATCAGTGTCAGTCCATCGGTCTTGCAAGTGGTGGAAGAGACTGATAGTAATTTTTATTTTATTTAGCACCGCATCTTACTACCCGTTCGGTTTATATACGCTTAAGTACTAATTCCACTAACTGTTTAAGAATTGGGAAGGTTGAATTTAAAGGAAGTGAGCCTGCATTTGAATGGAGGGAACCTGGAAAACCATGTAGGACAAACCATCCCAGTTGACCCGACCGAGATTCAAACCCCAATCTCCCCGTCCTCGGCAGTCTATCTCAACACAAAATTAGCGCGTTATCTAACTACGCCACCGAGTCGGGTCGACTGATAGTAATACCGACAGTAAGACTGATCGTGTGTGTACGTTTGTCAGAATTTCTCAGTAGCAAACATAGACTGCACACGCCTTTTTCTTATCATCCATGCTGTTGCACGTTGCATGCAGGAGCTGAGACTTATAAAAATAATTATACGAAGACCGACAGTGTACGGTCTCGTTGTAAATACTGACAGTCAGACTGATCGAGTAGGGGCCCTATTTAGAGTAATTAGTACATAGGCGTATAGAATGGGTAGTAGGACGTGGTGCTAAAAATAATGAAAAAAGATTCAGAGAGCTATAAGGAAAACTTTATGCTATACGTTGATACAATATTGCCACAAATAATATTGAGATATATTAATCTAGTAGCTTAGACAATTAGTTTTGGCCACGATTAGAACAGCAGACTCTGGCATAGGAGCCCATGGTTGATTCCCGACAGGGTAAATTAGGGGGAGGATTCCCCCCGTCGAGTCATTCCATCTTCTCTTGAGGTGAATTTTGACGGTAAAACATGACAACTTTTGGCGGGGTAACATTGAACATATTAACTATAGAAAACAATATAGTTTATATAAAAATGTGTGAAATATAATTTTCCGACAATTTGTTCATTGCTTTTCAGCCAATCTAAGTTACCTCAATTGACGGTCCAGTAAAGTTACATTTTCTTCACCACGTTTTCTTGGTTTAGGAATAGTTTATGTCGGTGAAAATTTACTCTTTATTGCGATACTTCCATCATGTTTTGTTGTTTTGTCTGTCCAGGTTTCCATACGTAGGACATCCAACAACGTCCATTTCTGTGGCGGGTTTATCTACAGCCCGGTCTGGGTAGTGACTGCAGTGCA